>JAGPOW010003642.1:84026034-84041482 GCA_030014935.1 Caiman crocodilus
TGTTGGTGTTGTTCCTCTGATGGTTGTTTTGTGGCTGGGGAGCTTGTTCTTGGAGTAATTTGTTCCATTTCTTCTTTTTATGTAGGATGAATGCTGTAGGAAGTTTTTCGTAGTCTCTTTGTATCTACTGTATATTGTCAGGGTACATGCATGGATTTCTATCTTTTAAGTTGTTGTAGTGTATGGCAATATCCTTCCTGAGTTGGTCTCTTTTGAAGTAGAGTAGATGAAGTAGATGATTTCTAATTTTCTCTGAATTTCTTCTGCATAGCTGTGAAGCATATTTGGAGTTGTGTGTAGTAGTCAGGGGATTGTATATGTTCAGTCCTTGGGGAATGATGTTGTGTTTCTTGCAAAGGCTTAGAAAATATATGTCGCTGTTGAGTTTGGCTTCTTTCTTTTTTGTGTTGTAGTTTCCATTTTAGATGGCTGAATTCGATATCTTCCATGTTGCAGAGGTTTGGGTTGTAGCCGTGTTGATCTAAGGACATAGGCAGACAAGGTTCCTTGGGTGAATTTGATATCTTTTATTAGACCAACCCAAATGGTTGGAGAACCTTGGCTTTCAAAGTATCTGGGCGCTTTTGAAAAAGTTAATCCCAGTCTCTACTTGAGCCTTGTGAAAAACCCCTTCTGCATATGCTGGCGATTGCTGTTTAATAGGCAGGTGCATATGTAAATTACAAGATATGTGTCTAGTTTTATACAATTACTTTTTCATTCTTCATGTTTAGGACAACTCATCTGAATATCAAATGGTGAATTTAGATATATTTGAGAAAGTGGACTTTGCAGGATATCTTTATTGATGCAGTATAGAGAATACTTGATCTGATTTATCATTTTTCTGTTTTCTTTAACTCTCCTTGTCTTCACAGTTTCATTATTCTTGTGCTCAGTTAGAATTTTTTATTCTGCTTTCTGGGTTCCTAGTAAATTATTATCCTACATGGCTAGGACACAGGCATCATGTTGAATTGCTAACCTGTATTAATTTAATAGACCATACTGACATTCCTTGTAAGAGTAAATTTGCTCATAATATTACAGGAAAGAAATGTAAGTTTGAGGAGTCGGAGCAGTTCAGCAAGTGGGAGAAATTCTAGATCTGGGTATGGGACAGAAAATCAGTTGGCAGTAGCACCAGCTATTCCATATGCTAAAGGGCGTCATTTGGATATGCATCAAACCATTAAAAGGTATGGTCATGACCAGAACAGTTCCCCTCTCTTTGTCAGTGCAGCCCAGTCCTGGGGCCCTGGTGCTTCTCTGCTCCTTGGGGTCTAAGGAGGTACTGGGCACTGCTCTTTCTTCTAGGTCTCTCAGGCATGCTCCCAGGCCTATACTGATGTTGTTTTTTGGCCAGTGGATTTCCCTGAATCCCTGTTTTTAGACATACTTCTTCAAAGTCCTTCTGCAAGTGGGGACGCTAACTTCAAGTTAAACCCTTTTGGGGTAATAAGGCAATAAGAAATGCAGGAATTTTGCAACCATATTCTTGAAAGATCTAGACAGTTACAGATCTATGGCAGATAACAGACGGTCTTGTCCTCAGCCTGATTCTACATCTCCTGTGTGGTCAGTTGCATTAGGCCCAGTAGTCTATGCTGCATTCTTGGCCTGTTTGTCCTACCTGTGCCTGACATGGAGAACTGTGTATCTAGGAGGGACTGGTACGAATCAGTTGGAATCAGTTGTTAAGTAGGTCTTGGACCTTGCAAAGGCTTGCTGTCAGGCACTGGGCCCAGACCTTTTTCCGTTGGCTTAGGTGTGAGTGATTATTGCACAATATATCACTGGTCTGGGTTAGTCAATTCACAGGCAACCAGAATAGACATCCTGTGATGAATGTCTCATTTTTAGCTAACTTCTGAGGCATCCTGTACTCAGTCATGAGAACACAGTGTCCAGAATAGTTCACCTTATTAGACAGTTCTCAGCACACCCAGATATCCTGTTCCAATGTTGGGTTACAACACAAAATTAATCTTACAAATAAAAGGGCATTCATAAAACAAAAAGGAATTTCCCACAACTCCCTTGCTCTGCCTGAGAAGATATTCTTAATTGGGGCTCTGTATCTATTTTCACATGTTTAATTTTCAATAAAATAAAACATTAAGTGTATTGACAGTCTGTATCTGGGGCTTGTATATTTCAGCTACCCCATAAAGTCTATTATATACATCCCAACATGTTTTTATTTGAATTGTATGAGGTGTTCTGTTCAACCTAAAACAATTCTGTAGATCAGATTGAATTTATTCTTGGTGCATCTTGATAGCTAACTCCTCCTGTCCCTGGCTTCAGTGCTCAGGTGTAATGTCTGTCTTTACTCTTAGACCTCCAGAGGCCTTTATTTCTATCCAGCTGGAGAAAGTGGGGCCACGGGACCGGATGCTGAACACATTCATTGAGAAAAAAGAAATCACGGACAACAGGATGCAAAACCCTGTGAGTCAAAGTACCTTTATTGAAGAGACACATTTTTGTTAACTTTCAGCACTATACTAAGGTTTTTGTTAGCTTTTATTTTGTTAAGGCACCAACATAACTCTCAGCCTGTAATTACTGTAAAGAGAAGACTGGCCTTATGGTTAGGGCATCATCCCAGGATACCAAGTCTCAGTTCCCTGCTCTGCCATAGACTTCCTTGAACAAATCACTCAGTTCCTCTGGGCCTTAATTCCCCATCTGTAAAATGGGGATGATAGTAGTCCCCTGTTCTACTGTGGGCTGTAAAGACAAGGACCAACCGTTTGGGGAGGTGTGCCACAAATTAGCTCTGTGCTCTCCCCAAATGCCATTCTAATTACTTTCCTCTACCTAATTCCTGCTCTGCTTTCTGCTCCCTGTCCAATTTGCTGCTTTGCATTTTGTTCCCAGCCCTATCTGAGACTGCTGCCTGTCCTTTCCCTGATCTGCTCTGAGCCACGCACAGAAATTTCCCATTCCACTTGGTGCTGCATGTTAGCCACCCTTGAATTACATCATTGGTGATGAGGCATTTGAATACTATGGTGATGGGGACCCTCTAAGTATCTCAGATAAATAAGTTTGTTTGCTGTAGAATGTGTGTTACAAGGAATAGAAGTGTGAGATTTAAATGTAAAATGAATAAATTGATAAACAAATAAATAAATAAAGCCAAGAAGGAATCTGAGCATGACGTAGATTTATCTTATTTAACAAATGGCCTGTCCTGACCTCAGTTTCATGATTCGGTAGTCAAGGTAACTTAAAGGACACCTTTGACCCTCCTGCATCCTTCAGTTGCAGTAGGCACTCTGTAGCAACACTTGAAGTCCAATGATCGATAATTAGAGCATGGACATATAAACAATTCTACAGAAGATTATAACAAGATAGGACTTTATCATTCATTAGATCATCTACTGTTACTACTGGTGTCCATATGCCCTTACTCTGTGGTAAATAGAAATTAAATTTCCCTTTTTTTTGTTGAGACCTAAGTTACTGGGGTTTAGGATCTACCTACCACAGAGCCACACAGGCAGTTACCACAGAGCATCTGATGTGCAGTAAAGCCCTGCCCATTTTTAACCTGTGGTCAATTATTTTATCCATATACAAAAGGGAATACCAATGTGCAGGTGGCTCTTGCAAAGTTATCTTACTAGTACAACTTAAGCTGGAACTATCTTCAGCTGAAATTAGGAAGAATGTCCTATCCACACTTGGAGTTTCATATTGATACATCAAGGGATTTTACTCCTATGATGCATACATCATGGACTTTGGTTAAAAATAGACCTTAGAATAAGAGAACTCTTCTTATTAAGCCTTTTTAGTATGTTATTTTATTTTTTTAGCAAATTGTGTTTAGTCTTATAAGAAAATTAAATAGATTCTTTATAATCTATGCTCTAAGATAAAACCAGATTTTGGAAACCATCTTAATGGAGTATCTAGAAACCGAGTAACATAGATCCCATTTTGAATTTGCTTGCAACTCTAGGTCTTGCCCTGAATGCATTAGAAGTTAAATTTAGTTCTGAACAGAGATGATGAAAGATTTTTTTAAATCACACCTCTCCTCAGCTCCCATCTTTCCCCAAAATCTCACTAAATATTTTATCAAAAGTCCTCAAAAATATTCTTCAGTTTAACATATTCAGTTTAACAAACTATGTAACCAATTTAATAAGCAGTATTAACATATAGGGGAGAGCAACTATTAGTTGAATACTCTTTTGAGAAAAAGCATTGCAATGTTTATTGACTAAGTTTGGTGCATGTGACCTAAATGCAAGACTGATGCTGAAACTGATTATTGACCTAATAATCTCTTTCCAAGATCTACTCTGTTGGCAAAAATCATGCCTGAAATTCACTCTCAATACAGCTTTAAAAGAATGTACTGAGATATCCTATAAGACCTTGTTTAATACATGCATAAAACAGTATGTAAAATATGTGTTTCTGCTTTTGTTGATGCAAGGTGTGTATACAGGTATGCAGAGATGTTGCTAATTAAAAATCATTTTATTCTAGGATGAAGTTTTAAAAATCAAGAGGGAAGTTATTGGTGAATACTGTCATAAGTGAGTATGCTGAAGATAAATGCTTGAAGGAGTGGCTGAGTTTCTGGTTAGAACAGGATTAATTTTTTATGAGATACAACTACATTTATTGGCTTAGTGGAAGAAAGGCAAGAGTTAAAAGCAGAATTCTGGAGAGAGCACGCTGGAACAGGCATCACTCTTTCTCCAGGACTGGACTGAGGAAAAAGGTTGATGATTAGATGGTATTTAGTAGGTGAGGAGAAGGGTCAACATGAGGACTTAACCATAGTAAAAGTTGAGAGTGGCAGAGTAAATCAGAGAGTGATGATGGAGTTGTGATCTGGCTGACAGATCATTCTGCAGATTCATTTGGTGGATTGAAGCAACTCAAGGGAAGGAAGGAGCAAGAAAATCAAACTTGGGTTGGATCTATTCAAACCTGCTTTAAACTGAGAATGTCAAAAGTATCTTAGAGCTACATAGGCCTTACTTTAGCTTCAGTGTTTGTCAGTTGCAGTTTGCTCTTGTTGAAGTTAATGACAATAGTTGTATCCTTTTGCAAGGTGCCAGTAAGTACTTCTTTTAAAGAGGTATTTTGTATGCTATTTTGACTGAAAAAACAAGCCACGCTGACAAGTTTCAGTACAGCTGTTTAATATATCAAGTATCCATCCCATTGTACATTCATACAGTTTGTCAGCAGGACACCTTAGGTGCTGTGAGAGGACAATATTTCATAGATATGGGCACTTGAAGATACAATATGGGTGCATCTATATGTGCACTTTACTACAGAGTAGACTAATTAGTTCCACAGTAAAGCGTCACAGTCTATATATGTGCCAGTATTAGGGCTCAGTAGATTAATTAACTCCACTATAAGATAGCACTGCTAGGGACAGAACTATCTTATGGCACAGTACTTGTGTACAATCAAATGCACCTGTAGACTGTGATGGGCTGGCTGGGGCTTGAGAGTGCTGGAGTGTGGGAGCTGCCTGTTGGCTAGCCCCACGCTTTAGCTCCCTTGTGCCCCAGCCAGCCTCTCTGCCACCCACTGCTGCTACTCAGAGCCCAGGGCTGATCCCCTGGGCCCACTGCCAGTCCAAGACTCTTCTGTCTTGGGTCTAACTGCTGTGATGCTGGGCACATGTGTAAACCTTGCAACCAGGAGCAGTTGACTCAGGTACAAGCTGTGCCACTGTTTATTTCATTACATTAATTGCTTCTTTAGTTGTACCCTATGACTATTTATAGCTACTTCAAAAGAGCAGCTGTGAGTATGAATTCATGGGTAATTTTAAAGGGCTTTGAGAATATTAGGTATAAAGAATTATAGAATTGCAAAATATATTAACATTGCTTTCATAACTTTTATCCCTCTGAGTTTCACAGCACAGTAGAATAGCCAACTACTGCTGATAATTTTAGCGGACGATGCTGCAGGGTATGTCAGTATAGAAAAGGAACAGAACCAAGACAATTATGGAATGACTCGCTGCACAGTACTGCATATACATATTTTTGTGCTTTGTAGCCTGAGCAATCGAATGTCACACCATGCACTGAGAGGTCAGATCATTGCATGCTACAATAGCCTAAGGAATCTACTGGAAGCTTTCCCTGTCATCAGAGACAAATACTTCATGATTGGGCTACCTCAAGAGAAAAAGGGGGAGAGACACTCAAAGGAAAACCTTCTGGCCAGTCCCAGGTTTGTAGTATCTTCAAGAACATGTCTCTTGTGACCCAAGCTCCGAAGTAGGAGAGATTGCTAAGTAAAGATGACAACATTCCTCTTGTGCTTTGAAACCTGTCTTCTGTCAGTCTCTGTGCATGATCGGTTTCTGCTGTGATAGTGTGCAATGACTCCAAAGATTGCACAGGAAAATCTTTTAAAATATCCTTATTTCTAAAAACAGTGTGGAAAGAGCAATCAAATGAAACATTAGGTATTTCTAAAATGTAAACCCTGCACTCAAGCTTCAACCCAATTTAGTTGAAGTGGTTTTACACTTAGCTTTTGTTTAACTCCTACATTTAACTTGTTAATAAGTAAGAGTATAGGCTTTGACTCCTTCACTTGAATGCCTTGGGTTGAAGGACTAGTGCAGATTAATTCTTTTGGCAGTGGCCCTACTTGACTCCCACAACCTGGCCACTTACATCTGAATGCCAGATGAGTGCTGTGGTTCTTGTTCTTCTGCCCTACTTTTTGATTTCTATTCTAAAGATTAAATGTAGATGCCTAGTACGGAGATACCACAGAACATTTCAGAAGCATCCGTCTTATTGCAAGCACAAATGAATTCAGCCTTGATTCTGTTTCTGTCTGAATAGTTGAATCATCCAGGCCTTGTTGGGCAATCATATCTGTAAGTCATAATAGGGTGGTATATTATGACATAAGGTAATGTGTTTTTGGTCAAGAGTTTTCTGCCACCCAAGAAGGGACTCATTAGCTAACTAATGGCTTCTTTTGCACTTCTTGAAAAATTCTATGTGTATGTATGTGTACATGACTGTATGACTGCCCCTTCTACTATGAATTGGAGTTCTGGATTTTTTTAAAAAGAACAATGGAGAAAAAATTCCCTTCTTGTTCTTTAAATGTTCTCTGGGTTGCTGTGAGGGTGGGGAAGGAGGAGGAGGGGTTTTTTCACTTCTTTCCTATGCTGAAAGGTCTGACTGCATTTTTCAGCCTCAGATTGTGTCATAGTTAGCAGTCAGTTTCAATGCACTTGATATTAACAGCAAACTTCTCCAATGCATTTGGAATAGTGAAGAGTTTCTGTTTAGTGTTCACACAAGAAAGCAAATTAAAAGTAGCTCAGATAACTTCAAAGTACTGTCAAAGTGGCAGCCAGACTGCTGGGAGGAGGAGAAATTTAAACCACCTCTCTTTTTCCTTCAACCCTTATACTCTAACCAAGTACCCCAGAAACACTCTTTCTCCTGTTTAGTTCAGTGTGTATGGGTGTTATTTATCACCAATTGTCATTTGATTCTTTAAATTAAGATCAGAACCCCCATGTCTAACAAAGAACTGTCAAATAGTTTAATTTAAAAGAAGATTCACTCTAACATAGCAGGCTTTTTCCAGGAAATTAATTGTATCGCTTCTTTATCTTCTGAAATAAAGCTGTTACCTGTGTTGTTAAGAGTCAAGTGCTTGAAGGATGAGGAGGTTACGTGTTCCAGGCTTCTGACGTAAGATGCCTTTGCCTTGGGATGAAAGAAATAGAGATAAAGGGAAGGAGCGGGAAAGATGGGTTGAAACTGAAGGAGGGGAGAGAATGGCAGGGAGAGAGCAAAGAACTTGAAAATAAAATTAAATGTGGGTTAAAACAGCAGTTGACAATATTAATTTGTAGAGGGCTGCAATGATCTAGCTTGGGTCTGAGGCAGGCTGTGGCTAGGACCTGGCCACTGTTGCTGCAGCTACTTCTCCTGGCTGTGGCATGGGTTAAACGTCCTGTCACCAAAGACCCGCACGACCAGAATGCTGCCAAAGCCCCTCAGCTTTGTGGGCTGGATCTGGCCTACAGGCTGTGGGTTACCATCCCCTCAACTACAAGGTGTAACTGGGAAAGAGGAAAAAAGAGGAGGGATTGAGAAAAAAAGGGAGCTGTCATCAGAAAGTGAGCACAGGGTATATGTACTGGAAAAGACAGATCAAGGGTCCTGATCTGAAATCTTATTCATATCAATGAGAATATTATTTCCTATTGCTTTCTTTAGGGTTCCAAATTAGGCAATGAAAGAAATTGTCTGACAAGGTAGCTACCCACTATTTTCCTACTTTTGCTTTAGGTAACTCAACAATGTTATCTGAGCATTAGTAGTATTCTTTGGGCCTAGAAAAGTGCAGACATTACTCAAATGCTGAGGTAGTATTGTGGATATGTCTTTGACAGTCAATATTTTAAGGCCAGTCATTGTGTGGAGGTAAATCAGAGAAATAGGAGAAAATAATGTCTTGTGTTTTTCTGAAATCTGCTTTATCTGGTATTCTTAAAATACTATTAAAACCTGGGTTGGCTTTTTTGCGACATAAGAGATAGGATTTGGAACACTTTTCCATGTCTTACCTGGGCAAATGGCACCTGGCCTTTTTGCAGATGCTATTGCAGGTCGTCATCTTGTCAAAGGCATCATATACCATAAAACGACAGAGGTGGACAGTGCCAAACCCTTTGGGAAGTATTTTTTTGTTAGCACAACTGTGGAGAAATCACCCTTAAAATAAACAGTTATGCATACATTAAAGGTATGTGGGGAGGTGAGCGAGTGAGTGAGTTTGTTGGTGGAATGATGTAAATGCTAACCTAGATTGTGAAGAGTAAAAATGTGTAGACAGTGTATTAAGTCAGTATGTTCATTGCTGATGATGTTGCCTTTGGGATGAACTGCAGCTGTTGTGTTTGGTGTTTCCCAGCTGATACAGCTTCTGAGCAATGAGGTGAAACTTAGAAAACAATCTGATAAATAGAATAAATATTAATGTCACTGAGTAAAGTGTCCTTTGTGACATTTCCTTGGGTACATTTGGTGCTTATCATTCATTATGCAAAAGTTGTTGATGAACAGCTGGTTAAACAAATCCTACCCTAACATAGTTCCCTAGTTTATAACACAGCATATAACAATGCATTACTCTCCTGCTCCTGAGAAACCAAAGTTTCTTATATTTTCTTCCTCCACCATTCAGACTTTCCTTTTTTATTTTGAAGGAATTATAAAACTCACTCGGATATGAATTGAATGTAATACCCAAACTGGGTTTAAACTTTTTATACAATACTACACCTGTTCAATATCGTACTTCATTTTCATATTTCTTGAGACAAGAAATGGCTCCCTTGCTTATAAAGACATTCAGGAAAGTACTTTTCTCCATATTAAATTATAAAAGCATAGCATCTTGTGGTCCAAAAAACCGGGCTGTATATTGAAATTTGCAGGGAATATTAACAAATAATCTGTGTAGATGCTAAGAAGGAATTTGCATTATCCATGTGTAAGTGTTTTTCTGGAGCAGGTAGGACCTTAGAACCTGAAGATTCCTGCTCGTGTTCCCATTTTGTATTGTATATATTTTTTGCCTCCACAAGGGCCAGCTTTCTTTTAATGTGGCTGGGTGTGGTTCAGTGGAATGCATCAGTGCTGGTTCTGAGTCAGACAGGAGTCATTACGTTATGTAAAATGGCTCTGCCCTCTACCAATTTCTCCTCTCAAGAGAGTTGAACAATTTTTCCACTCAGCCACGAGATCAAGAGGTTAATCCTGCAATGAATGCCTCTTGTGAGATATTAAGCATCTTCAATTCCCCTTGAAACCGAGGAGAGTTGTGGCCAGTCACCATTTTGCATGAGACATTTAGAGCCTTGTGAGAATGGGCTTCCTGTTTCTATTCTTGAATTATGGTCTCTTTTAGCTGCGGTGTTTTTCATTATTTTGCAGGTCTGGCCCATAGTTTATTATTTTTGATTATTTGATTCTGGAAAGTCCAGTTTGCAAAAGATAGCAACAGTGTACTCTGAATAGAGATACCGTTTGCCATATGTTTGGTTGTCCTAAGTTGGTTGATGGTAGGCCCCAATCAAAAGCCTATTGAAAACATGACTCCTCTTGGTACAGTAGACTTTTGGATCAGGACTCTAGTTGTCATTTTATCTGTCAGTTATACTTATTTCTAATTGTTTCGAATCTGAAGGTAAATCCCAGACTCAAGTGACAGGTTTTGCCTAAGTCTTGAGAGAGAGCTGAGAGATGTCATCCTTAATTTTCCAGAGAGATTTGATGAAAATACAGCTAGATAAAAGTTCCAAAAGTGATAGAGCCTCTCTCATTCCCTCTAATTCAGATCCTTTCAGCCACGGCCACGTTATTTGCTGTCTCCTGATGGGCAAGCTTTCCTCAATTTGTGGTTCATCCCTCACTCTTCTGAAGTGCTGATTATGTTTAAAATGCTGCCAGAGAAGGTGAGTATTTAGAAACCAAGCATACAGAGAAATTTTGTTTTCCAATTTGAAGCATGTAGATGCATTTGGAGCACAGACCACACTTTTCACACATACTTTATTAATCATCTCTCATGCCCAGCACAGGGAAATAAATGGACTGTGGTGTGGTGATCTGCTGAAGTGGCCTGTCAGATAAGTATACCTGACATTAAGAAGAAAGGCTGTATCTCTGAGGATTGACTTTTTGGGGTATAGAAGTGAGAGTAAAAGGATAATATCAGAGGTAATATCAGATAGTTCAGACCTTTTTTTAAAATAATTGAAACCAGCCATGCTGGGTTCCCTTTCCCTGGAGACAAGAATGCACATCTCTGATCCTTTTCCACCACTACCCATCTGCTCATATACTCCTCATCATGTTGGCAAGGGAGGGGAAGTGGCAGGGCTCATGCTTGAAAGCCAGTTGGGTTAATTCTTTCCTGAATTCTTTTGTTCGTCCTTGACTGAGGGACCAGGGTAAGAATCAGAAGGCACTAGGAACAAGTAATGGCAGTAAGAGGTATTTGCCGAAGTAGCTGTACAGAAAGGTTAGTGGGGGGTGATGGAAATGTAAAGGGGTGAGGGAATAGGGAGATATGGTAACATACTAATTCTCTGCTTCTGGAAAATTGCTATTCATCTTTGTTTAAATGGTAAAAAGCATGCTTTTGCAGGACTCCCCAGTGCTCAACATAACCAGATGTTTTTAAGTTGTAAATTCATTGGAAGAGAGCCTCTCTGTATTTCTCCACTGCCCCACACAATCCAACATAAAGCTGATCGGTATTGTGTATTCATGAAGATTTGCTATAGTATCATATTTCCCTTGTGCTTTATCTTGTCTGCAGGCTGCTTACAGAGCTCTTAGGTTGAGTCTGCAGATTGTGGCTGCCCTTCTGGACATCGTCTCATACCTTCTGAGCTTTGCTCAGTTAGGAAACTCCCCAAGCTGTTTTGATACCCTAAATCCTGAGTGTCTGACTGCAGACTGGGGAGGGACTGAAAGGATTGGTAAGTGACAGCTGTTCAGTGTTTGCAACAAGCTCACTAAATACATATTGCAACTAGAGATTGAGAAAAGTTAAAGGCTGAAAGGGTGCTTTTCATTTAAAAATATATATAGTATATGACTTGGTATTAGCTCCAGAAAATACCTTTCTGCCAGCCCCCATATTTTGCTCTTTCAAAGCTTAGTTTGATTATAAATTGGCTTAAAATCAAATGTGTTCAGTTTCTTAATGCTAACACTTCATGTGTTTCATGATCCCAGAGTCCTTTACATACATGAATGAATATGCTGGGCAGCACCCCTGTGAAGTAGGTAAACAGTTTTGCTCTCATAGGTCAGATGAAGTAATTGAAGTATCTGTTTCATGCACACACCTCTATGGAATATTTAAGGGATTCCATTTGGACTGCAAGACCTTTTTGCTTTATTTTAAATATGCTGTACAGTACTCAGTGTTGCTGTTTGCAGCCATGAGGTGCAGTGTTTGCTCAGAACTGTTGCTCAATTCCTCAAACATGGATTTTCCTGCAAGCTTCCTGCTGTCACCCTCCATATCTTATCACTGCAATTCTTGTTCCAACCTACAAGGAACACATCCTCCTGCCTTTCCATCCCATTCTTTAGTCACTCTTTCTTCCTTCTCCTTCTGTAACCTTTCTTCATTTTACTGTGGAGAAAAGAATAACTACTTGTTTAAACCTTGTTTAATTGGTTGGAATATCTTATGTCCTATCCAATGACTTCCATGCTGTACACTGAAGGTCCTTCAGACAAGAGAAGAGCTCACTGCCTTTGGTGCAGTTGAACTGGAGGTGCCCTTCTTACTAAACCAAAAAACACCTGAAAAAAATGATTTCAGAAATGTTGATATGATGCTGCTGCCATGATGGTCCAAGAGATATGCAAGAGGCACAAATTATTTTTATTGAACCAACTGTATGGTTGGTACAGATATGTGCAAGCTTTCTGGACCAAACTCTTGTTCCTAGGCAAGTGCATGTTTAACACAGTGATGTTCTAGCACTCTGAGATTCAGTAACAGTTTACACCAGCAGTTCCCAAACTATGACAGATTGCGCACCATCAATTTAAAACTATATAACCTTAAGTACCGCCAGCAAATTTTGTCATATAAAGTAATTATAAGAAATCTGTTAATGTGTACCACTGACAGGCTGTCTGCATACCACTGGTGGTCTGCGTACCATAGATTGGGAACTGCCCATTTCCAGGGTTGCCATGTATTGGGTAAAGTGGATGAGGTTGCTTACTGTATGATAAACTAGAGTTTATAAAAACAAGGCAGTAAGTGGATGCATTGTCTTTCCAGTGTTATAAAAATTGTAAATAAATACAGGAAGATGAAATACCTATATGGCTTCCTTTACATGGGAATGCAGTGCACATGTCCATACTGACAGGAGTACAAGGGTATTTACAGCAGGAACTTCTAAAATTCACAATAGAAAAGCCTATTTACCTTTTATTCCTTGAGTTTCCACACAATATCATGGTGCAGCGTGTGGGACACAGTACTGTTTCCTGGAGTGAAGACATGAGTGAAAGTCTCTTCACCTTCCTCTTTGCAGGCTTTACCTAAGACACTTTTTTGCTGAATGAAAACCCATCTCACTCCTAGCTGCAGGCTTTTCTCAACTCCTTCGCATTCCATTTTGCTTGTTTGTAATACCTCTCAAAGAACTAGCCTTTTAATAAGCCACCTTGCTACTTTCTAAAGTGTGGCTCTCCAATGAAAAATGTCTCTATAGTCAGCATATTTAGATTCAGTGTTTGTATCAAGATGGCTTTCCCAACTGCCTACGCTCCTAGCTCTGACAAGAATCAAAGAGCCCAAATGTATTCTTTCTGAATCACTCATTACTAAGTACAAGCAACTTTCCTCTTGCACTAAATGTAAAAGCAGCATGTCTCCATCAGACTCAGGACACGATCCCTAATTTATAATGGGGGTAAAACAGTGGGGGAAATGAGGCCAGAAATTCTGCTGGAGAAGCTTAGTTAACAATTCTTCTGATGGTATACGAATTTTGTTGCGTCTCCCACAACTCCATGTTGTGGAGTTTCAATGCAAATGGGGAATAAAGAGCAGAAAATTTACCTGAATGTAACTCCAGATCACTCATTGAACAAGTCCCATAATTACATTCTCATGGCTGTACTTTTAAGTTCTTTGCTTTTGTGGGGGCCGAGTATAGCCGGCGGGGTTTTTTGGTACTTCAACCGATGGAATAGAATTAGGCACAGACGCGTATTGGTTGAGTTGAAATAACTTTACTTACAGAACTGAAGTACAGGGACTCGCGTCAATGTACACAGTGTAGGCACCTTCCGTAAAGTTGCAAACTGGGTAGATTCTATTCTAAGCATGCAGGGCATGGGTTACGTCAGGACGATCAGCGACAGGGAGTCGTTGGTGGGTGATCAGGCCTCCAACTTTGCTCTGAGATGCACACTGAACTTTCTTCCAAAGTACACGTGGAGTTCTCCGACTTGGGCGGAAACTGCCCTAGCTTTTATACGGCTAGCGAGCCAATTGCTAGTCGACAGGTAGGAATAATTTACAACAAGCCAATAGGTAGCGTGCATGCAAACAATGTGATTGCTAAGTTTGGTAGGGATTGATCACTGCACCAAGGTTTTCCTGCCATATCGAGGGACTTTAGCACCGAAGAATCGTGCTTTGCCTGGGAAATTCTGCTGTGCTGAGGCACTTTTAATAACTGAGCACAGACAGCTCTCAAACCTGTACTTTTTCCCACATGGAGGCTTTGTAACATGCCATCTTTCTTCTAATTGTCAAGGTATCCTGTAGTGCTTTATCTCAGACTGTCCTTGTTGTCTAAGCATCGTCAATTACCTATCAATTGATCCTTTTCAATAGTTACTGAAATAATTTAAAACTGTCCTGTGTTCCCCACTGGTGTTCTGCAAGGGGTGGAACTTGTCAGAAAGTGTTTGGCTAGTGCAAAATTATTGCTAAAGAACTCTCTTTTTTAATCACAGCTGAAATTCTAGAACCTTTCAATATGAAATATAATTTTTGCAATTAATTTATTGTAGAAGATGAGTTGAATTCGATTTTTGTTTACAAAGGAAAAGCATGTAAACTGCTAGCCAAAGAAGTACACTCCAACTCTTACTGAATGAAGACTTGTACTGCATTAACATGAAGATTTGACCGTGATGTTATTTGTCTGAATGTTTTTGATCCTCCTCTCTTTGTTTTCAATGGCAAAATGATTCTTGTTTTAAAAGGAAGGATTGAGCTTACCTACTCTGGCCATGTCCCTGAGGACTGGAGTAGGGCCAATGTGGTGCCCATTTTCCAAAAAGGGAGAAGGGATAAGCCGGGTAACTTTCAACCAGTCAGTCTTACCTCTGTTCCTGGGAAAATGCTAGAGAAAATAATCAAAGAACACATTTGTGCAGGCCCAGCAGGGGAAACGATGCTGAGGGGAGACCAGCATGGATCTGTCACAGGTTGATCCTGCCTGACAAAACTTGTAGCCTTCTATGACCAGGTCACACACTGCCTGGATGAGGGAGCTGAGGCTGATGTCATCTTCCTGGACTTTAGCAAGGCCTTCAACACAGTTCCACACCCTATCCTCATTGGAGTGGACGCCTACACGGTCAAGTGGGTGGCCAACTGGCTTAGGGACCGCACCCAGAGAGTGGTGGTGGATGGTTCCTTCTTGGTCTGGAGGGAGGTGGGCAGTGGGGTCCTACAGGGTTGGTCCTCAGACCGATATTATTCAATATCTTCATCAACGATTTGGACAAGGGCGTGGAGAGCACCCTTTCCAAGTTTGCTGATGATACCAAGTTATGGGGCAAAGTTAGTACACTGGAGGGCAGGGAGCAGATTCAGGCTGACCTGGACAGGC
>JAGPOW010003642.1:84043703-84059201 GCA_030014935.1 Caiman crocodilus
TCCATGTTGAACTCCATCCTATTCTCATCTGCCCACCGCTGTAACCTGTCAAGGTCAGCCTGGAGCCTACCACTCCCTTCTAATGTGCCCACATCCCCCACCAACTTTTGTGTCCTCAGATGGCTATGGCAAATGAGGCACTGCAGCATACGTATTGTGGACTGAACTAGGTAGTGTTTTCTGTTGACCTGCAAGAAACCAGAAATAGAAAAAAAAGGTTAATGAACTTTGTTTGTTTTTTTTTTTTACTGATTAAGGCATTATGGGGCGGTTGGCTATGAAATCTTTTCCCTCTGATAAGGGTGCATATGTTGACAGAAAATAATATGACATGTTATATCTGCATTGCACACTCTATTGTGTGTGTGTGTAATTAATTTTGATTCATTTTTTCCATTCTGGGATTATAGTGTAATCCTAGCAGCAGTGCAGGCTGCTCTCTTAAGAACTCTTTGGTGTGTTCCAGCCATTAATATTGTGAGAGGTCCCTAAAACTTTTTAAAAATCCATTTTTGAAAAAAATGCTCATTTCTACAGCCACATACCAACAGATAAGGTCCCTGCCCTAAACAGCCTCTGAAGAGAGGGGGAGTTAAGGGAGCTCATCACTTTTCAGGAAATAGGTTGGTGTTACTCCCTAACTTTTAAATGTGGGATTGAAGTGGAATAAAAAGTATCTGTACAAGAGAAAGTCAAATGAAATTAGAAAGCTGTTTTCTATCTAGACTGTTGTTTAGTTTATATTGTATATTGGTCTATAAATGTGTATAGAGTGTACTACAAATTAGCTTTGTGTCTTTCAGGGCACATGCATGTAGCAGCACTTAGCAGGAGAGGTGTGCAGAGCAAGCGCTGTTTGATTCAGATTTGGCCTGAATCTGGGGCAGTGATTCGGTTTGTTGATTTGGCCAAACCCAAATCTGATCTGAAGATTCGATGCTGATTCAGAGAATCAGTGATTCAGACATAGACACAGCTTTAAATGTTTTTTCTACATACGTGGAGGTACCAGTGTGACTTGTGAATGCTGCAATGCTGGGAGGCGTGGAGAGTCCCAAAGGAGTGCGGGGGGCCATCTACGTGCTTGACAGTAAACCTGGAAGTAAACTGGAAGTACTTCTGGTCCAGTTCCAGGTCTGCCAGGGAGCACATGGGTCCCGTCCCTCCCACTCCCTCCCATCCCTCTGGCTCAGCAATTGGCCACAGGGGGAGCCCAGGTGCCCCCCCAGACCCAGGAGGCACCAGTCACCAAGCCGGGAGGGCGTGGGAGGTGTGGGGTTCCTGTGCGATGCTCCATAAGCCTCAGCATCACAGCATTGATGAGTTTCCTGCTACCTAGAGCTATGTAGAAAAAACATTTAAAGCTTTGACTGTGTCCGAATCGCCAGTTCTTTCCCAATCTTTCCAATTCAATTCAGAGAGATTAGAAGGTCCTCTGATTTGGTTTAGATTTGGAGATTCGGCTGCTGAATTGGGCCAAATTTCTGCTGAATCGAACCAGGGACCGAAGCTTCGCACAGCCCTATTGAGCAGAGGTATCCTAGCCAACTCTGAACAAACAGTAGAACAGTATTAATATGGCATTCCACTAGCGCTAATAAGATGTTCTTCTCAGGAAGACTCAGCTGTGTCTGCAAGGCATTGCATTATGTCATGAAGACATACCCAAAGTCTTTAGGGAAGATTAAATAGATTTGGGGGCTCTTTGCTTGTAGTTTTCAAAGTTTACTGTGTTCCTTTCATTACATTAGTGGAATGTTGCAGCTTCTAAGTACCTCTGAAAATCAGGTTGAGGGGTTCTTCATTTAAGGTATCAATATTTGGAAGCCACCTTTGAAAATGTGGCCTAAGTTGACTTGCACAAGGGCATACACAAACTTCTTATAAAAACCAAGATTAGAAACTAACTCTCCAGGCTCATAGTCCTGCCTGTGACTTCTAAGACCTCCCTTGTGCTCCAGCCCAAAGAGCACACCTTGCATTAGTGGCCCCAGGTGCTGATAAGGTGTGCTTCCTATTTGTTAACCAGCTGGTGGATATTCATGTAAGATGTGTTTGTATTTCTGAACAGAAGGGGATTTTATTTTTTTTTCTGCAAGCTCAAGTGGTCTGTTTGTGCATTCACACCACCCACAGCAATTTTTGGCCCTGAGCACAAAACTGCAGTCAGTTGTGAGGCACAGCATGCAGATTGTGCATTAATTCCAGCTTATTAATATTAACATCTAATTCTGTCCCAGAATGCTCCAGGAGAGATTTTTACGAAGTTGGGATTTAGCTTGTTTTTAAAAAGGGAATTCTGATGTCTCTTCAGAGAAACATTTTTGTCATCTGGGAATATTTTGGCCTACCAGAGCATTACAGACAGCATGTACCACGGGCTGCCTCCTTTGAGTACCTCTGTGGTGAGGAGTGCATTTGCTTCGCAGTTTGGGCTCCCACAGCCACTGGATCCACATAGTTCCAGCGTGAGTAAAGAGTGCTTTGAAAGAATTATTGACTTCTTTATTACTGTTTGGCTGCTAAGGAAGAAATCTTGTTGTGATACTATATTGTGTGGTGGCAGGGAATCCTAGAGAGGTATGGCTGGAAGGGACTTCCAAAGGTCATCGAGTCCAACCCCCTGTCTGAGGCAGGATCATCCCTGTCCAAACCATCCCATACAAACCATAATCTAAACTCTACATAAGTCTACTGTCAACCCTGGCACAACATAGTCCTACTACCATAACCCTAACAGGTAAAGCAGGAGAACTACAGCAGCCAACATCCTGCTATGAAATGTTTTCAGTATATACACAAGAGATGGTAAGAAGAACTTAGACATTTGGAACTTCAAATCTCCAGTCATTGTGGGCCTTTGTACATGCCACAAAATTGGCCTTTAAAGCGGCTTAAATGCCCTTTCACACTGCTTTAATGGTGTTGCTGTTTGCATGCTCAGCTGCATATTCTGCTTTAAATGACTTTGATACGTAGCATCAAAGATAAAGCATCTATGAGGTGTTTTAGTCTGCTACCTAACAAAGTGCAACAGTGCATGGGGCGCTGGAAGCTGACATGCTCAGGGCTTGGCAGGCCCCGGGCAGCTCAGGGACTGTGGGACTCGGCAGCAGCCTGTGCAGGCAGGCTTCACTGAAGAAAAAACAAAAGCAGAGCGCCGGACATTTTTCTTTTTTTGTTTTTCTCCCTGGAGCCTGCCTGCCTGCCTGAGCTGTGTGGGGGCCTGGTGCTTCCCTCTGTGGCTGCAGGTGGCCAGTGCTTCTCTCCGTGGCTGCAGCGCTCAGGCTGGGTGCCACTGGGGGCACCTACACAGCTCGGGGGCTGCTCGGCCTGCCAGCAGCTCACCTCCCTGCCTCTTACTCCTCCCCCTGTGTGAAGAGGCAGGTAAGGATCGGGCTTCCACCCTTGTGTACACGCCACGGCAGTTTAGTTTGGTTTAATTCTCCCTAAATTGAAGCCGTGTTTTTAAAAACCCACTGTTTCAATTTAGGGAGAACTAACCCAAATTACAACCCCCCCCCCACCCCCGTGGCATGTACACGCAGCCTGTGACTGCAGTCAATTTTGCTTTGTGACTTGAGGACCCAGAAAATCTTCTAACAGGCACAGATTCTTTAAAAGTAGCCATTTCTCTGTATTGTCATATCTCTGGCTGCCAAAGTAGAGGACTGTTCCCTACAATAGACATTGGGCCATTTTGACTATTTGAATTGTAGTGACAGGGCTTCTTTTCTGTCATGAGTTGTCTTTTCTTTTCTCTCAGTTCTTTCCTTTGAGTCATGAGTTGTTGAATGCATTGTATACCCAAGGCTTTTCATCACTTGTTGCCTGCCCCTGTTGTTTGACCTGACTGATCTTTGTTTGTTGCTGATTGTTATTTGTTTCAGAGTGCCCCTGCTGATTGTCTGCTCACTTCAAAATTCCTCCTTTTGCTAACACTGGCATAGGTCTGCCAGGGTCGCTATGATGAGAGCACTAGGGTGTGGGTCCTAGCAGTGGTCACAGCATCTTAACCAGTGTCACATAGACCTACTCTCAGTCAGGTTACACAGTATGCTGCCAACTTATTCATACTAACTCTCTCAGTGGGATGACAAATGTTGTAAAATGTAAAAGGAAAAAAACCGTTAGCCCTAGGCACCGGTATAAGGCCCACTGAAGTTTAGTCTTTTTCAGTTGAATTAAACTGAATTCTTAGGCTCCCAGACACAAAGGTTAATAGATGTCTCTAGATATTTGGTCTTAATTTTCCTCTGCTCATTCAATTACACCCTGCTGGATGACCCTAAACTACTGCTTTCACATGTGTTGCTTCTCAGTACATAGAAAACTGCAACTTTCTGTAATCACTAACTCCCTCTTATGTAATATTTTATTCTCCTTCAGAATCAATGTAGTAGTAGGGCATCTCCTGCATCTCCTCAGTGTTTAGATGTGTTGGTGCTTATGTTAGTTCCTCCTCCTTAATGGCGATACTGTACTGAAACACTGTCCATCTTCTGTGGGGGTATGGTCCTCCCGCTTCCCAGTATTGTTAGCACACGTGTACTGTGGAAAGTAAGATTTCTCTTTCCTGCATAAGCACAGCATCATTTGGGTATGATACCTGAATACTTTAATCCAATGTATTTCATGCCTCCAAAATAACAGGTGAGAGGGGAGGAAGACCTTTTAACATAAGCTCTCAACTTTCTTCCTGTCCTTAGCTTAAATGAGTTCCCTTTAGATTTGTTTAACGTTATCTTTCTATTGATCAATATATTTAGGCACTGATGCTGTTTCCTTGGAGAGCATTATTAGCAGATGGAGGACCATTTCCAGTCACTATCAGCAACCTAATTCCCATAAATTATTATATGCAGGTACGGTGAGTGTTACAGGTTGTACACCTGAAAGTTACTCCAGAGGTGTTGTGATAAGATAGAAATAACACACTGCATTAAAACAGAGCTGCACTTGAATAACAGCTATATTTTCTGAAAAATAAACCCAGAAACCAAAATTATTTTACCATTCACATCTCATTTGACTTTTGTTTTGCTTAGATAATTAAACTGGACTCATTTCTATATATTTTTTGGCTGTCAGGCATCTCCCACAATGTCTTTTCATGAGTTTTAGGTCCACTATGCCACAAGCTTCTTGGAAGTCATTTGGTTGTATATAGTGCACAATCTTAGGTGTACTAGCAGTAACTTTGTTTTGTAGTTGCTTATTGAGATCTGTCCAGATAATCTAGGAAATTGCAAAAGGTATCTGTCTATCTCTCTAGCTGTGCCTATGCAGACTAAGTGATGATGATCGAAAAATTGCTCATGGAGAGCTGGTTGGGATTCATTTATTAATGGAGGATATACTGGAGACCAGCTGTGATGTGGTTATGGAAGATGATGCTGAACAGCAAACTTTAGCCAAGAAAAAACAGGTACCTCTGGCCAATTTGTTCATTCAGGGCTATATAGCTTTCATGCAAAATTCCCTTTGAATTCCTCTCCTGAGACTTGTTGAATGTAATTTATGGGTTTTGGCCCTGTATAATTTATGCTGGAATAAACTGGTTCATTCCTGACTCCATGATAAACTGAAAGAAAACTTATTTCAAAGGAACTTTTGAATGCTCCTGGGCAGAAAGACATAATAACAGGCTCCCTCATAGGGCTACTGCTAACCACCAGCTGTTGCTACTTTCTATTTCTAGAAACAAGGATGGGGAGGGAGGACAGAATATCATTTGACTTCTTCCAACTGTGCCACAGATGACTAGCAGAGAAACACCATGCTGTACTTTTAACAAGAGCTTCTAAGTGGAGGGAGGGAAGCAATGGCTTGACCATCCTCAAACAAGAGCTGCATGATTAAGATTGTACTTCCAAAAACATTTGTACTGTGGTATCAATGTGGTGAAGGGTCACTGGGTGCAGTTAGGTCTTTCCAGAATCTATGCAAAGGTTTGGTTCAGGGGATGCACAGTGGTTCAAGCCATTTCTGACAGGAAGTAGATAAACCTACCAATCTGTCAGCATGTAAATGAGTAGCGATAGCATCCCTGGAGGCTGTTGGGAGGTGCAGGTGTCAAGAAATGAGCCAACAACACAACATTTATTTATTTTGGGGTGTTTTTCCTTCAGAAACTGAACTGAGAGTTTGATTTCTATAAAGGCACTTTTGTCAGAGATTCACAGGGAACTTTATTGAGGTGAAAGACTCAGGAAGGATTTACCTTCTAGGTAACTTATTTCAGGCTACTCTGTTGTATATCAGTATTCATGGGAATGAAATAATAGCCAGCGTTTTGCAGGACACTTCTGTACTGTGTTCTTTTCACTCAGTCTCTAACAATATATAGTGGCATGTCTTTTTCTATTAAACAAATGCAATGCCTAATTGTAACAAAATATTTTCCCATAATAATTTAAGTAGAATTTGGCAGAAATAGTTGAATCAAATGCCAGCCTATCGAAGAGTCATGGAAAGACGTCCAAAGTTCTGAGGAGGCAACACGATCCACTTACTTCCTGCACTTTGATGAGATCTTTTTTGATAATATGGAAGCAGTTGTCAGTATTGAAGGCAGAATGGGGCAGACTTAAACTGAAAGTTGAGGATGTCAATACAGTTCCTCTTTACAGACAGTTTTGTGAACTATACTGGTAAGCTTCATTCTGATTTAAAGTATCCTAAACTGGACTGATTGTAAAGATTAAACACAAGAAGTTTTTCTACTATTTTTCACACTGAAGTCTTATTTTCTTCCCATTTAATTTGATCCTTCTAAGTTCTGCCTTTCCTTTGTTTGGCCCAATACTGACCATATTTTAAATAAGAATTTATCTTGTTTCTACCTAATTTTTCTTTTTTTTTTTTTGGCAAGTCATGTTTTCCAAACACATGCCTGTATCTTTCAATGAACATTAACAATTCTACATGTCACTTTCTGGTCAACCAGTCTAAATGTGTCATAAAAAGTCAGTCTCTGTAACTAACTGAGCTTAAATTTCCATATTTTAGTTGCATGATTACATGGTGTCACTGAATACCTGCTGTTCCCATGCTACTTACGTTGCTATTTCTTGGCACCCTAGAGAGGCATAACAGAGCATCCCTGCACCTTAGGCAGCAGCAGGTAGTGGTTGTGGTGCTGTGGCACCAATGGCAGCAGTGTGTGCAGTTTTGCACAAACATACATATGCACCTCTCCCCCCACAAAAGGCAGCACCAGGGGCTCCTGCTCCAATTGCCCCCATTCAGTTACACTACAGATGGCCAATATAAGTGTGTTATAAAAACAAGGAGTTAGAGACTTGCTGTTATCTATAGTGACTCCATGCAGAGGTATAGTAGAACCTCAGCAGGTTTCAGGGTTAGTTTCCACAGCCCTTGTGAAGGCTGGACTAGTCAGGGGTCACATCCAGTTGAAGCAAACAGCTGTGTGAGACTGTGAAGGCACTCCAGATGTTTTCTCTGGCTGTTATTTCAAAGGGCGCTGTTTCTCTAGTCACCTTTGTGGGATTGCTGATGAGCTCCAGCTGAGTGGGGGAGCAGCTTTTGAAGTAAAAGTCACAGCAAAGCAGCTGAGCTGCTCATCCTTAATTCAGCAACCCACTGTGAATTAAACAGGTTGCAAACCATCCAGAGATGAGCACTGCTATTTTATACCCATGTGCAAGAAGGGCTATCAATGTGCACTTAAGAACTTGAGGGGCATCTCAGCAAGGCAGCCTGCAGATTTTCTTTGGTGCCCAGTCCTGGCTTTGTGCAGTGGAGAGAAAAGTTGGGGCAGGGCTCTCCAGGAGCTAATTGCAGCTGTCTGGTTCTGTACCTGGTCCATCGCTGACCTCAGTGGTTTAGAGCAGCCTGGGAATTACTCCAACCGGTGTCAGCTGGTAGAGGCTCTCAAGCTACCATCTGCTATCTGAGGATAGCTAGCATGCAATAGTGGTCTGATCATGCTCCCCTTTGTCCTGGCACTCACAGAGGAGCAGAGTGGCAAAGGGATCCTCCTTGGAGGCTGCATGCTAGCTGAAGACTTCTCAATGGCAGGGGAGTTCTCAGCAGGCCAAATCTGTCCCTTTGTAGTGCCAGAATTCAAGTGATGGGACCAGAGAAGGTAGTGTCACCTAGAGAGATGGAGTGAAGGTATTGGCTGTGGGAAGGGAGCTTCTCTTCATTTCTTATAAAGGAGAAAAAGAAACATGGAGGCTTCAAGGACTGAAGTACTACCTTCAGAAACAAGTACTACTTGCAGAACCTGCCCCCATGTGCTGATTTTGTTAGGTCAGCACACTCCCTGCACCTGGGATCTCTTCCCCTGTAGTACTTACCAACTCTGTAGGGGAGATAACTTGTAGTTTCAGGAACATGTAAAACACTCTTGCTCCTGCAGCATCATGCAAGAAGAGCACTGACTTTTCATACTAAATGTGTGGCAGGACATGTTTCCAGGCATCTGGGCATCCTGAGATGGTAGGAGTACTGAGTAAACTCTTTTTTTTTCTGCTCTGTCTCTGCTGCTCTGGAACCACTTTAATTTATGCCAGCTGCTAAGGGGAGGTTTGATAGGCATTTGTCATGGGGATATAGCCAAGTCCCTTTTGCCCCAGCTCCATTCCCTATCTTAGCGCTCAAGCATTATTTTGTGTAGCAACTTCTTCACCAACTATGCTACCAAAGGCTTTGCAACTGCTGAGGCAGTCAAGCCAGGCTAGTTTCCAGGCTCCTCTGCAGGGTCTGGGTGCTTGTATTTCTGTGAAAAGAAAGACTAGTAAAATACAGAAATGCTCCACTGCCACTACTCACCAGGGAAAATTTCCTACTCCCCTCTAGGGAGCTGGCTTTCTGGGTACCACGAATACGTGTCTAACATCATTGCTGGTTCCCAGTGCAAAGCAGTCCAAGATGTAAAAGTTAGGTGGTCTCTCCATGCCACCTTATGCTATTGCCTCTTGTCAATAGCTCTTCTAGTTGTTTTGAGGCATAAAGTTCCTTCTTAATATTCAGGTTGGCAACAGTTGCTGCAGACAGAGCTGCTTTATTTCTGCTTAGCAGACATAAATGGATGAGAGAGTATATGGCACTGTGAATATTTTAATCTAGCTGTTGGGAAGAAAGTCTCTACTTCATTCCTGGCTCCATGTCTCCCTGCTCCATACATGGCAATGGGAATTTAAAACAGCTATAGAAAGAGAAGCAGGGTAATCTGGGGTGTTCAGTATCCCATGACCAGCACAAACAGAAAATCATGTTCTGTGAGCAGGTTGTCCCAAGAGGATGAAGGCTGAGAGTACAGTGTCCCATCCATGGGGTAGGGTGGGGCTGGGAGAATGTAAAGACTTGAGATCAAGAAAAACAGAATGTGCTGAAAATACAGTTGGGAGACAATTGTGTAATATCTCTGTCTGGGTTTCTCCAGCACTGACATCCTACATCCTGCTATGAAAACCATAGCCAGGCAAATGGACATAGAAGATGAGTTTGAAGAACTTGTTATAAGCTCACAATCCATACTTCCCCCAAAAGGAGCATCAGAAATTGAAATCAAAATGTGCCAGGTAAAGGAGAATTACTATAAGGTTGTGGGGAGGCAGAGGAAGGGTTACATTTTTTCTGCTGAAAATTTATGTGGAGCTGTGTGGAACCATTAAAACTATTTGGGACCTAGATAAGGTCACATGCTGGGCTAGTCCAAAGAAACATCGCCCTCCTACAATGCTTTTTACTGGGACCCCTACTGCAAGGCCCAAGGATCAGTGTGCAGGGGGCTGTATTAATTGTAGAGGTCAAGAGATACCACAAAGTAGTCATGGCAACTTGGATACCAGGTAACTTCTCTAAATGAACTTTATCTTAGTTTTTGTTCCTACATCCTATATTATTCTTTAGAAGAGAATTGGCTATTTTTTAAACTGACAGGTAACAAGGCAGAGCAAATGGTGTGTCACCAATAAGAGATTTAACATGAACAAAGTATTCTACACAATTCTAGCTTCAAAAGCTGCTGGAGAGTTTAGAAATCCATATGATCCATGATGTCCAAAGGAAAATTAACCAAGAGATGACTCTAGTTACATCTGAAAGAGCCAGAGAAGAAAGTGGCCTCCCTACAGGTAAGGAGCATTAAAATACAAAATTATTTTTCTTTTCTCACTTCCTGCCACTTCTGCAGCATAACATAGAAGGCTCAATCCTGCACACTTTACCTGAGCTACCAGTTTTCTGGATGGAACAAGCTTGTGGCCAACCTCTCATTGAGGAACATGCATTCCTGGGCATAAATAGAAGGCAAAATTCCAGCGTTTGATCTAGCCCTTTTGCATGATATTAAAGTTTGTATGGGTCTTCTCTGCTTCCATATACACCCATTCAGGAACCAGGAACAAGCTAGGCTCTTGCAATAAAATTATTGCAACCACAGAAAACTCTGAGGTTTTATAAAACCCCAGTCCTTTACGTGAAAACTCAGCAAACTCATATTTCCATCACATGATAACTGCAGTGTCAAGCACCTAACCCACGTAATGCACTTATCCTGTCTCCCCAGCTTGACATGCTTCCTCATCTAAGTTTTACCTTTCTAGAACAGGTTTCTAACCAACATTTTTGCAAGGAAAATCCATGCAGAAGTTAACTGTTCATCAGCACTAAACCAGTTGAGACTTCTCTTCTTGGGTTTGCAGACTGCCTGAAATAGATTTTAAGCTCCTACCACACATTTCACTTAAGACATGATTAACCAGTTAATCACATCTTGAGTTCTAACCCAGCCATGTGTTTAATCAATGGCATCATAAAACAAGGAATAAGCCACAAAGTTATTCTACAAAAAAGTGCAATAATTTTGTAGCTGGTTCCTGTGACTCCACTAACTAAATGTGTGGCGAGGTGGACCTGTGTGGTTGCTAGCCCACAGCTGATGGTGCTTCCAGTCGCAGGGGTACACCATATGCTCCCATGACTGGAAGCTCTGTCAGCTGACCTGGGTTCTCAGCCTCAGGGGCCACCATGCACCCCTAAGGCATGGTGCACCCCTGCGGCTGGAAGTCCCATCAGCTGAGGGGTCTCCCAGATGAAGGAGTTTGCTACTTGCTGGTGCAAGTGGAGCCTGGGATCCTGGGACAATAAGGTATGATGGGATCAGATAACTCAATCCCACAACTATGCCTCCTGCCATGCGTGCGTGGCCTGGCAGGAAGTGTGATTGTGTAGATCACGTATCAGATCCCATTGTGTCTTTACCTGCATGTCTGTTAAGGGCCTAACAGACATGAAGTGCACCCACTTTTTTTATTGGGGTGTCATCACTTAAACCTAATGATGCTGCTTAAAGCCAAGATTTGAAAATAATTTAGGTTCATTACTCTGCTCTTAACTGGAACAGTTACCATCACAGCCTGTACAAGCCTAGTAACTGCATATGCTAATGGATGTACAAACAAAGGGTGAAAATAATGGCTCTATATAAGATTTGGCACCATTCTTTTCCCCATCAAATGGTATTGCATACAGAAGTATTTTTTTTAACAGAAATAGTTACTACAAAAAAAGCTGTGCTCTGCCCACAATATTCACACAGAGCTCCTTTATCGGTGGCTGGCCAGTTTTAAATAAGGCCCTATCTTAATCTATTTAAAGGAAGAAAGTCAAAGATTGTTGTAGGTGATATCTTTTATTGAACCAACTGCATGATTGAGGTAGACATAGACAAATATTTAGTGCAACACATCCTTCTTTAGGTGACCTGAATACGGCCTAGGTGCTGACCTGACTGACCAAAGTAGATACATACATAGACACGCATATACACACACACACATATATATGTATGTATAAATAGATATAGATATATACATGTATAGGTATAGCCCAAAGTTTCATGGGCCCAAGCTCATTTTATCAAATGCTGTAAAAGGATGTGCAGAAAACAGAGTGGAAGACGGAGGGAGAATTTTTATTTCTTTCTCCTTATACTCTGCTTTCTGCATGTTCTTTCACAGCATCCACAGACGTGTGTGTGTGTGTGTCACAACATATACTTGGTTAGTCTATAAGGTTCAAATCTACCCTGCCTTCTATTTGACTTCAGACTAACAAGGCTGACTATGTCTATTTGAAAACATATCTGAGTCTATCCCAGCCATTCAGTTGGTCAAATAAAAATATCACCACAAAAATCCTTGTCTTTCATGTATTTTCTGGACCATAACAGCTGCAACTTTACTCAAACACTATTGCAAATAAAATATTTTGATTCTGCTAGCAGCTTGCATCTGGTGATTTTGCACCCTCCTCCTCTCACCACCTGCCAGTCTTACAATACATTTGTAGTAGTTTTTACTTTCAGCAATATACACTGTTCAAAAAACTGAGAAATCTTGAACCATAAAATGCAGTTGGAGTCATCTTACTGGGATTAGAGCAGGTTCAGTGTTTTGTGATGCAGACACTTTCTGATGCATTGCTTTTGTTTTTGGTCTCCCCCATCCCTCCAGAGCTCTGGAAGCATCAGGTCATGCATGAAAACTTCTCAGTTATAAGACCACAAATTGTTGAAACATTTGTTCATAGGCTAATGGAAAATTCCCAAGAATCTGATGTAGAGGTGCGTATGCTGTGTTTCTAACCAAGCAAAACTAATCTGCTATTAAAGCTTTATTACCTTACAGCTTGAAATGCCTTGTCAGTCAGTGACCCGAAAGAGAAGCATTATTTCATAAGTATATGGTCAGACATTGTTTTATAATATCAGTGTTGATAGTAAGCTGGTGTTTTATCATCCTTGACACCCTACCACTTTGTGATATGATCCTTGAGATCTTACCGTCATGCTCAGGTGAGGGTGAGTTAATATATTAGACCAGAGGTTTAGAAGCAATTCTAAAAAGCGCAGGAGGTGATGCTGGGATTCAGAACTGGAACTCTTCCTCCTGAGTCAACGTGAAACCAAATATCATAGCGTGATGTTAGAAAATACTGCACTGCTGGAAATGCCATGTTTCCAGTGTGAGAGAAAACAAATGACTTGACCCTTTTGATCATAAAAAAATAGATTTGACCTTTCAGAGAGTAGAGATGTTAAACCTAATATCCTAGCTGATTTACAAATTGGTGATTACATTTCTTCTACTGAAAATTCACTGCTCAATTTCAGTTGAAACACCTGTTCTTTGTTTCCTGCATGGCATAGATGTCATTAAAATTGATCAAATTTTTGACCAGAAGAGTTTTCCCATTGGAAACCAGAGTTTCATTGAAGTCAAAACATTTTTCCAGGAGCCAGTCTATTTCAGTGATATTTTAGATGGGACAATCTAAATTAACTGAGTCACCTTTGTTTCATGTTAATAATAATAATAATAACAATAATAATGATGATGATGATGATGAAGCACCATGTTTCCATAAAGTGAAGATAATTGACTTTATTATTTTAACTTCTATATCATATACACATAATATTAATGTAAATGGTATAGCATACATGGTACTTGACCTTTAAAATGAAATATTTCAACCTTATTGTAGCAAAACATTTTGGAATTTAGATTTTGCATGAAATCCTGGAATTTTGACTTTTCATTCTGATTGAAAACTAATTAACCATACAGTCAGCATTACCTGCAGAATGGGCATTTTGATGTCTGACCTGATCTTGGTATATGAAATTGCTGTTTATGTTTTACTTTGTCTCAGCTGGTCCACAAAGAGCATGGCAGACCTCTTCTCGGCTAACTGGTAGAAACTGGTATTTTTGGAGCTGACAGTCAGGGTTTCCGACTCTAGTTTTCTAGTTGTGTTTGTGTTTTTTACCTTGTAATGATTACTTTTGGGCAATGCAGGGATTTTTCACATAGTGTCACATAGTTTATCGCTATCTACCCAAAGATGAGGCAGTTTACTGGTGAATGAAATTATTCTTGTACTTAGGTAACATTTGTGACTGGGATTTTTTTTAGATGAAAGATTTTTTTCTAGACATAAATTCTATCATCAAGAAAGGTCAAGTCTTTCAGACCTGTCGCACTGTTTTCATTGAGATATGACTATATATTTAAACTAGAAACATGCCTCAGTTCTGTTTTTCATCCAAATTCTGAGTAATTTTAGGGGAGAAAAGGAAAGGCTTTTTTCCCTTCCCATCAAAACTTTCTGATCTGTAAGAACTGATGCATGTTCTGAGGAAACTTCACCTTTCTGGACTGTTCCTTCTCCCCTTTCAATGGCATATTGGAAAATAAAGGTTTCCTCTGGAGTATAGTATTTACAGGCAGAGGAACTAGTCTCCATATGAAAAAACCGGCCTGGGGGTGGGCATTTTCTGAATGGCAGGCTGGAAGGTCAGGCCAAACTATGAATACCTTGGACCAGAGTTGTGAGGGACCAGGAAGAGAAAAAAAAATACCTGTTAGTGTAGCAAGATGAATCTGAACATAATACATACATATTACCTAAGGTTTGGATTACCCATTAGGGTTTCTCTGTTTCTCTCTCCAGATTTCATTTACAAAAGATCATTTACAAAGCTGCCTCACTGCACTGGGCTGCGACATCATGGCCAGAGAACGCAGCAACTTTGAGACCTATTCCATGTTTTATGAAAACATCCTCCAGCAGCAGCATCGACTGCTCTACCAGAAAGAACAAGTATTCTTACAATCTTCACTCCCTGCAAGTGAGAATTTAGCTGCAAGAACATATTTACAACACATATTTTGTGCTTTGTTTCAGGAACTGTATGCAGTAGAAGAAGATGGAAAGCAAACTGAAGTCTCCCTTAGTCAGGTTGGTGGTGGTGATTTATCCTTTTCTTTTTTTCAGGTGTGTCTGGAGGGCCTCTTCGGGTTCACAGCCCAGTTATACTCCATTGCTGGGGCTTGTATCCAGTAGAATAGAAGAGATAATCACTAATAATGGTTATTATTCAAACTGAGACATTTTTCAGGAGCTGTGCTCTCTGTTCTGACCAATATTCTGCTGTAGACACATCAAGGCAGGTTTTGTCCCAGAGGGCCTAACCAATTGCTTTTCCCTTCTTTATGGGCTTGTTGATACCAAGCATGATGATTTCCTACAGGTTGCTGCTATGGCACTTTGGGTTTTGATTTTGTCGGGCGCTGGTCAGACTACAGTTGGAATACTGTGTGCAGTTTTGGGTGCCACACTTCAAGGATAACCTGGAGAGGGTCCAGAGAAGGGCCACTCGTATGGTTAAGGGCTTGCAGGCCAAGCCCTGTGAAGAGGGACTGGGGCACCTGGAGCTTTTCAGCCTCCACAAGAGAAGGTTGAAAGGCGACCTTGTGGCTGCCTATAAGTTCATCATGGGGGCACAGAAGGGAATTGGTGAAGTTTTATTCACCAAGGTACCCCGTGGAGTTACAAGAAATAATGGCCACAAGCTAGCAAAGAGCAGATTTAGACTGGACATTAGGAAGAACTTCTTCACAGTTTGAGTGGCCAAGGTCTGGAATGGGCTCCCAAGGGAGGTGGTGCTCTCCCCTACCC
>JAGPOW010003642.1:84063698-84097932 GCA_030014935.1 Caiman crocodilus
CCTGCATTCCACCATACTCTTTCTTTCAGTTCCTCTCACCCATGGATGAGAGAAATCTACTGATCTTCTTTCTCTCTTCCATCATAACCACAAATAGGCGTGAGGGGGAAATGCGATTATCTTATAGCCACCTGCCTTAAGCGTGCAATTTTCACAAATAAGCCTTGTAGTGTGGGCAGTGCCTGGGGAAAAAGACCTTTCTCATAAATCCTATGATTTTACCATACTGATATTATGTAGTTCTTATCAAGGACATCCACATTTAGGATAAATTAGGTGATTCAATATGTCATCAGCCAAAACCATTATCAGTGTAAATTAGGATAGTCACAGAAGACTTGAAGTGTTTTATATCAGTTAAGCATGTGTTTTCTGCACAATTTACCTGTTTTTTTTTCTCCTAGTTTCTTGACCGTGTCTGCTTTTTCTGCTTCTTCAGGGTTGCAGTAACTGACATTTCTTTCTAAAATTGCACTGTTTTAAACTGCAGAGTTTGAGGATTTAAAAATTCAAGTTTCAGTTGAGGAGAGAGACAACCTCCAAACTGTTGTAAGGGAACGTTGTGTTGTAAGAAGTCTTTTTTTTTTACTCGCTAGTGTACTGTGGTGTCATGTCTTCATTAGCAGGAGCAGCTGCAAGTCTTGCAAGATGAAAACAGTAGGCTAGGGGAGCTGGTGTATAAACTGAAAATCTTGAACTGCTGGAAGCACACTGCACAGAAGGCACAACTCTCTTTAAAGCTGAGAACTGCAGAGAAGGTGATAAATTCTGGTCACTTCTTTTTTAATGTTGTCTTTGATGTATGCTAAAGGCCACAATGCTAAAGGCCAGATTGGGTTGGGTGGTAGCATCTCAGCAAGCCAGTATATTTTCATATAACTGATTTTCTGCTCCAAATTCTACACTTTATTTTAAAAGAAGGTAACATGTAGCTAACAATATAAATTCACACTCTGGTCACAATATGAAGGTTAAGCACTGATTTTTGCCTGAGTTTGCAGACAGCCTGAAACAAGAGCAGTGACAAGTGTGAACAGCCATGATATTCATTCCAGTATTGAATCTGAAGTTGAATTGTGACAATGGCAAATGTCAAAATGAACTATTTCCCTATTGACCAAAGCACATAAGAGGGAACAGTTGTGTTAAGAAAATTCATATAAGCCAGTGGGAATGCTCAGAAATTTGTGGCTGTAGGTTGGGAAAATATTGTTTTTTCAATTTGACTTCTACAGAAAATGTCATGCACACTGAAGCAGTAGTGATCTAAAGGTTATTTTACTTAAGGAAAGCAGAAGTGGACCACAGAGGCTATTAATTTAAATCTATACAAAGCAGGATGAAGGATGAAGATCATTACACTTAAATAAAAGATAGGATGAGTGGGGAAAAAATGCTTTGAATGAGGTGAGAGAGAATGGAACATAAGGCATACTAGTGGTAGTTATGTGACTTAATTGTCTGTACTGTCAGGTGCAGAAAAGCAGAATGGATCACATTTTGTTAATTTTAAACTAGTAAAAGCAGAATGGCTTATGTGAGCTAGTTATTGTACTTGAGTTTACAATTATGTACATGTGCTTTGTCCAAGCAGAGACTGTACTAGATATCTAACTTGTAGATTGAGGGGGGGAGATGGATCTCCATGTAATTAGAAAAAAGAATTAAAATTGAAAAGAACTGATAGTTTTGTTATTTTAAACCAAGACTACAAACCAGGTGGCATGGCTTATCTTAAAATCTGTGAAAGATGGAACAGATTCTTCACGAGGCTAAGCCATACCAAAGAGCATCAGAAAAAAATCCGGTAAGCATTATCTCAGGGACAGTCAGGAAAGATTAAAGCATCGCCTGAGTCTTGTTTTACATAAAGTCTTTTTACAAGTATGACCATGCATTTAAATAGACTAAGCAATGCATACATCTGTCTTGCTGTTCACTCATCTATTAATTTTTGGCAGTGCTTAAACTGGAGTGGGCATGTTTTCATTCTCCATGTTCTTGGAGTCCTACAAGCAGGTCCAGATTTCTTTACAGAAGAAAAAGCAATAGTGTACATGGTATTTTGATGTGTTTTTGAAGGTCAGTTTCTAGTCAGTAGCAATGGACAGCTCCTGGAGACCACTAAAACCAAGCTCCCTCAGAGTGACATCCACCAGTAAAGCGCTCTGCCACACCTAGTTGGGCAGGAGTCTCTGAACTCTGCAGTTGAAAGGTCATCCTCTTCCCTGCCTGCCAGCTGGGTGGACTGGAAGGAACCATCTCCTGACCAGAAGGAAGAGAAATAAGTCATTCGGGTGCCCATCCATCCCATTTTAAACCTGCCTTGAATGTCCCATGAGTTTGGTCAAATAAACACTTCAGTTGCGTTTTCGGCAGGAATGCAGTGGTGCAATCTCCAGCTAGTGGGGAGGGCCTGCATTGCTGGTGTCCTTGGCATGCTGCAATGCTCCAGCATGAGACCAGAGCTCAGAGACAACTGAGTGTGCCACAGAGCAGGTGGGGAGTGGAGTGCTGTAGGATGCCAAAGGACCTTTGAAAAGGAAGTGTTTAGGTAACCTCCCTTTCCTCTCAACACTTTTCAGGCTGCCTTTCTTTGAGACTTGGGGAAACAGAATCACCCTGTAACATGTGTTCTGATTTCCATTGTTGTTAGTTTGGGCCTGACTCCTGACAAAGTCCTGTTCTGTATCCATGACTAATTGTCATACAGCACAGAGTACAAAATGGGAGCACACTCAGATGTCCCAGACAAAGTCAATTCCAAAAAACAAATACCAGAAGCTGGAGGTCCTGCTTTCCAGCAAATATCTTTGCATTATTTTTCCAGTGAACTGGAGGATGAGTCTGCTTGGATGCAGCTAAACTCTGGGTTCTGAATGAGCTTTTATTCAGCAGAGCAGAGGTCTGATTTTATCTCTGCAGCTTATTTTCTTTCACTTGACTCAGACTTTGTTTGCTAGTGGTGACAGCCCAGCTGTTAGTGATATTGTCTGGTAGGGAATCTGATAAGATTTCAGTTTTGTTTAATTCCAGCATGCATGAATTAAAATTCCTGGGTACTACTTGAGAACACAGGGGTCTGGGACAGACATTGCATAAACCATTTGAGCCAAATCAGTCAAGTCTGATTCAACCAAGTTTATCTCAAACTGGTTTCAGTCATCTTCAGACTGGTTTATGTATACTGAACATCTGCTCTGTTATAGATTTATATCAGTTTCTGATCAATTAAACTGGTTTATGTGAAATGTCTGTCCCTAGCCTGTGAGATCCAGTCCTTATTCCATGGTCATGTGAGTGATGCATTGTTAAGTAGACTGGGACTGCAGAAGCAGTTTAAATATGATCTGGAAAATTAAAAATATTCACAGCTTTTTTGCTCTTCTTGTGATATATGGAGGAAGCCTTCCTTTTTATTTACATTGGAATTACCGGTCATATGTTACTCGTAAAACTCTGAATAAGCAAGAGTCTGTGGTGAAATTGCAGGAAGCAAGAGGGTGTGTCTGTACAGCAAAGTTAAATTTGGGTGATCTGTACTAGGATGTGAGCTGCCACATTGTAAAACCATACCCGAGTGACAGTGACCTTTGGAGTTGTGCTCATTTATGTTTATTGCTAGGATGATCTCTTTTGCAGCAGTAAGCTGAGTGCTGTATGACTCTCTCACAGTGAAGTATGGGGGAATGTGCCAGGAGAAATTGCAGGAAGGCATTGGAGAGCTATTAGTACTTGAGTGATTTAGCTTGAAAATCCCCCCAAAATGGGTTTTCATTTGGGTTACTGTCAGAAGTAAAAACTGCATCCATGCTCAAGTCCATACCAGCAGCTGGGTCAGCTAGCCTGCCTTTATTTAAAGCAATGTCAAATTCGAATGAGAAGGTTTATATGCAGATGGGAGAAGGGTGAGGGGCAGCAACTGAGTAAAACCCCAAGCCACTTTTGCACTTAAGACTTAGCCCAAGAGTAAATCTTAAAATGTAAAGAGTGCAACAGATTTTTAATCTGACTGTTTTAACACTGTGTGTGTGTGTGTGTGTGGTATTAGCACCTGTTTAATTTCAATGACTAACATTTTCAATGCACAATTCAACACTCTTAAGTCTTTATAACCTGTTAAGAGCTAACAGTACATTGATCATATCTCTGACTGGTCCTCCTACAAAGCTTGGGAAAACCAGGTTTTATGTTTTTGAGGGTTTCTAAGGATTTATTTAAATACACAAGTTGTGCCACTGGCTCAATTAAAATACCACCACCGCCTAGTGTGGACAAAGCAATTCCAGTATAGTGGTGTTATAGCTTATTCCCATAAGAGAAAGGTATAAAGTAGGTTTATTAGGGATTTTGAAGATTTTACTATTTTGGTAAAAGGTCACACTCCAAACAAATGTCTGTACAAAATGCTGGTACCTGTGCAAAATCTGCATTTAGATGAGGTCTAAGTAAAAATGAGTGAAAAATACTGACACAAAATCCCAAACAAACCCCTCCCTGACCAACTTTCAGCCATCTTTCCTGTATCAGCAAAATATTAAGACGCTAGATCCCAAAGATTTATTAAAAACATTTTAGAGGTTGTGTTTCCAGTAGTGAGAAGCAACAAAGAGAGGGCCATTGCTTTGTTTCTTTATTGCATTATGTCATTTGTGTTAACAGGAGGCCCTTCAAAACAAAAAAGAGTGTCTGACTGCCAAGATGATGGCAGAACAAGAAGTCACTTTATTCCATGAGCAGCTGGTGGCTGTGAGGAAGGCTCTGGCAAGATCTGAAGCAGAGAATGAAAAGCTGCAGAAAAAGCTAGATCAGCAGGTACCTAAAATAACTTGGTCCTGGCTCATTCTACATAGTGAATCAAATGCTTCTCTCCTCTCAATCTCAGTGACTTTAATGGAGAATTTTCCTCACTGGCTTTCTAGAAGCATAGTTGTTTCAGAACCAAGTAGCAACTGAAAATAGAAAAAATGTATTTTACTGTATGAAGCTAGGAGTGTTGGTTGAGCTTTTCCTATAGGTACCACTGTAGTGAAGGACAGGCTAGGATCAAGAGTTAGTGTCTTTCAGATATCAAATACCTGTAGGATTGGGGATATTTTTTTTAAGTACAACTTCAGTGTTAAATATTCAATATTATATTTTAATGAATGGGGGAAAAGAAAGTCAAATGAGCATTGTAATACACACAAAATGGTAACCTTGATTTAAGAAAATGCAAATATATTTCCCTTTCACAAAATCACTAAAATTCAAGGAAATCCCTAGTAAAGGCAGCATGAACATTCAGGTCATTTCATTTCACATCTTTTGTTACCTAAGTGTACCCACAGATGCCTCCACTCCACAGCAAAGTTCTTTTCACTTCAGCTTCTTGCACAACACACAGTACAGTGTAAAGTTGGGGTAACAATATTCATTTAAAGCAGTGGTGTTCAACCTTTTGGCCTCATGGGCCAAATCAGTGGTGCAGGGCTGGGCTGTGGACTGGATAGGACCCTGCACCCCAGGATCAGGCCTACACGCTAGAATCTGGACCATGCTGCCCCTGCCTGACCCCATGTGCCTGGGATCAGGGCCCCGCACCAGGATCAGACCCTGTGTGCCAGATCTAGTACTCAGGGCGATGGACCAAGGAACTCTGCATAGACCTGTAGGGAGCCTCGCAGGCTGGACAACAAGGTGCCAGGAACTGGATCAGGCCTGCAGGCTGGGGGTTGAGCACCACAGATCTAAAGGAATGGACCATCTAAGCTGATTTGTTCTGTATCTTACTGTGCCAGTGCTGCAGCTGCTGTCCAAGGTTTTGCATCTCTCTGGGATTTCTTCTGCAAGTTCTTGGCTGGAAAAGACTGTGGCAGAGAAGAGATTTGGTTTCTGTGTATTTTGCCATTCCCAGAGATTTCAGTAGCAGAGTCATGGGCTGTGTGCTGATAAGCACTTGGGCACACTCCACCAATCGTTATTTTTGCATCTCATTAAGAGCAATTTTAATAGTGACTTAAACCACTGTTGAATGGGTTGCTTTCTGAGGTACACACAGCTGAGTCTGCCCAACATACCTGGCATGCTTAGCATAGTGTAAATAATGCCTTTGTCATATAAGGGCACAGGCATATTGAAAGTGGCCTCCTGCACTAGCTGCGAGTGTTCTACCTGGTGGGGATTGTACTAAAGTGCTTTTCAGTCCATCAGAGAAAGGCACAGTGAGAACTAGTGATTAAAGCCAGAGAAGCTCAAATGAGAAATGGTTTTGTTATAGTGAGATTGATTCTTTGAATGATCACTCTAACAGGGTGAAGTCTCACTATCTTCTAATACGGATCAGCTTCTTTTCTGGAACATATGCTGTCATTAAGCACAGGTTATTAGCTCAATCTAGGGGTAAATGGCTGAAATCCACTGACTTGCTACATTCAGACTAGATGCCCTGGCCTTAAAGTCTATGAAATTTCAGTATTAGAGATGGTCAGACAACTTACTCCTCATCATTTTTTGCTCTCAAAGTCTATTGCTGCTTAAAAAAAAAGCGTAGGTCATTGTTCAAGATGTGCACGTGTGTGTGCATGTGTGTGTACATGTACACATGGCTATTTTCAATCAACTGCCTCCCTGCCATTTTTTTTTACATGACTGAATTCCTCATCCTGCCCTTCCTAGAACTCTTTTTTCCCCTCCAGTTTCTGCCATTAACTTTCAGTTCCCCCTTTTCCTCCTGCATCTTAAGCTCCCCTTAGCAAAGGTGACGCTGACACCTTGACAAACAGCACTCTCAGTTCCACAGTCTTGAGTTTCAGTGGGAGCTGCGCCTAATGTACATCATGTATAGCATCGAGCCTAATATTGCTTTCAAGTATTTTGCTGATCCTCAGAGTCACAATAACATATGGGGGTTTGGCTGTATCCACCAGTAAAACAGAAATGTCTAGAAAAAACATGGTTCTGTCCCAAATCTTCACTTTCACTCTCTGTCCCTTTAAAAACAAAGGGAGTTTCTCACAGTCCAGGGGCTGTCACAGAAAAAAGAGAATTCTGTAGTTTTGTGGAGTGGAAGATACTGTTGCAAATAAATCAAACATGCTCTTTCTTGTTTGTATGTGTTTTGAACAGCATTTTACACACAGGTGCTCTTGGAGTCACTGATCTCTAAAAAGACTGTTATAAATAAATGGTGCAGGCACCCTTTCTAGGGAATGCACTGCCCTTTCTAAGAATAGAATTTGCCTGGATTTGGGATTCTGTGTTTATGCCCTAAAGTATAGTAGCATAACTTGGGGAGGGGAGAAGGGACAACTCTGTCAGCACCTTTGTGGGGGTTCCCAAAAGTAGCCGCCATTGCAGTGGCAACTAAGCACACTATTGTGATTGACATGGTGGCAGCTGGTGCTGCCCCGTGTGTAACAGCTGCCCTAGGTGTGAAGCTGCCTTGCTATACCTCTGCCGAAGTCCCATTATCTCCAGTAGGAGCTATCTGCTTACAGTTCAGTGCAGCCCTTTTCTCATTCAAGAGTTTGGCTGGTGACACTCCCAACTGTATGGGAGAGAAGGGGCTAATTTCTAGACACAGTTTAGAGGTGAGGTACAGAGGGAGGAAAAAACTAAGCTTATGCCTTTTTCAATTATGCCATGAAGTCTGAGTTTTTATGTCTGTTTTTAATTTTGTTTGGTTTTTTTTTTTACATTAGAAAGAAAAGCCTTTTAAGGTGCGTTTCCTAACCTATTGGTATTGTATGTTACAGAAACAGCTGCTGCAAGACGCAAAACATAGGATGACTCATGAAACCAGAAGTAGGCAACAGCTGGATGTGATAAAGGCAGAAAACATGCAAAAGGTGCTGGAAGACATGGAAGAGAAAGAGCAGAGACTCCACTGCTTGACTGAAGAAGCTGAGAAATCAGCTAAAATAGAGCAACTTCAGCAAAAAAGGATCAGAAGAGAAATGAGGCAGGTAAAGTCAGAACTGAACCTTTGAAACCTTCAGAATGCACCTGGGTTACCCAGGAGCTACCATTCCTTGAGATGTATATTAAGGTCTTAGTACTTGCTACTTACTATTGACTGCACGTATTTCTTTGATCAATGTTGAATACTTCCTTCATGGGTGTCCTGATCTTTGCTGTACAGTTTACATTTCTGTCAAATACAGGGGTTGGCCATCTATGGACCATGAGCTAGATCTGGCCAACAGAACCATTGGATTCAGCCTGCAGACCTTGGTTTTCAGTGGTGGGGGCTTTGGCTATGAGTTCTCTTTCCCTACTGCTGTGGAGAGTAGCAGCTATGGGTGGGTCCTAGCATCTGCCCATCCATTTGGCTTGGACCCAAAGTGGGTCATTCCAACCCACAGCCAGAAAAACTTACCTTTCACTGTTCTAGAAAATGTATAGACATTCATTTGAAGCACTCCCAATTTGGAGTGCTTCAGCTCCATGCTAATGTTTGGTTCCCTTCTCCACTCCTACCTCCAGAGCGCTCAGAATGGCTATGAAAGCAAGATGTGCACTCCAGCCAGGGGACTGGAGAGCAGTCTGCGTGTGCCCTAGCCTCTGATTCCAGAGTTTCCTAAGGACAGCCATGCATACAGGAGAGCGCTCATTGGTGGTCTGATCAGCTCTACTTCCTTCCCCACCTTGGGGGTTGGAGGAGAGCAGAGTGCTGCTAACATGCTCTGCTGGAGGGTGCCAGTTTTTCAGGACATGTTTCAGAATGAGATGCTTCAAAGATGTTTCTCTTTTTTAACAAGGCCTGTTTCAGAGGTCTGCAGTCTTGCTGTCTGAAACACTTCACAAATAGTAGGAACACTTCAAAAAGCATATCTGTCCATGGACCTAGTTCTGTAGTCCTGCCAAGCTAGGAGATGTTCTAAAGGTGAGGGGTGAGACAGAAACTCTCCTTGAGAAAAATAACCTTTCAATTCAATGCAAATTGGACTGGGCTAGGGCCTAAATAGATTGGGTGAAGCTCATCTCTTCCACTGAGTTTATATTTCTGTGTTCATTTTTCAACACCCTAACTTGGCTTTGGATTCCTGCCTGAGAGGGCAAGTAGTAATGCCCCGTTTATCAGAAAAGTTAACCGAGACTCATATGAGATTATGTCACTGGGAAGAATGAGAAACAGGATCTCAGCATTTACTGCAGCATGCTCAAGTATGTGAGGTGTGGCCTTTTGATAGCAGGGGCCTGAGCTCAGTGGCCCACGAGTCCTCTTTCCATCTTCTCAGCCATGTTGCACTGTTGTAGTTCTAATCATGGCTTTATTACATCCTTCCCAGAACAGACAGAGCAGCCCAACCTCTGGAGCTATGTAGCAAATAGTGGAGTAAGCTGCTGGCAAGATACCATATCCTTCACTGGGGGCTTGTCTACAAAAACTCCTATGTTACTGAGTTCTTTAGGTCATAGAGTCAAGATTTGTACTAGGCATATGCAAGCTAAGGGTCAAAGTACTGCTGTTCTTTTAGTGCCATTGTAATGGGACCTACTCCTAAAGTGGGTGTGATGCCTTCTGTTAGCCACTCTAATCCTGTCTCTTCTCCTTTCTGGTTAATCTGGGCACCTCCCTGTGCTCTCCTGCCATGCCTTTAATGTTATTTTAAATTTGGGAGGGGGTCCCAGTCCATCAGAGTTTTTCCTTCACCACTCTGCTTTGTTGAGTTCACTGGGCTCCTGCACCTCAACTCCACCCTTAAGCTCCATCCACTGGAGTGTGCTTCTCCTCTAAGCACAGCCTCAACAGCTGTCCTTCCCAGGGTGCCTTGCATGGCCTCCTTCCTTCCCTTCGGCTACTGCCATGTCTTGTGGCTGTAAAAACGACAGAAATCCAACCCAAACATGATCAATTGCAGCTGGGGTGCATTTTTCCAGGCCTCTCCTCCATATTCCTACTCAGTCATGCTGTCTTTTCCCAGCTGGGGTCCTAGGCATACTCATACTTTCCTCTGTTTCCAGTACTGCTTCTCCACTCAGTGCACGGAGCTCATTCAGTGAGCATTGCCTGGACCAGTCTCCAGTTTTCAGTGCTGCTTACATCAGCTCCCAGCAAAGAGCCCCTACCTTTAGCTCTGCCTAGGTCAAACCAACTCCCTCTGCTTCTGGTACAGGGCTTGTATCTCCAAGGCCCGCCTTTTCTGGCCTCTCAGCTGCTTGCCTTAAAGGTACTGCTTCCATATTCTTACTACCTCCCTACTTCTCAAGTGACAGGGCAAGATTCCCTGTTAATCCACTTTAGGGAATTTCTTTGTTGTTTTCTTTTTAAACAATGGCTATAATTAGTTAAAATAGTTAAGCACAAATATGCCTGTGATGATGTAATATGCAACAAAATTCACATGGTTCAGGTTTTGGTGGGTTGTCTCCTATTTTGATTGCTTCAGCTCTCGACCCTGCCAATGTGCAACAGAACAGTGACAAAACAGAACTGTTTCCCCAATGGTCTATTAAGACTTCCTCCTTTTTCTCTTCTTGCTTCATGAGCTTTAACTGAAGAAATCCATTCCATTGGCATCATTAGCTTTATTTGTTCAAAAACTTGGAAGTTACTAAACTTTGTATACTCTCATTGGAGTGAAAAGCAAACACATAGTACTGTATTTATTACACATTAGAAAATGGAAAATCATTGCCAGCAGTGCTATGGCAGGCTTGAATTTACAAAGGCAAATTCTCCTTGGTCAAGTTGTTTTGAATTTTGTGCTCATTTTACTGACCTTATCTGATTATACGCTTTGTGTTTAAACTGTCAGGACAAACCAGAGCCTCTACAGTGATTTATTTAAGTAAAAGTAGATTCAAGAGTGCTTTAACAGCCAACACATCAACAGAACAGCTGCTGTTTAGTGTAAAATAAAACCATGAGATTTTTCATCTGCGGTGTTTTTTAATACTGTAACTATGGTAATATAACAAGGACATGGCTTGTTGTTATTAGTCTGGGAAATACAGGGAAAGTGTCATTGAATTGGGGGTAGAGAGACAAGCCACAATAAAGCACTCTTTGGCCATAGGCATGAAGTCGCATCATGTTGTTTTGACAGAGAAGTGTCAGAGATCCAAATAAGGAAGTAAGGACTTGGGCAGACTTTAGGCATATGCATCCAAATATGTGATCTAAATGTCCCTGCTTATCAGTTAGCCAGTCTGACTAGTGCCTAAATTCACCAGGTTCCTCCCTGTTTGACCAGAAAGTTCTCCACGTGCCCACATGTCCACTTCTGTACATGCTCAGGGCTTGTCTTGAGCTGAGCAGCTTGGTGCTTGTTCCCACCTGTGCCTGATCCTGATGTAGAAACTAGGTTTCCCTCTGTCTCATGAGGGACCCAAGATGACCTTAGAACTCCTCCTGCTCAGCTGAGTGCCCCAACCAATAGGCTGCAGCACTTCCTTCTCCAGTGGTTGAGCTTTAAAATAAAAGTTAGCTTTATTGCATTCTGTCAAAGAACAATTATAAGTGCCTACACTCAGGGGATTGAGGTGATTTCTTTTATTAGACCAATGATTTTTTTGCAAAAAAATAATTGCAAGCTTTAATTGCAGGCACAAACCTGATACATGGAAGATATTGAATTTTAGCTGATTTTTAAAAAGAAATCTTCATATTTTCCCAAGCAGCAAACACCTTTAACCACTTGAAACCTGAAATCCTGCTCCTGTCTTTGTCTAAGGTAATTTGCATCATCACAGCCTCACCAGAGCTGAGACTCCTTACTAGCTAAGAACAGCTGCCCAGAAGTTTTTCCCATCTATTGACTCCTCTGTGAAATCCTATGAAATATGAACTTTCATTTCTACCCAGGAAAACTTTTACAATATTTTCTCTGATGCCTGATGAAAGGGGTTTGTGCCTAAAAGCTTGCAATTAAAGAATTTGTTTTGCAAAAATCTTGTTGATCTAATACAAGATCACCTCTGTGATCAATACATGATCACCTCTGTCCACAAGCCCTGATTGCTTGTACACTCAAGGGAGGATTCTGGGCTCTGGAACTTGAGTGGACAACAGCATCTGAGGGAGGTGTCTGGAGAGGGTTAGATTTTAGTCACGCACCTATGCTTAGCATTTCCTCTTGCCTGGCTCCCAACAGCGCCACCCTCCTTTTGTGGGTTTTTTGAAGCTCATTTTGAGACACCTCCATGAATGCCCTGTTGATGAATTCAAGGCATCTCCTGCAGGATTCTGGAGTCCATTCCAGGCACTAGGCACTTAGAAATTTGGTGTTGTAGTATCTCATGGTTGCCCAAGTCCTTTATTAGGTCTAGCTCAAAGAGCTCCTGGCATTTATGCTGACAGTCAGGACTTGGATACTTGAGCAGTTTGCATAGACAGTACGCACAGCTGATGTGTAGAATTTTTGCCATGCTTTTACTTTCTGTTTCTTCTCTGACAAAGGACAATCAAGACCCCTCACTTGCTTGTTTAACAATAATTGGTAAGGGACATAAAACTGCTTCTGGAACCCCCCTTTGGTAGTCAAGCAGATTAAATATTTGGGAAACTAACCGTATTCAGCCTGACCTACCCAAGGAGCTCACATTTGGTGAAGTAAACTGGTGCCTTCATAGTGCATAGGTACCTTAATTTGGTATAGAGGTGCTGTCAATGTAGATGGTAGTGTTAATCCTGCATTAAATTTTCCTTAAGGCTGACTATCTTCAGAAGGGCCTAGCATAGATCTACCTATGGTTTCTAAATGCAATAAGTTAAGTAGGTGCCGTTTTGGTGTATGGAGCCCCCAGTGGACTGGGGCTGTTGGGGAGAGGTGGGGACGTGGGCCAGTGAATAGATCTTTCAGATTTTTTACAAAGTGGCTTGCAGCTTGAAAACATTGGAAACCCACTTGATTAGACTTTGATTAGGTAAGTCCCCATGACTGCATGTCATTCTCTCCCTATCACGGGAGGGTGGCTTTCTAGCTCTTGTTTGCAGTTGTACCATTGGCTCTGACTCGTCCTCCTGGCAAAACCTAGTTCTGTCTTCAACTCTGAAAGCAGCACATGGAGAGCACTGACTGACTGTTGTTTGTCCCAGAGTCCTGATGACAGATGGCATTTCATTGGGGACAATTGGACAGTCTGCCGGCGCTTTGTATAAGCACCATTATCAAGAGTACATGACAGTGAGAAACTTTTGTGAGGGAAGGGCATTCAATGCTGGAACACAGGCCAATGAGTTCATTGTTCTCTCTCTCCATGATGCAGCCCTGTACCATTATGCTGTGCTTTCAAAATGTTTGTAACCCTTTGAGAAACCAGAAGTATCAGTAGCTGGTGTTGCCTTTGAGGGAACAAACTAGTAACATGGTTTGGGGGATATGCCAATTACAGCCTGGGAACCTTAGTCCGTCTGCTGCAGCCACCACCTGAAGAAGAGCCAATGTCGGCATGAAAACATTGGTGCGTTGACTTAGTTCCACAATGGGTATTGCCTTGGGGTGCTTGATTCAATTGTTGTCCTTCTCAGTATCCTGGCAGGGACTAGCGTGCCATTAAGAGGCAGGCTACACAGACATTAGGGGAGATGTAGCAAAAGGGAACTTGCTGCTGCCCATTACTTGACTCAGAACAACACTGTGACTGGCAGGGTGGGAGGCATGCTGATAGGACTTGCTTTACCAGGGTCAGCAATGAGGGGGAGGCAGCTGGGAGTCAGGCAGAAGGCAGTACAGGGTGGTTGGTGCCTTAGAAACCAACTTATGTGGAAAGACATTAGCTTTCACGTGTGATGGCCTACTTCATTGCTCTCACTGATGAAACCTTATGCCTTTCTGAATGAGCTAGTTTCCAAGGGCTAAATAGAAGGCTTAGGAGACTAATGAGGGAAAGAGCACCACAGCATCTATCTCCTCTTTTTCTTGCAATGCTTGACACTACAGATGTTATCAACCAAAAATGAAAATGACACCATACACTGTGTAGGTCATGCTCTGCATCCAGAGAGATCGCACAAGTGTTTTAGAAACCAATCTCTAGGGATTACTTTGCCAACCACTGAAATGGGGCCAACTCTGATGTGGAAGGCACCAGCCTCTCTTCCCCTTAGCTTGTGACCTCTGATTTAAACCAGAGTTAGTAGAAGATGAATTTTTTGAGCATGAATCCTCTTAGTGTGATATTATCCCCTCTTTAGATAAGGAGCCAGTTGATCCAAGAGCGCAGTCTAAAACTGGATGCTTTCCAGCGTGTGGACGAATTGCAGGGTCAGGTTTATGATTTGGAAGCTGGAGCTTACCAGAAAAGCTCACCTGGAGGTAAGGAATGTGTAATTGCATTTTTTTTAAAAAAGAAAAATGGGATGGGCAATCTAAGCAAGGCCAATAGGTTAATAGTGTGGTTTATCACCACCAGTTTGTCAAAATAATCTGCCTGCAAATGATTTTTGGAGAGTTTAGATGTGGGATGCGAGATGTTTATAGCTTGCAAGCTTCTTTTTAACTATAGACCTACCAGGAATATCTGTTTTGCTTTTGGCTGGAAGTCTCTCTGGAGATCAAAAGAACTGGACTGAGAGCTTTCTTAGCCCTAAATTAAAGGAGCAAGGATCTCTAAACTTAAATAAAGAGTCCTGTCTCCCCACCTCTGTTAGGTGTTTTGTAGCACCTGTTTAAGTTCTGTATCCTTTGGCCCTCCCCTCCTGCCCTCCTCAGCCCCACTGCTGTCTGTCCATTCCTTTCTTCTTGTGACAATGATAGTTCTTCAGTCAGCTACAGAACACACCAAACAAGCAGGAGAAACAACCTGCAAGGCCACTTTTATATGCCATAAAAGGGCTACAAATCCAATTTTCCTTTGCTGGGTGCCTTTAAATATTTCTGTGAAAGAAATGTCAGTTATGGCAAAAATTAAGATGAAGCATGAATCAAAAGAGAAATAAAGAGAAATAAAACACAGAGAGTCAATGAGTTTAGATGCAGCATAAACTTACAGCATATGGAAATTCAGAGGATAAATTGGTTCAGTCTCATGATTCTGATTGATGTTACTCAGCACAGCCCCTATGTGTTTAGTAACCACACCCCACACTATTACAATCAGGCTTTATATACAGGCAGTCCTCAGTCTTATGACACAATCGGTTCCTGAAAACCACGTCTTAAGTCGAAATGTTGCAACTCGGAACCAATTTTCCCATAGGAAACAATGTTATAAATGGGGGATTGGTTCCTGAACCAAGGTTTCACCAAATTAACCCAGAATTTTGTACTCAATCAATTATAGATGAGTAATATAGCTACATTAATGTATTTATATTGTAAATAGCAATCATATTGATTTGGAAGGACTTTTTTCTGCAGTCTTGTCTGCTTTCTTAAAGAAAGTGTCCAAGGAAGTTTGGACAAATGATCTCCAGGGAAATGGGTGATGCAGTGAACTTGTTCACTGGTGTGGCTTGGCATCAGATCAAGCATTGTAAAGTTGAAACTGACATCAGAAAGTTGAAAGTGCCCCTTGGCTCAGCAAGGGTATTCAGCAATGCCTGAGGACTTAAAGGGGGACGTACAACCAGTGAAAGGAAGGAGCTACCACCAAGAAAGAGTACTCTGCCTCGGCCTGGGAGCATAGGAGGGCTATTAGGAAAGCCATGGCAGAGATGGAACTCAGGCTAGCGTCCAGGATTAAGGACAACAAAAAGTCCTTTTTCAAATACATTGGGAGCAAGAAGAGGGGACCAGGCAATGTAGGGCCCCTGCAAGACACAAAAGTTAATCTTGTGGCTACATCAGACAAGAAAGCTGATATTTTTAACAGTTTCTTTGCCTCTGTTTTCTTGAACAGGGACCGGGATATCCCACCTACCAGAAGTAGGGACAATCTTGAGGATAGCTGTCAGGTCTTCAGTCAGTGCAGATGTACTTAGGGATCTTCTGGAAGGGCTAGACATTTTTAAATCTGCAGGTCCAGATGCCCTTCACCCAAGGGTGTTGAGGGAGCTAGCAGGGGTCATCACAGAGCCCTTGGCCTGGCTGTATAAGTATTCATGGTCATCTGGCCAGGTGCCGGGGGATTGGAAACTGGCTAACGTGGTCCCAATTTTCAAGAAGAGGAGGAAGGAAGACCCAAGTAACTATAGGCCTGTAAGCCTTACCTCGGTGCTCAGGAAGATCTTAGAGAGGATCATCAAGGAGCACATCTGCAGGGGGCCTGCAGGGGAGATCATGCTTCAGGGGCAACCAGCACGGGTTCTTCAAAGGCAGGTCCTGCCTGACCAACCTGGTTGCCTTTTACTACCAAGTAACTAAATCCTTGGATGATGGTGTCACTGTGGATGTAGTCTGTCTAGACTTTAAGAAGGCCTTTGACACTGTCTCTCACCCCATCCTCATCAATAAATTAAATGACTGTGGCATTGATGCCTGCACAGTTGGATGGGTAAAAAACTGGCTGATGGGGCACACCCAGAGAGTAGTGGTGGACGGGTTGTACTCAATCTGGCGAGATGTTTGTTGGAACGGGATCTTGGCAGCATTGTTGACGCCAAGATGAACATGAGCCGCCAATGTCAGACGGTGGTTGGGAAGGCCAACCAAACCCTAGCGTGCATCCAACGATGCATTTTGAGCTGGTCCAAGGTGGTGATTCCCCCCTTTATGCGGCATTGGTCAGGCCACAGGTGGAGTACTGTGTCCAGTTCTGGGTGCTGCACTTCAAGAGGGATGTGGCCAGCCTGGAGAGGCTTCAGAGGAGGGCCACCCGCTTGGTGAGAGGGCAGCAGGACAGGCCCTACGAGGAGAGACTGAAGGACCTGAACCTGTTCAGCCTCAGCAAGAGGAGACTGAGGGGAGACCTGGTGGCTGCCTACAAGCTCATCAGGGGGGATCAACAGCAAATAGGCAGAGCTCTTTGCTCCCCAGCACCACCTGGGGTGACAGGGAACAATGGTCATAAAGTTGATGGAGAATAGGTTTAGGCTGGAGATCAGAAGGCAATATTTTACAGTTAGGGTGGCCAAAATCTGGAACCAATTTCACAAGGAAGTGGTCCTTGCCCCTACCTTGGGCATATTCAAGAGGAGATTGGATGATCACTGGTCCTGGGGTCTTGTGAACCCAGGATTCATTCCTGCCTGTGGCAGGGGGTCAGGCTAGATGATCTGTTCAGGTCCCTCCTGACCCTAGCTACTATGAACTATGAAAGAGGGTGTCAATTTATAAATGTTGTAACTGTAAAACCTTGTGACTCGAAACATTGTAAGTTGAGGATTGCCTGTATATACAAAGGAAGATCATGTTATTAGAAAAGGGTCTGAACTGGAGAGCTGGAGACTGCATTCAGATCATTTTAGATTTGGGGTGTGAATCAAGCTTTGACTTTCCAGTGAAAGGATTTGTTGGCAGCACTTTGGCATTGCCAATGCATTCCCACTTCAGCAGTGGGACCATTACTCTGAAAGAGAGCCTGTTACATGCATTTAAATACACTGGGGTATATATGTCACACAAATAGGATTTGGTTACTATCTAGGCCTCTCCTAGAGGAGAGTGCCAGATTATATATATTGGGTCAGGCTGACTAGAGATGGTCTGTGACCGTATCTACTACAGTGGCACCAACCAACACAGGAGGCTGTCTTTGGAGTCCCTGGTAGAGTTTAAACCACTGGGAACCCCCAGGAAGGGAAGTGGGGCTGGTCACTATCTATCCACTTGAATAGGAAGATAGACAGGAGGGGAAGTTGGCACCTTTATGGTACTCCTCTGTGAGCTAAGGATCTTGTAAATGCCAGTTTACTGCTGATAAGCAACATGCTTGCATTGTTGGTGTGTATTGGAGAAGGCTTTCATTTGCATGTTCTCTACTCATGCTGACCTCAGTGGTGAAATACTATACATTGGCAAGTTGCAGGATTAAGCTGCATCTTGTGGTTTTGCCCTTTCTTTCATATTACTGCTATCGCATTGAAGTTGAGAGAAATGTCTTTGAATGTTACAAGGTTAAGAAGGTTCCCAGGGGCAGTGATAATATCTTTTGTATATGACTTTAAAAAGGAAAAATATTCACCATTGCATGGGCAGCAGAGGATTCTGAGCTGGTAGGAAATTGATCCCTGTCAATTAGCTGCAGGGGTCAATTTCCCTCACATTTTTCCATTAGTTGCCCACTTGAATCTCCACAGACTTTGTGGAATGGTGTTTTAATCACTGGGGGAACTGATGGTGTGCCTTTTGCCTAGAGGTTGATGGTAGTGACTAAAAACTGTCCAGCTCAGTAGTCACAGGATATTATGATGTGATGCTTGTTTGACTGGCCTGTCTGAAAGTAGGTGTCTGTGGTATCAGTCTGATTGGATAGGTGATCACACCACAATAAATTTTTCATTTGGCATCTTCTGTGATTGTCAAAAAACTGAATAGGTCACCATGCAGCCTTAGCCTTGTGACAGTCACTCTGTATTGGGACTGAAACATATTGGTGAGGCTATCCTGTTGGTGTCCACATTACATCTGTTATGTGGATGAATTAAGGCTAGTCTCCAGCACTGTCAGACACCTGTTGACATTCAGTTTGCAGCTTGGTAAGGTCATATTGTTGTCTGTCATCTTGATGACTGTGTTAATTCTTTAACTGTATTAAGTATGTTGTAAATGATTTTCTTTTAAAAAGGTATGAGAAAGAAAACTACAAATTGTCTCTCTCTCAGTGCTGGCAGCACAAAAAGGTCTTTTTCAGGTAAAAGTAACCATCATTTCCTACCAATAATCACCAATTCATAGTCAGGAAATCCAGATTCTCAGCATGCAAAGGTTTATAACTAGTGCTAATTTAAATAAGGTACAGCTGTTCCCTTTAACTGTCATTATTCACCCTACAGTAATTCCTTGCATTCCCCATTCATTGCAGTGTTCATATGCAAAGAGGGATGGTTGTTTTGTATGGCCACTGTACGTAGTTATCACACTAGTTTGTAAGCAGCTTGCTTTCTTAAAACTATCCTGGATGTTCACATCTATATAGTTACAGATCAGGAAGCAGCAGCTTGTGTATTCAAGTTAAATTGTAACTCCACTATGTATGTTGTAGGTTCTACAGCCTGGACTCAGCATATGAGGTTTTCTGCATCTACTCTTCCCAGGGGTTACCAACAGCATGTTTTGATTCCTGATGCAAAAGGTAGCAATGTAACAGCAGGAACCACTCCAAGGCCAAAGACTGTGAGTAATGGTGGGTTTATTAACAGGAGATGGAATAGGGCCTAATTAGGGATGCTGTTAAACATCATTAATAGGTTTCTTTAGAGAGGTGCATTTAAGTCATGGAATGGGGAAGATGAAATAACCGCAGACTTCTTGTACCCGGTTGCTCACAGCAACACTCCCAATTCACTGCTAACTCGATTAGTGATTTGGGGGGCTTCTAGCAGGCAATGTACCAGAGAGGCCTTCCTAGAAGATGCTGGGCCCATGCAGGTCTAGGGATCACTTTATAGAGCAGGCTTGGTTGCTACGTGCAGCAAATCCTGTTATGAACCAACCTGTTCCACAAGCCATCCCTACTGCCACAACCCATTTTTACTTTAGCTTTGGGAGCACCAGGAGAAAAAATGAAGTCTGGACCAGGAGCAGAGCAGGAAGCATCTGCTTGTACTTAGGTGTGTCTATTCAGAATTCAGTACTGGAGCATTACAACAAAATCACTTACCCTTACAGGTGCCCAGCAGATGGAGGGAGAGAGGAGTGGATACTGTCTTCCCAGATCTGCCTGAAAACTCTCACCGTACCATCCTCCTACAGTTGCATGAACAACAGCTGGCCCCAAAGTGATGCAAAATGGATTTTTAATCAGATAAGGGCTCTGGGTTTACAGAGCCAAAGGGATGTACAAATACATAGCAATGTGTGATCTGACAGCCCTTTGCTAGCATGAGCTGGCAGTTGATGGAGTCCTTTTGTGTTATAAACAATATACATATCTGGTAATAAAATGGAGATCTTCTGGAACACAAACCACGCTCACTGATCTTCTGTGACATTTTTAGTTATGTGCTGGAGCAAATCATTGTAACAATAAGTTGTGTGGAGGTAGTGCACTTCATTTCCTTTCGTAGCCTAGTGGGTAGTGGTGTGAATGGACAGGGTACCAGCAAGTATGTTTTGTATCAGAGTAGATGGGAAAAGCTTGCTTTGTTTCACAATAGTAAGCTAGCAGTATAGCAGCATGTAAATGCTTTTGTTTTTTTGGATAGGATACTTCAAACCCTGTCACAAATCACATAGAATGATATCCATCAGCACCTTAGCACTGTTTGCTAAACAGCAGCTCTTTGCCATTGGAAGTTGCTGGGCTACAGACTAGTATACAGGGAACTTTTTTGTAAGGCAAATTGACTTGTTCACCCTGGCTTTATAACAACATTAGGTCAATTTTCTGAGGTTTAAATTAAGAAGTGTGGTTTGTTATCACCAGGGATCTGGGTTTTCCATTACTGTGGGGAAAAAAAAATGTGGATTTTCCTATTTAAAAGGAAAAAAGACCATGGGAACTAGAGGGTTCCCCTTGCAGGCTGGCAGTCTTCTAGCCTGCAAGTTGCTGCTTGGGGGAGCAGGGGTATCATGTGCACATACACATGGCTAGCATACAGCCAGATAGCATGATGGGAACAGCCTGGGCACCTGGAAGCAGATAGGTTTATGGGAGTGGGGGTTGGAAGGCCAGGGTTTGGGGACTGCAGGGGGTGTGTGAATAGGATGGGGGGTAGGGGGGTGGGAGGCCAGGTGCCTGCCAGTGCTGGGGGAAGATGTCCAGGCACTGGGGCAGCAGGGGGACTAGGGCAGTGCTTAGTGTCACCAGCAAGCCCAGCTGTGTACTGTTGCCAGTGATGCTCATCCAGGAGGTACCTGTCCATCTAGTAGGAGAAGGGAATGGGAATGGCAGAGAGCTGTGTGGCTGGGCTGGTGGCACTAGGGACTAATGCCTGTGCTTTCAGGGGCAGGGTAGGGCAGCAAGATGTTGCCCAGTGAGGGGGGAGGGCAGGGGGAAGCCATAGCCAGGTTGCCTGGCAGAGCAGGGAAGCCCCAGCCTGGGGTGCCACAGACCTCTGCTCCTTCTGCCTCCAGCCCATGCTGAGCTCAGACTTACTCCGCCTCTCAGACTGCACAGAATGAAGCCTGGAGCCATACTCCTGCTGCCTGTAAGGTGTCCAGGCCACAGCCATGCTCCACCCTGCTGTGTTGCAACTCCAACACCAAGTCACCAGCATATCAGGGCTGCTCACAGTGCCACAAAGCAGTAGAGGGAACAACTGAAGCTGGACCTGCATCCTGGTGAGCAAAAGGGGTTAGGAGGGCTCTGATAAAAAAAGCAAAATCAAATGCCAAAATATAAGTATTAAGAATTTATTTTATTATAATGATTGCTGCACTGGTAGGCTTCCAAATCACTTAAATTGTAAATCTATCTATAAAACATTGCATTAAACTGATACGGTGTTTAGATACTGATATGTATGGGTGTTTTATTATAATTGCAGAAAAATGTGGATTTGGGAGTTTTTAGTCAGAGAATTGGGAAATTTTATCAGAGAATTTGCCATTTTTAAAACAGAGAAGACCAGGATCCCTGGTTGTCACTTGCTACTTCTTGCAGTCCAATGCCATCCCTACCAAGATGAGTGGAGATGGAAAACCAACTCAGGGAAGACGTGCTTGTTTCTATTCCTGGTGTGGGGTAAAGAAGAGCTTTCTTATGGAAATGAAGAGGAAAATAAAATAAAAGATCTCAGCTCTTTCAGAGCTGTTTAAAAAAAAAAAAAACACCCCACAAAAAAACCCCCAACATCTCTGTGGCTATAGAGGATAGGACTAAAAGCAATGTCCTCAAATTTTGGTAGGGGATATTTAGGATGGGAGATTAGGAAGGACTCTCTCAAGCATTGGAACAGGCTACCTAAAGAAACTATGGAAATCACCATTCTTGGAAGTTTTCAGGAGCAAGTTGCTGGACTAAAATGACATTGTGAGGTCTCTTCCAGCCCTACTTTCCTATGAACTTGTTTCCAAAGCCAGTGACATTTTTCTCCAAAAAGGGGTGGGTTAGGGACCTACTCTTCACTTCAATTAGGCAGTTTAATTGAAATATTCATTATTTCACTCACCTTTCATTTAGCAGCAGCTGCTTAGTTCCTGTTGCAAGAATCCTTTTCTTGATCCTGTTGGAAGGAAACAGCTGGGTTTTACTACAGGAGTATCATAAGAGGATGTCCAATATCCTAAACTTAAAGGCAATCAGACCATACAAAACTGAGTTCAATTGCACAGTTCTTCCATTTAACAATAACTTGAACAAGGTATTTTATACTTCAGCAAGAGTGTCAGTAACTGGTGCATTATTCACTAATGGATTGCCAAGCAAACCTAACTGCAGTTTAGTGGTTGAATATATGTACTTGCAACTGCCCAAACTTCCAATTAAAACAAGCTGCACTTGCATTAAGTGATAGTCATTCTTTTGCAGTTCTACAAGGTTTGGATTAAGTCTGGTGCTGATAAATATTTCTATCAATGATTTGGAAACTAAACATAAAAAACTTACAATAACATGAGGAACAGTAGAAAGGTAAAATATAGAGCAGGCATGCAGTGCTATCTAGGCTGTTTGGTTAGGGTGAGTGCCCAAGCCATACATGTAGGACTGGGGGCAGAAGAACATTGAATGCAGAAGTGTAGTACTTCTCCAGTGGACAAGCAACTCAAAATTTGCTGTCAGTGCAATGCTGTGACAAATCTTGGTTATGTGAATAGAAGAGCAGTATACATAGTTTAAGAGGATGGTGAAAATACCTGGAAATAGTGGAGCCAGAAAAATAACTTAAGCAAAGAAGGGGGTGGAAAAATGCCTTCCATTGATAGTATGATTAATTAAGTTACCTTAATGATTGCTTGATAAACTAACTTCATTAGAGTGTAACTTTGACAGAAAATGCTGTTTTTTAAACAGGCTTTTTATTAACTACAGGTAAAAGGTAAAACTGGATGAAAGTCGAAGCCAAATTATTTAAAAAAAAAAACAAACCAAAAAACTTCTGCCCCCTTGAAGGGAAGTGCTGAATTCTCTATTTTTTGCTGCCTTCAAAACAGACTTTGATGCTTTTCTGGAAGATGTTTCTAGTCACATATAGAAGAAATGAGCAAGTGAAGTTTCTGTAACTGCCTCTAGATCAGTTTGAAACCACATACTTAATGACTGTTAATTACTTATAGAATCTAAAGAGCAAAACATGTTTGTTTTAAAATAACCAACCAGCCAACCTTAAAAACTAATACTGGAAAATTGCAGAGAAAATATAGTTTTCATTAGTATTTTTCCATCATCATAACTGGAAAAAAAAAGTAGTCAAGGCAACTACAGAATGATGAGGATCAATTAGGTCAACTTCTGTTCTTAAGTAGTACATGAGCTTCACCATAACTTCAGCATCCTCCCCCCACCCCATTCATCCATATAAAGCTAATTCACTAAGATAGCATTCTAGCAGCTTACTTTAAACAGCTGTGAATAAAAAGCTGATCATTAATGGCAATATTAATGTTGATATAGTCCTGATGTCAAAACTTATGACCATGTATCCCAAGTTGGTGATGTAGAAACAGTTTGACCTATGGAGCTGTTAGAACCCCCTCTCCTCTATTTTGTGCACCAGCAGACATGTTATACCCTTATAAATTAAGGTAAGGATCCCAAGTCTAAGGAAGTACTCTACTGTTTTTAATCAGGGGTTGTAAAACACATTGTTAGGTGGTGCATAGTTAACATCAGGCAGCTTTTAATGGCAAGTGCCAGTCAATATACTTGAAATACATGGTTGGCTCTTGAATACCCAACAACCAAATGCTTAACTACAGCAAAGCAATTCTCAACTGGAGCCATGCCACCCTGCAGTGATGACTGAAGTGCTGCAAGGTACAAGGAGTTAAGTATATAGGCTTATCCTGCCCCATTGCTCCTTTCCTTCCTCCCTACCTTCCCACTGCCCAGCCCATGTGAGAAGGCAAATACATTTGTTCCTGCCCTGCTGTTCCATTCCTCCCCACCACCTTGCAAGGAGACAACACTGTAATAAGCATTATTGAAATTAGGTGCCACCCAGTTCATAAGTTATGGAAGCAGTCCCTGGAGTCTAGAGGTTGAGAACCTGGAGTCTGCTGCTTGTATATTCTACAAGCAACAGACTCCAGGTTTCTTAGGAGAATTTGCTTGCAAGATCCCTCAGTAATTTTTAAGTTCCATAATATAACAGCATTTAGTCCAAACCAGCGTTATCAAACCCACCTTGTCCCTTGGGCCAGATCCAGGCTGCAAGGCTCCTTGCAGGCCGATGCAGTCCAGGGCACACAGCAGTGACAGCTCTGGTTCTAGCACAGGGCACCTGATGCAACTCCAGCTCCCCCTATGTGCCCCTTTGCCACTGCCACAGATCCAGTGGCAAATAAGGGCTGCATCAGAAGCAAGCTTCTCTTAGGAGAGTTAAATATTCAGAAACTGGAGCAGAAGAATCAATTCTTGTCTTCATTAGGGGAAAAAAAAAATTAAAGATGCTGCTTCCAGTAGATGGGGAAAGGCAAGTGCGTCAGCCCCTGGCATTTACCTCACAAGTCTAAAGCTACAGTGAGCTTTTGACATGGACATCTCAAGTAGGAACAGCCTGTAACCAATTATGAAAGCATCTAAAAATGCTGTATGTTGCAAATCATGTTGTTGGTAGAATTCAGCATTAGGCATCTAGCCTGCAAGACCATGCACTTTTTAAAGTCACGTCAGTGGTTAGGGCCACAACCTGAGACTCCCAACTATCACGTGCTCAGAATAATGCTGTCAGGTATACAGAACGTTAGTTACTCTAGGCCTCTTTTTTTTTTTTTTTTTTTTTAAGAACTCCTTGTTCTTTTTAGAGTGCATATGGCACCAGTAGAAGATGCAAGTATACTTTAATGTGCCATCTGTAACTACCCGCAGAAGGAATTCTCTTTACTTATCCAAGTCACCCAGAGGCAAATGCTTGCTTCTGAACACTATCAAAGCCCCTCTAGCTCTGTAAGCCAAATTTTGTTCTAGACAATTACATAAAGCAGGGCACTGGATTTCAGTATATAGTGCTTGTTTATCCAGATTAAAGATTGCAGTGCTCTGACCTTTCCTTATGTGGAAGTCGAATGATTTAGGACTTGTAAATAGCTTACACCATTTCCATTTAGAAACTCTGAATGAACAGCAGCTGATTTTCATTACAAGATTGCTAGGACAGAACTTTAAAAACCAAGACATCTGTGCAAGCAGAGGAAAAATTAAGACAATGTTACAACTGAGTATAGCAAGAGAGAAAAAAAATCCATTCAGTAAGTGAATTTATTTATCAATTTGGTTTTGTGATTACAGATTGTTTTACATTTTCTTTCACTGAAAACAAAATACAAACATAATATAGCAACATTGTGAGGAACATCCATAAGATACCAGGCTTGATATATCATTTGCACAAAATGACTTCAGGAACAGTCAGATGACAGCTTTAAAAGTTGCTACAGTTCAGTGCTGAGGATTGCCAAGGGGCAGCCTGATAGCAAATAAAACTACACTGTGGAGACGGATCGAAAGAAAGCTACCTTCCACTTCAAACATGAGACTGAGAGGAATTGTACATTCGTTACTTCACATCCTTTGCTAGTAGCCAGCATAGATTAGCTTGACACTTGTTTGACAAGAAACTTATTACTCACCGCTTTTTGTGGGGCAGTGACCATGGATATAGCAAAGATAGCAATCCAAGATGAGCAGATAGTAGGCAATTCAGTCCTAGCCAATCTCTAAAGTTGATAAAGCCTTGTTTGGCAAGGCAAGCATCCAGGCCACAACACCTTTCAAGGACAAGCCTATGATTTACAACACAAAAGTTTGAGTTTCCTGAAGACTGGCATCTGTAACACCAAGACCCTGGGTTCCTAAAGTCTTGGAAACTAGCAACTGCTGGCACCAAGAGATGTTTTTAGCAGGTAAGGCAAATAACCCCTCCTACCATTTTCAAACAAATTTGAGGCAAAAAGATTTTAAACAATTTCAAGGCACTTGAAAAAAAATGACTGAGTTTGCTTCATCAGCACATTTATAAACTAAATTAGGATTAGCACAGCAAGAGTAAAGAGGCATTTAGCAAGATTTTATACATATTTCTCCATTTGCTTCAAGTTCAACCATGGTACTTTTTTTCCTTATTGTGAAGTATCTGGTAGCCTTGCTGCAAGTTTAAGTGTTGAAGCCCTTAGAGAACAAGGAAGAACATTAGATAAAATAATTAGGAGCACTACTGGGAATAATCTAAATCTACTTCACTGCAATCAGATGGAGGTATTATTCAATTGCTCTTAGATGCATTTATACTCCATTCTAAAACATGGAACAAGTTCATGTGATTTTATAGAAATAAGCCCACAGAGCATGTTCATTTGCCCAATTAGAAAGTTATGAAACGATGTAAGGAGATTAGGGGGGGTGGGGAAAATGACAGACAATTTTACAAGAAGGCCAAGGATACACCATCCAATCCAGGCACATTGCTTCCTAGAAAAGTTGGCCGTTTAGTCTGTATTTCTTAAACCTGAGCTGATTGTCTTTTAGAAATGCATTAGCCTGCAATTCTCTAAAGTTACAGTACTGCTTGTTAAACTCTAGTTTAATACAGCCAATTTTTTAGGCAACATAATAGAAATAAAGCCATTCTTGTAGCTTGAATAAAGGAAAGCAAAACTTATTACAACTAAAAATGCACTTAAGTCTGCTTCATATTAAAGTTACAGTTCATACATTTTAGATTAGATACCCAATTTAAAAGCCATGCAGATAACATGTCAAAACTTAATACAACTTAATTTCCTTAGATGATAAAGGGACACCATTTAAAGCCTCTCAAGTTACACTGTTTTCAGCACTACACCTACCAATTAGTAATTATTTCCAATTCTCTTCCCTACCCTCCTTTTTGGTTTATGCAGGACAGAGGGAAGCACAAAGGGGAGTGAACAGTGCAAGTTACATTTTCAGTTCTAAGTAGTCTTGAATTTGTCACAAGCATTTTTCACACAAATGTCATTTAAGATGGTGTTCTTTTAAAGCAAGGAAAAAGAATTATCTTTCCTATGGTTGCCTTATGGGCCAGAAATAGCAAGATTTTATTAAAAAAAAAAAACCAAACAAGTTAAACTTCCATTAGTTGTTCTTATAGTCCAGTCTTCCTTCCTCGAAATTAGTTATTACCTTTTAATAAAGGACCAGTAAATAACATCTCAACTATCTGGTAAATTTTGCAATTGGAATGATAACACCCTCCCCATACCCTGCTTTACTCTGAGATTAGTACCATGAAACTGGAAAAAAAAAAAAAAAGGGCGGTACACACTTGTTTGCTATTTACCTTTTACTCATAAGGCACTGGTCTTTATTTCCCCTGAAGGGAATATCATCCATCCCCACCCTATCTCCAACAATAACTAAGCTGAAAACAGGCAGAGACTAAATTTGAGTTTGGAATGCAATTTCTTGTTAAGTAGCTTTTACTCTAATGTAGAAAAATATGGATTTGTCATTATTTCATTCCATTTAAGAGGATATTTTATTAAGACACAGTATTACTTCTAGAAGCCCTTTGTTGTTCACCTTCCTAGCAGCACACAAGAGCCACAAGCTAGCACATGTGGTATTTCATTCTCGGAAGTCAGTCACTGGTAATTCACATCTTGATAAGAAGTGTAGGGATACTGAATCTAAGGCAGACTGAATTAGCCTTCACAATCATGAGATTGTTTACTCAAGATAGCGTTGCCACTTAATACAAGAATCACTGCAAGTCTACATTTGGCATGTCAAAGTAAAAAAAAAAAAAAAAAAAAAAAAAGTCCCACAGTAGCAGCCACTAAAAAACAAGGAAGAAAAAAAAAAAGACAGCCATAAGTATTCATGCAGCATATCGCAAGTATTCCTGTTGACGGAGATATAATTCACACCACCTTTTGCCAAGTATACTGTTGCAAAAGAAAAAAAAAAATCTGTCTTTTTTTTTTTTTTGAGATTTAAATGATATATGAATTGCTGTCTTCCACAAAGGACAGAAAATAAATTTGGTTCAGTGAACTACAGATATTGGGCTATTAGTCCATCATGAAGTGGCAGGTCCTAAAGAGTATGATAGTTTCGGTCTTTGGACTTGCAGAATTTGTATAGGAAGAAGATTACAGCCTGCAGACCCAGCACAAGGACAACACCACCAATGAAACTGGCAGCATCAAATGTAGATTTGCGTGGAGATGGTTTCGGGGGAATCACTGTAGTGTTTGCACCTGTTAAAGAAAAGATTTTACAGCTTTTAATGAGTAGACAGTCACAATTATAGAATTTAGCACAGAGGCAGGCAATTATTTTGGGTAGAGGGCCACTTATCAAGTGTTGGCAAGTCATGAAGGGCTGCATGGATAGCCCCACCTGTGGTCACTATCTTGTGGCAAAGGTCAGGGGGTGGGACTTCTGGTCCCAAGTCCCTCCCTTTGCCCTGCAGAAGTACCCCTTTCAGCAAGGGGGTTTGCCATCTTGGAACCAGAAAAATACCAAATGATATTCTAAATAAAAAACCCCTAAGGACACAAATACATACTACAACATTGATTAATTTAATTTAAAAAATATTTTTGTCCTGATTTACATGCATGTGTGTAGTGTACATACAAGCAATAGTATGAAAGCTTAAAGTTAAATCTCTCATATATTGTGGGAGGGTGGATATAGGTTTGTGGGTATGCGAGGTGTGGGGGAGGGTTTGGGTATATGTGGGTTATGTAGGGGGCTGTGTGGAGGGGGAGGGTTTGCCCACAGCCCACCCTCTTGCAGCAGGTGGAGTCCCTGCCATCTGCCACTGCTGTGCTTCTCGTGCCACTTGCACATCATTTGTACCCCCTGCTCGCTGCTCCAGCAGTGCATCTCAGCTGCTCCTGCAGTCCCTGAATTGCAACCAGGAACCAGGTGGTTCCAGAGCTGCTGGCGTGCAAGCAGAGGTGGGGGTGGAGCAGCCAACAGAAGCGCAGAGCACAGCAAGAGCTGGGCAGGAGCACAGGGCTCATACCAGTGTACTGGTGGGGTCCAGAGCAGGGCAGCAGGAACATGGGGTCTGGCACAGCAGGGGTCTGTGGAGCCAGGCCAGCTCCTCCACTCCTTGCTTGAGCAGTGCAGCCCAGACCATGCTCCTAGGCAGAAACTGCCGCTAAGCGCAGAGAAAAGCAGCCTCCCGCCTTGCTGTTGCCAGGCAATTTTAGTTGCATTCACCCAGAACCTGTGCCATGTTTGGCTGGATGACAGCTCCTTCACCACCACTGCCACCACCTCTGTGCTGCCCAGCATAGCAACAGTGACCATGTGGAACAGCCACAGGGCAGCTCACAAGCCGTAGTGAAGGAGCTGCACCAGCTCAGCAGTGATGGGACCAAGTGAGAGCAACAGCCTAAATATTTCTGTCCACATAGATCTTCACACAGGAGACCACTAGCAAAAGTGAAGAACTAGTTATCAGCAACAGACCTTTCATAGTAAAATGTTTACTAGACCATGCAAAACATTCAAGGTATAACCGAAATTGCTTTGGACTTTCTAAAATCAGCTTCATTTGTTTTATGAATAGTGAATTTATTCCTAGTTAAAATTAAATTCATACTTATTAGTAGACAATTTAAAAAGAATACCAGTTAGATACCTTAGGTCTTCCACACAAGAACAAAATAACTCTCATTCTTCTTGCACTAGATTATTTTCTGCCTACTAACAAATGAACAGATTTAAATTGAAGCCAACAACAGTAACTTACTGTTTTCCCCATCCATTAAAACATGTTTGTAAGTTCTGTTTAAACAGTGCTATATCTAACAAGATAGCACACACAGGGCTTTAACTACTAAGGGCATTTTACAGGTGTTCCTGATATGGTGCCAGGTGCTTTTAAGTAGCAAGCTGCACTAATAAAAGCACCCAGCACCATATGCATCAGCAGCAGTGTGGCTCTGTGCTGAGAAAGTGGCAGCAGAGTGCTTTGAACTAAAGCATACCACCACTGTTTTCTCAGCACAGGAGGCGGGCTGCACTGGTGATGCATGTGATGCACAAGGGTGCCAGAGCACATCAATTTACACACTCCAGCAGGCTTGAGTCAACTGTGATAGTCTGCTGATGCAGCAGGCTGCTCGCATGTGTATAAGTGCTTGCAGTGATCACCACAAGGGTAGTTCAATTAAAAAAAATGCCTCTTTATTAATGTTCTTAATGAGGTTCTGGTATACTTAGAGGTTGGTTTGGTTTTAAGAAATAGCCTCTTGGACTAGTTCCTATCACTGCATCCCAACATAGGTATTTTTTTAAACTTATCTTTATGGTTGTATCATAAAAGTCAAACAAATGAAACAACCAAGTTGAGTAAAACTGCATTAGAGAACTTATGTACATGGCTATAAGGAAGCCCAATAGCTTGATGTGGCAAGTTTAAATGAAATTTTGCTAAGCAGTTGTGTTATCATCATGGTGACACTTTGCAATAAATGACCCATATTTGCATGCTGTAACATCTTTCAGATCATCTACTGCTATTAATCTTTAGTATTTCTTGTCCCAGACTTATAAATATTTATTTTCATGTAAAGTTTTCATCTTTGGACAGCTTAAGATTTGCTTTACTATCACTGCTAAAAGTATAAACACAAAAAGTTACCTGGTGTACTGGTGATTGTGATGACTGAAGTACTGGTAGCAGTGTGAGGTGCAATAGATGGAGAAGCAGGTGAAGTTGAATTAGTGATGTTAGCTGTTTCACAAAAAGACAACTTAAATTCAAAGTATACAGATTTGCCAGAAAGCAATTATAAAAAAAAAGAGTTAAAGACACAAAACAGCAAAAAAGCCTTACAGAAGAACTTGTACAAGTAATCTTAGGTCTAGTTTGATCAAGCAAGAACCACCCTTAATATTTCACACTGGTCATATTTAAGATACAGATACTTAACTGCATGGCAATACAAATCTTTGCAAGTCAACATGTGGGTGATGACAGCTTAATGGGCCTGCTGCAGTATAGTTCCCTGAATTCTGAAAGCCTCCATAAATAATTCTAGATTAGACAAAAAATAAAATTGCACAAAGGAAAATACAGCTGTATTGTTTTGGACACCAGCAAGTGTGGTAATACCCAAAACATGTAAAGCGTTGAGTCACCTGAAAGTTTAGAGTTTTGATTCCCATCATGAGCTCATAGGCCTTGAAGAGTGAGGTTTACCAAATCAATCAATTCCACAAACTTGAGAAGTTACTAAAAAGTCTAATTCAGTAAAGCTTTCAAGTTAGGCAATAAATGATAGACGTAAATTTTATAAACTAAATTTGGTCCCGAGGAATTAGAGGGCTTACTGGTAGTGTGGGAATAGGTATTATACCAAATTTTAAATTGTATGACTCCAGAGGACATGCACTACCAAGGAGCAATCCAAGTAGTCCTTGGATCAAATTTATCTTCCATTAAAAAAAAACAAACAAAACCAAAAAAACCCTCCAAAAAAACAAAAACCCTTAAGTCATTTATTGATAGCACCACTCCATTACACATTGGAAAAAAAATGCAGTAATGCAAAATACATCCCATTTGTTAGTGTACTTATATGAGAAAGCCAGCAGCTAAATTGGCTTTTTAAATCCTGATTGTGCTGTTACAAGGAGGGCAGTGTTCATCTGTTATTTTTTATTAGATCTGTACAGTTGTAACAAAGGGTGCCGACAGACATGACGGAGAAAAAAAAAAAAAAAAAAAAAAAGCGCTTTACCGAAGGAGGTAGTAGGTTAATTTGACCTGGCTCTGCAGCATTTGTATAGCTCATGCATTACTGCAGGGCTTTTTAGTGCTTTTATCTAAAGCTGATTGAATCAGCTATTAGCCAAGAGTGTCAAAAACCCCTGCTGAAACACCCAATCTATGTAGACATTGGGCGAGCTAGGTCCAACAAATACAATACCTCTTCCAGACATGCACTGAGCTTGGTACAGGGGTGTGCCAAGCTTAAAAGTAAAGCAAAGCACCCTTCCCCCCCCCCACCTCCCCAGATCTATAGCAGCCAAAATTATGAATGTGTATTACCTCCCATCTAACTTCCCTGCTAAAACTTTCCCCCCCACATTGGAAAAAAATTTACTCTTTAGGATGTGAGCAAAAGCAAGAGTCAGACTTTTGCTATTTTCATAGGCCCACATGCAGTCTTGCCCAATTCAGTAAGCTTTTCCATTGGACTATTTTGGAGGGAGGACTACTACAGATGTATTCAAATACAAGTCAGAATTTTCATTAAAAAGTGCATTTTCCAAACTGAACTTGTATTTAGCCCCTCTTCTAAAACTTGCTTTTTTGTAAGTACCTGGAACCAAACACAGAAGGACATAAATTTTAGGCTTGCAACTGGTCTAATGTTAGTAGGGATAACCCAAAACTTTCTTCTTCTGTTTATCCACTGCAGTTACTCTTTTGCTACAGCAGTTACTCACTACTGACATTAAGATTGGGGGGAGGGGGAAATCAGCCCTCATCATGTCCTCCATCTTTAGATTATAACATTTTCAGGTACTCAGTTTCCAGTTTCAGAATTCTGTTAAATGCATTCTATTTAGCCAAGATAAGAATTCAGTACAGCAAGTACTTCCTTAGGTTACCTACCTGCAATGGTGGTAGTAATAGTAGTAGTTGTGTGCACGGTTGTAGTAAGGGGAAGAACTGTAGTAATAGCTATTAAAAAAAATAAAGAGAAAAGAATAGCCATTAAGGGATTGTAATGATAAACCCTGAAACCTCGTTAAATATCACTACACAATCTAGAGATCCCTATTCAGAGATGCTAAATACTCCAAGGTATCTTACAAAGGTTTTCTGGAAGAGAGGCCTTTACGAAGGCTTAACAAAAAGACTAGAAAGGAGTTTAGTATGCCACATAATTGTGGGAACAGAATTTTTCAAGCAAAGAGAACACACACTTTGTAAAAATTAATTAAATAATGTATTATACAATTTGTACAACACAGATTAAAACCAAAAATGTGAGAAAACTAAGTACAGAAGCACATTTTAAACATAGTTCAAGCCTAAATTCTCTGTACAAAGTTGAGCACAATTATAAATACAATACTCTAGCTGACTAAGTCAGATACTGAAGAGATCCATGTGACAGACTGATGGACTCATATCCACATTTCTCATCTGGAGATTAGAAGAGAACTATATGGAGATAAATTTTGGTAACAACCCGCCTTTAGCACTTCTTAAAGTCTGCTTTGATTGTTCACGCTGTTTTTAAAACCAGGAAGTCTGAGGGCAGAGACCTGTTCCGATTCATTGCGATTTAAAGTAAATAAGGAAATCTACCACATAAACAGTCAAAAATTAGAGTTTCACTCAAGGAGAGCTTAGTTACCAGAAATTTTAGGTGCTACAAAGTAACTAAGGAGTTGTAAGTTGCTGGAGTTTCTTTAAAAAGCACTGGGTCAGCAGAAGTACTCTGCTATATATAGACATGCTGTACATATCAACTAAAGTGAAACTGGGAGTGGGAAGACAAGAGAGGAAGCAAATTTCATTAATATACTTCTAAAGGGAACCAAATAAACTTCTTTGATATAACTTTCTTAGAAATGCAAGAGCCCAACATTACTCAGTAAAGCCGAGGTAACAGGTCTCACTGAAAACTTGTAACACAAATACACAGAAGTGCTACAACTTCTAACATACCAGGGAGACCACTTTAACCTGACAATAAGGTGCTGTTTTCCTGGGATGCGGGTTACTAAAATAAATACATTCTAAGGTCCCATATTTATCTCAATGACTCCAAGGGAAATGCAGTCAGAGTTTCTCCCTAATTATCAGTCCTTTAAAAATGTGAAAGCAGCAAGTCAAACACTGTTCTTTTTGGCTCAAGTCATCATATATAAACTTTGGTTTTCAATTCTGTTGGTGTTTAAATTAGAATAAAACTAGCTCTCATACAGCATTTTGAAGCCAGAGGTAGGAAGAGTAGAACCTGTGCCTGATTGGTGAGGTCAGCAGCAGCGGCTAATTCAAACCGCCGTGTTTGTATCGACGGTTAGGCGCAGCAGCGGTGAGCGGAGCAGCTGAGGGGGCAGCAGCAGCTGATTTCCCCGAAGGTAAGTGGGGCTGCGGGGCCGGTGCAGCTGAGCCGGATCCGGAGGGGAAGCCCCC
>JAGPOW010003642.1:84107518-84128053 GCA_030014935.1 Caiman crocodilus
GCCATCAACAAGGCCAATCACACCTTGTCATGCATTAGCAGGTGCATGACTAATAGATCAAAGGAGGTGATGCTCCCCCTCTATGTGGCACTGGTCAGGCCGCAGTTGGAGTACTATGGCCAGTTTTGGGCGCTGCACTTCAAGAGGGACGCGGGGAATCTGGAGAGGATCCAGAGGAGGACCACTCACATGATTAGTGGCGTTTGTGATAGACCCTATGGGGGGAGGTTGAGAGAGCTGAACCTCTTCAGCCTTCACAAGAGATGGCTGAGGGGAGATCTTGTGGCCACCTTTAAATTTATTAGGGTGGTCAATGGAGAATAGGGGAAGCGCTGTTTACTAAGGCGCCTCAAGGAATGACTAGGAATAATGGATGTAAACTAGTTGAGAGTGGATTTAGGTTAGATATTAGGAAGAAATTTTTCACAGAAAGAGTGGCCAAGCTCTGAAATGGGCTTTCAAGAGAGGTGGTGCTATCATTTAGCTTGGAGGTCTTCAAGGAGAGGCAAGATAGTCAGCTGGCTGGGGTCATCTGACCTCGGTCCTCTTTCCTGCCAGGGCAGGGGGTCAGACATGATGATCCGTTGTGGTCCCTTCTGACTCTACACTCTATGAATCTGATGGGACAGGTGTTCCCGGGCAACTGTGGCCAAATCCTGCCACATCTGGCTGCAGCTTGCCCAGTAGGCCAAGGGGTCACAGTCCTGCGGATCCATGTCCTCAGCAAGATAGGTAGCAACCAAAGCCTCGGTGCTACTTGCCTGAGGCTGGGATCTGGTGTGTTTGAACCCCAACCTTGAAGCCATGCCCTTGGCCTACATTGGCAGTGGCTGGTGTGAAGAAGACTGGCTGGTGCTGGCAGTGCTGGCACAGGAAAATGTATCCCCCTCTTCCACATCCCCCCTCTTCTGGCCTTCTGTCTCCCTGCCTCTGTTGGCCAGCACCTGCAACCAGTGATTGAGCGTTTTGGTGGTGCCAGTGCACATGCTCCCCTTCACCCTTGGGTTGCTCATGGCAGCCAGCCAGGGATCCAGCTGTCTCCTGATGCCCTCTTTCAGCCGCCTCACCAGTGCCTGCACATCCGGTGACAGCAGCTCGCCCCAGCCAGGAACTTTGATCCCCTGGAACTTTTCCATTTGGTTCTCAAGTTCCCTCACTATTAGGATCACTTGGCTAAGGAGGGTATCACCAGTGCTGAAGGTTGCAGTGGCCTCAAAGAAGGGCTTGAGGACCACCAGGATCTGAGAGATGGTATTCCGCTCAGCTCTGTTAAGGGGACCACTGATCCCAATCTCTCCAAGCAAAGTGATACCATGGGTGGCCTTCTGTTGCTCCACCAGTTTTTCCAGCATCAGGTATGTGGAGTTCCACCAAGTCTACATGCGGCATGATTTTGTGCTGTGGGATACTCAGCTCTGCCTGTTTTTCCTGCAGTATCTTGCCACCCTTGATGCTGCAGTGGAAGTAGCCAGCCACCTTCCTGCACTTCCTGCTGGGTGGTAGTAATGGCACCATCACCAGCAGCCCTATCCCTCTCTAAGGCATCTGAGGTGCAGTTTGTGTGTCACACAGTGGATGCCAAAAAAGTTGGCATCACAGATGGCCTTGATCATATTGGCCCTGTTGTCAGTGAACATGAACCCATGGGTGAACTTGCCCTGCCCAATGAGTCACCTGTGTACCATGCAGTTCATGGCCACCATAATTTCCCTTGCTGTGTGGAACTTATCCATCACCTTAGCTTGAAGGAGAGCCCACCAACAGCCTAACTGATCGCACCAGTATCCTGCGAGGGTGAGGTAAGTGTAATCACCCTGGCTGCTCCAGATGTTGGAGGTGAAGTGAAAGGATACTTGTGGCCCTGCCTTGTGCAGCTCCTCCCTCAAGCACTCCCTGCATGCCTCATACAGGGAGGGCACCACTGTCCTGCTAAAGGTGGTGCATGCGGGCACTTGGTAGGATGGGGTCATGAGCCATGAGCTGTTTGAACCCTGGCCACTCAACTAAGGAGAAGGGCTGGCCATCCAGAGCACGCATCTTCCCAATGCTCTGGGTGATCTTGCTTGCCTTTGCAATGTGCCTCCCTTTGTCGCAGCTTTCCTCCACCGCTCTAGGGTGACCTGCCTCTGCTTTGGTGGAATGGGGGCTTTGGACCAGGTGGGATTTGCCTTTGGGCATGCTTCCTCTGATGCCAGGCTGAGGAGGAAGAAGGGCAAGGGGGTGCTGCCTCCTGATCGCCGTGGTGGTGAAGCGTTTCACCTCCATGCCTCGGTTAAACTGTTTTTGGCAGTGCTGTCAGAGAGCGTACTTGGGACCATCTGCCACCTCAAAATGATCCCACGCTACACTCCCCCACTTCTGGGTTGGGGGTGGGGATCCTGTCTTATCCCCCTGTTCAGCAGGCAGAGGCACAACAGGAGGAGCTGACTCAGCTGAGTCACTTGCCTCCCCAACATCCTTCCTGAGAAGACATGGGTCTAGAGGAACTTTGAAGGGTGTGGAGCACAAACTCCACTCGGAATTTCTTTAGCTAGGGCACTCAGGTCCACTGGTTCCAGATCCAGTTCCTCCTCCGGCAGTGGGAGGCTTATGCTGGGAGATGAAATTGGGGTGTAGGAGACTGCAATTCTGTTGCTGGTGCCTATTTCTGGAGTTGGGGGTTGTGGTACAGGGATAGGTACTGCTCCCCTTCCTTGCTTCCACTGGCTGCAGGAGACTCATGGCTGCCAAGAAAGAGGATGTGTCTATGTTTGGGGGCAGGGGGAAAACCTGCAACTCTAGCTCTCCCCCTACCCCCTCTAGCCCCTCTCCCTCCCCTGCCAGAAGACCTGGCACCTGCCTTTCCAGCATGCTTTATATTAATCATTCCTGTGCTGTAATGTGTGTCTCTGTGTGTAACTAATATGTCATCTTCCCTGATGTATGACTGTCTGAATTCTTCTGTTTTGTGTTTACTGTTGTGTGTGTACCAAAATAATATCTCTTCTTCTTCTTCTATGACTGAGTATCTGACTTCTGTGTTGTGTTAGTCTGAATCTCTATCTGATTTCCATGTTGTCTGTAGTCTGGCTGTGACTATAACTAATAATAATAACAACTATATATGATCTGATCTCTTCTATGATTCTCTGACTTCTATTGTGTTAATCTGAATCTCTATCTGACCTTTTCTTCTGTGTTGTCTTTAGTCTGTATGTAAGTATAACTAAAAATATTAATAACTATATATCATCTCTTCTTTTTCTTCTATGAATGAATTTCTTCTTCTGTGTTGTAATAATATCTGACTACTACTTCTATGATATATGTGTGTGAGTGTGTGTAATGTATATTCTTCCCTGCACAGTGATGGATCACACTGCCAGGCAAAACAGCTTTCTTTTTAAAAGGTATTGGAAAAACAACCAAAAACAAATATAAATTGAAAGAAATGAATTACATAGGAATAAGTAGAGGGATTCTAGTTAGTAAGCTATATCCAATCATTTCTAAGAACAAAAAGGAGTAGGAGACTGACTAGGTAGGAAGCCAAGCCAGTCCAGTACCTTTCAGATGCTGTTGCTCAGGCAGAAACAGCTCACAAAAGGCACAGAAAGCCTGCAGACAGTCTTATATGCTGTTTCTACATCCCTCCCCCAGAGCACTGTGATTGGAAGGGGACTCAGGGAAAGATCACAGTCACTGGCCAGCTAGAAATCTTTCCCCCACTGCTCCAACTTCCTCTTCTCAGTTTCTGCTCCACTGAAAGGCTGGCTTTGAATCTCCAAATCTTTTCTGAGTTGATTTGGAGCCTCTGAAGAGGGGGTCAGGGCTGGGGGGGGCACTGGTTCTTGCCTTGCCATGGGGCTGGGGTGGGGGGATGGGTGCGAGGGGGCACACAGGAGCCAGTGCCAGAGGGGCCCAGAGCAGGGTGGTTCCCCTCTCTCCCTGCTGGGGCAGCCCAGCCTGGTTCCACAGAGCCCAGCCAACTGCACCCTGGGTTCCTGCTACCCTGCTCTGGGCCCCGCCGGCACTGGCCCCCAGGGCACCGCCTGGCTCTCACTGGCTCCCAACCTCCCCGTCCAGCCCTGGGGACAGCACAGGGCCCACCTGGGGCCACTGGGGGCAACATGAGCTGCCAGGGACATGGCCTAGGATGCAGGGAGGTGGCACAGAACTTTTATCCTGTGCCTGAGGCTTGAAGTGGCAACAGCCTGGCTGCTCCCCCACAGGAGGGTCCACTGAGTGCTGCTCCCCCAGGGGGAAGGCCCAGCCCCACCCCCACCTCCCGCCTCACAGGGGCCCAGTGGCAGCTTGCTCCCCGGCCCCAGGACAGGCAAGGAGGCTGAGCCAGGAGCAGGAGTGGATCCATGGCCGTTTTCTGCTCCAGGTGCTCCTATGGCCATGTGGAGCCCAGGGGCCTTGGGAAGCTCCTGGCCAGCCCTGGGAGCAGTGTGGCTGGCCTTCCGAGGCTGCTGAGGGTGGCATGAACTGGCAGGGTTCTGGCCCAGGGCACAGGAAACTTGGGGAGGCTGCAGGAGCTTTTGAAGCAAAAAGGCAGCCATGGCTCTGCTCCGGCTCATGGTGCAGCCTCCCACCCATTTTGGGGTTGGGGGGCGAGCTGCTGCCAGACCACTGGGCCCCTATGGGGTAGGGGGGGCAGACCTTCCCCCCAGGGCGGCAGCACCCACCAGGGCCACCTGTGAAGGGTGGGGGACAGCCAGGCCATTGCCACCCCAAGCCTGAAGCACAGCCCCTGGCCTCCTGGCAGCAGCAGGAGCTGCCAGAGTGCAAATGTGGCCACAAGGCTTTGGGCAGCAAGGGCCCGGCGGGCTCCCCACTTGTAGCCCTTCCTGCAAACCCCACAGCCACACCCTCCTCCAGACACAGTCAGACATCCCACAAATACACACATCCACAACTCCCCACAAAACCCACATCCACCCACCCACCCATACTCCTGATGCCACTGCAGACCCCACACTGCAAGAGTAAGACTGCTTTTTTGGGTTATTATGCAATTACTTCTACATATAAAACACAAACACACACATCTCAGGACAAAATTATATACTTTTAATTGAAGTAAAATATAATATTATGGGTATTTGATTTTTAGTATATAATTTGTTTTTTCTGGTTCTAAGATTGCAAACCCTCTTCAAAGGAGTACTTCCGGGGCAAGGGGAGGGACTTCTGGTGGCAAGGGTCAGAGGTCAGGGGCTGGACTTCTGGTCCCAAGATGGTGACCAGGGGTCAGGACACCTGTGAAAGGGCGGGGTTACCCATGTGGCCTTCAACAGCTTGCTAAAATGTGCTAAGTGGCCCTCTGCCCAAAATAATTGCCCACCCCTGAGCTGATGGCTTTTTAGGCCCCAAAATCGGACTCTCCCATCTGTTCCCCTTTGTGCTCAGCAGCATGTCCCTTCTCCTCCTCTTCCATTCCCCTGCCCTAGCCAATGCTGCTGCTGATTCCAGCTGCCCTGGGGATGGGGGGAAGCTCCAGAGCAGCTTTTGCCCTGCTCCAGATGAGTAGCACAGGGAGCCAGGCTCAGCTGCGGACAGCAGCAGAGATAGCGAAGGGACTGGGCAGGGGAAGGGAAGTGGGCTGCTGCTGCTGCTCCCTGTGTAGCCTGGCTAGAGTGAGACATGAGCCGCTTTGGAACTCCTCCTATCCCCAGGGTAGCCAGACACAGTGCAGGGCAGTGGATGGGGTTGGGAGTGGGGAATAAAATCATGCTTCAGACGTTCAGAGAAGTCTCCATTTTGCAACCCTTATGTAGAACCATGACTCACTTCACAAGCACCCCCATGATTCTAATAAAACTACTGAGCAGGATAAGTTAGCATAGAGCTCCATGCTAAGGTTAGCTTAAAGTTTCCATGGGTATCACTACAGTGCAATGCAGCTTCAGCATGTCTTAAGGCCAGGTCTACAAAGAGCAAACTAACTAGGCTTGGTAGCAATAACCTCAAACATACTGTGCTGCTCTGTTTGGGTTGTTCCCTAACCAGGAAGGTGGGTAGCCATGTTAACACTGTGCTTTGGCAGGCTAATTTAGCATTGCTGAATGATGGTCTGTAATGCTACATGGTTATGGCTATGGTACTTTGGGCACTGTTGCCAAGCATGGTAAGTTTACTGAGTAAACAGAGCATTAGGAGTGGCAAATTTGGGCCAACAATACAAATTTGTCCTTTCATTACTATAGCAATATACCTGCTACTGGGGAGTCAGCGTAGTTGTCTATACTACTGTACTGGCACCTAGGTACATTCCCAAAACCTTTAGTACCACTCACATGAATGTTTTTGAATAAGGCACAAAAACATTCTTAGAATGGAAGGAAACATGCCAACATTTTTTATTTGTACACATTGGGGGAGGGGGTGTTTGTAAAAAAAGTGCCTTCAAAATCTACAAAATCTGATTAGAAAAACATGTATACACTATACTATTATATGCTACAGTAAGAAGGAAAATTAGCTTGCAGTCAAGGCTCAAAAACTCCACAGCTAATAATTTTACATTCTACTACAGGCCTTTCGTTGCATGTAGGTAAATCTTCCAGTTTCTGAAGAACATCCATACCCTCGATCAGCTGTCTACAATAGGAAAATATATATTCACAGTCAGTTAATTACATACTTTGTACAGTCTGATCTCTACCAGAAAGCAGTAGTTTTAACAATCCAGTCACTAGCTTGAGTTCCACAATATTCTACAATTTCCTAATTTGTTAAATATGCATGATTTAACAAAGGAATCTGGCAGACATGATTAACCAGTTAATCACATCTTAGGTAATAACAGCCCCATATTCATGCAATTAATGATGGAATAAAACAGGGAACAGCCCACAAAGTAATTACACAGAATATGTGTAATAATGCTTTGGCTGGTTCCTATCATATCTTAAATTGAACATGTGGTCAGTGCCAAGCCACCGACCAGAGCTCTCAGGCTTGGAAGCACACCAGAACCTTGAAGGGCTCCAGCACGCTCCCATGGCTGGGAGTGCCAGTCAGCTGATTGGCACTCCCAGCCTCAGGCTTGCACTGAAGCAGCAGGTTCTGATGCTCTCCTACAGCTGGGAGTGCTGATAAGCTGAAATGATCTTGCATTTCCCTTGCACTAGAAATAGGGTATGTTTGCAATTGATCCCCTGACAATCCCACAATTGTGCCTCCTGCCATGCATGTATGGCATGACAGGTGGCACAATTATTGGGATTGTAGATCAGCTCCCATCATACTTCAACTGAATGTCTGTCAGCAGCCCAAAATCTAGACTTTATAGTGAAGGTGTGTGTGTGGTGGAGCAGAAAAAAAATCAAGGAAAATTATCCAAAGGTCAGGAAATTCCTTTCTGATTCAGAAGATGGTACAGCTATATCACCTATCAGAATAAGACTCTTTCAAAAACTTTATTTTTTGTATTGGGTTATATAATAACTAAATTGTAGTTTCTCCAGTAAAAATTTTTCTTAAAATAGTTGGTTCATACACCATATATGTTTTATAGGATTGTTTTTCCCAATAGATTAGCAGTCTGCTCTGAAAATACCTCACTAACATACATTTAGGAGACAGAAAAATAATACAGCTTTATGCATGTGCAGCTGTTACAACATGTAGCTAACGCCCCAGGATTTTGCAGCTACAAGTGTTCAGAACATCTAAGAAAAATAAATCATGCAGTAAATTGTTAAAAACAGTCCTTCATTTAATAAAAGCATTTCCTTGAAAAAAAGAGAGACTGTAATAATTAAAGTCCTTCTGTCAGTTAGTCTGTATCACAAACATAAGGTAACAAGTCAGTCTTCTTAATGTTTAAACTGTTTGTTCCTCACCCGTGCTGTTGTGAGCATAAGTGTACAGGGCTCAGACTGTACTGTGATATGCACTGTACACATACCTAAAGCAGAATGGCTAGCAGAACTCTGCACCATACTTTGTTTGGCCAAGTTGGCATAGGACCACAAAGTGGAAGGGAACATAGAAGATGGAAAAAGAAAGTAACAGGCACAAATGGATCAGTGAAGTGAAATTCGTGTTTAGGATGTCTGTCCTGGCTGTCTCTTGCTTTAATGTAAGAATTGGTATTGCTACTTCAGGATAGCCACACCTGGTACCTCGAGGTATGTAGGAAAAGACATTTAATGCTGTGTCTATGTCCGAATCTCTGATTCTTCTAATCAGCATCGAATCTTTAGATTTGAATTTAACGAATTGAATCGCTGTCCCCAATTTGGGCCAAATCCGAATTGAATAGGGCCCACTTTGCACACCCCTACTTCCTATGCTTTTATGGGAAGTTTATAGTAGGAAAGAACCTCCTGTGTAAAATGTAGAAATAAGGTCAAATGCCACAGGTATAAAAGTATCCATTAAGATCACATTTTAATTTGCCTTCTGCCTTTTGAAACGTTCTGCTACTCCATCACTGTGACAACATAAATACCCTTACCCCCATCTTCACTCAACAGCTTTTTTTGTGCTGTGTAAAATTGCTGCATAGTATAAAGCAGCTGTAAACACCCCAGAGTAGATTCCTATGTCCATTGAAGTCCATAGAAATTGGGCTGTTGTCTTTAGTGTCACAGAGCACTCCGCTACCCTGCTTCTAAAGAAGGGAGAACTGATAGAGAAGGAGCTCTAGCAGTGATTAGGCAGCACAGCTGTGGGTTGCCTAGGCAACTAATGATGGTCAGCTGACCCAAAGGGGCAGGGCCTGGCTCTTATAAGGCCCAGAGCTGCAGCTAGGCTGGTAGTTCTCTGCCAGCAGCCAGAGGGGAAGGAGCTCTGAGAGAGAGAGAGCTAATGTGAGTGCAGCTCATGAGAGCTCTAGAGGTTGGAGCAATGATGTTATGGTCTAGCCAAGAGACTTATGTTGTTGTGGCCGGGTGCCTTATGTTTTCAGTTATAGCCAGAGGCTTGTGTTTGTGTTGTTGTTGCTATATGACTGGCGGTTTGGGTGAGGCTATAAGGGGTTGGAGGAGGTCTCAGGGGAAACCCACAGTAGTGTGGGGGTGCAGTGTTTTTATAGGTGCCAGGGAGGGTGTGATATCCTCATAGAAGCCCACAGGGTGTGGGGCCCTAACACCAGAGTAGGTGCAGTGGAGTGCCAGTGAAGGTGCAGCAGCATGGGGGTTCATAGACCCCAGCCCCAGAGGGGGCATTTGGTAGGAAGCCCAAGTTGGACACAGCAGGCCCCAGGAAGGGGTCACTGGGTTAGGAAGCCAAGTTGGGCACAGCAGCCCAGGAAGGGGACAGCATTTGGAAGCCCAGGTTAGGCACAGTCAACCCCAAGGAGGGGGCAGCATTGAGGCCCTAGACCAGGGGCAGCATACTGAGAAGCCCTGTGTGGGCGAGGCGGGCCCCAGAGGGGGGAGCGCCACACTGAGGAGCCCAGGGAGGGTATGGTGGGCCCCAGAGGGGGGAGTGCATTTATTAAGAAGCCCAAGTTGGGTGCAGTCAGCCCTAAAAAGGGGGCAACATTGAGAAGCCCAAGTTTGGGCACTGGGAGCCCCTGATAAGGGGCCATGTTGATTTGGAAGTCCATGTCGGACACGGTGAACCCGTGGGGGGGGAGGGGGCAATGTTATTGAGGCCCAAGTTGGGCATAGTGAGCCCCAGGGGGGGGCAACTATTAGGGAGCCCAAGTTGGGCACAGTCAGCCCCAGAAGGGGCAATAGCAAGAGACCTAGGTTGGGCATGGGGTGCCCCAGAAAGGGAGCCATTTTGTTTGGGAGGCCCAAGTTGGGCACAGTGAGTCCCAGAGAGGGGGCAGCAAAGAAAGGAAGACCAAGTTGATATCCACTAGGCTTGGGCTGCGGTATTAGGGAGGAAGGAGCTGCAGATAGTGCCTCTAGTGGAGGGGTGGTATAAGGGCAGCCTCCTGCTAATTAACCAATTAACATCCAAGACATGGCAGGTGAGTAGGCAGGCGGTTGCCCAGAGTCAGGTGCAGGGGCCACATTGATGGTGGTCCCGAGCGATGCTCTGTCACAAGTAGGACTGTGATTTGACCCTTGGTTCTGGCTAGGGCAGGTGCATGGTGGCAGAGCTGTTAAGACAGTGATTCTCAACCTTGTTAGAATCAAGATACCCTTTGGGAAATAGCAGTTAAGGGTGGAAAAGACCACTAAGAATGTTTTTAACACTGAGTTCCTATTTGGAAGTCTCTGGCTTTACCTGGTGAACCATGTTGGTGGACCTAACAGTGCTAACACTGTGTGGTACCCTCGAAAGTGTCTCAAGGGATCTTGGAGTGCCCTGGCACCCTGGTGGAGAATCACTGAGTTCAGGCATCATACACTCTGGAGATGTGAGTTTAAGCCCTGCTCTGGAGTCATGCCAAAAGCTAACCACACTTATAAATACGTACTGGATTATTTAGGCTGGGGAATAAAAGATGGCTAGACATGATGGTAGCCACATTACTCCCTTGCATGCTGTTGCTTAGGAAACTGATGTGCTTAAATGACCCTAGGCCTTTGGGTCCTCAGTCTGACCTTCCTTCTGGATAGGGAAGCATCCTATAGTGCTAGTGTTGTGGAGATAGCTTTAAGCTGCCTGGCAAAATCGGGCATAGAGAAGGCAGGGCTGGAGCCTACTGACTTTGGAGGCAAGGCAGGCAGCACCTTATAGAGCAATTTGTTCAGAGAGGTATGAAGTTTTGTAAGCTACAGCCTACTTTGATCTTCCAGGCTACTGTATCCAGGCCAGGTGGAAGCAAACTTGGTGATATGTCTGTATTGGAATACAATTTAGGTAGAGTGTTTAGTATGACTTGCCAAAGATGCACTTTTGTTATAATTTATTCCAACCATTAGAGCAAAGCAAGCCATATGAAAAAAGCAGTTCTGCTAATCTAACCAAGCAGCTATATTGATCAGACATTGCACCTTCTCACTTGACTGATGTAAATTTTACCTTGAATAGGCATCTGGAACTGTTCAAGTTTTCCCAGGAGCTGCCTCAGTACTAAAAGGCACAAAAGTAACTTAAAGTCATCTTAACCCTTTCCCTGAGCTCATATTTTCTGCTTGTACCTGTTAGTGGGGCAGCACAGAGCTTTACTCTGAGGTAGTAGTATCTTGGATAAGTAGAAGAAATGACACATGAGTACATACATACCCAAAAGCCACATATTTTCTATCCAGGTAGGGAGCTGGCTGTAGGGTGATGTAGAACTGTGACCCATTGCTGTGATGCCCCTTATTGGCCATCCCAAGGACCCCTCTTTTATTGTGAGGGATTGAGAAGTTCTCATCTAGAAAAAGTGAACAGTAACACCCAATAAGTTTTTGTTCATTGACATGACTACTCCATCCCCTTTTTCAGCTCTGGATTCTTTTCACACATTCTGTAATCAAAGGGTGTGGTTGGAATAACAGGAAAAAGATGGGAGCTGGGTTACAGGGTGGATCCAGGGGGGTATACTGGTGTGCTTGCATCCTCCCTCCCCCCACCCAACCTTTGATTTCTGGTCCACCCAATGTTTCAAACTAACTGCATCAGCAACAGCATTTCTATTCAGGCAGCAGTGAAACTCAATTGACTTTATGGTTTTTTTTTTTTTTGGCAATTCTTCTATCTGTTAGCTGCTCCTGGTAATGTAACTCCTATTTAACAGTGTTGGAGACTGTTTATAACTCTAGATAACATTAACTCAGGTGTAGAAAAAACATTCAGTGTAGCACTGGATGCACTGCCAAGATGCTCAAGAAGGCTAGACTTTGTTTTATGAATCTGAAAGAGAGATGCACATTCAATTCTAATGACTACAGAACTAACAAAACAACATTTTGGGGTTTTTTTTGCCTAGTTTGTTGCATTTTTTTTTATACATAATAACAAATTAATGCACATTCCAATAAAGCTATATTTGTTTTTGCTTCAATTTTCAAATGAAATAATATAGCCCTAAGCCCCTAGCAAATTAGTAAAGCATCTTAATTCTTTTTGTCTGCAGAAATATATTGGATGATGGATCATGTCATCGGGACCTTCCTTTTCAAAATCCTAGATTTGCTCATGTTGGGGTAATACTGGATGTATCATAGTTGATACCCATGGTTATGGACAGAAATCAGAATAGAAAGAGAGAGAGCACCTTGAGGTACAGTCTCTTTTCTGCCTCTTGTCACATTACTTGCAATGAGAAAACTCAGTGCCACTACTTCACCAGGAACAGATTTCCTTCTTTGCCATACACACATTACACAATTCTAAACTTATTAAAGACCACTCCTGAAAACATGAAACAAGAACAACTTTGTATGTGAACAGCTTACAGGAACTGGCATGTTTATTTACAAGAGTTCCTTCCATTCAGTGCTGTTTGCAGCATACATGTGGCAGAGGGATGAGAAAAGAACAGAGAAGGCAAACTGGAGTCAATGGACTCATGAGATGAATGGGAAGAAGGAAGCAACCAGAATAAGAAGATAGGCAGGAATTACCCTAGGACCTTGAAGACCAAGATGAAGAATGCAGAAACTGGTGGAGGAGGTCTTTTTACATAAAATACTGTTTTGGAGGATGTGGGGGGGAAAGGGGAGTTGCTGCGCGAATAAAGTGACAGAGCTAAATAAAGAGGGAATGGACTTTTAGTTCAGAAAGCTCAAGTAGTACCTGGACTCCCAGAAGCATCCATTGATGTGAAGTTTTGGGAGTTGACATGAGAAGTAAAGTTGAGTACAGAGAGGAAAAGTTGAACATGAACACTGCTGAGCCAACTGAGGAAAGGCAGATTGGTTAGAAAAAGACTGGGTGGAATGCATCAAAGGATGGATGCTAGTAGATGGGAAGAGATAGAAGGTATGGGTGGGCTGGGGATGATAGGGAATGATGAAAGGGCAGCAATGAAGTGAGAGGGAGCAAACAAGTGATGAATAAACTGAAAGGGTCTAAGGTAGTGAGCAGGAGTGGAAATGATGCAGAGCTGCAAGCTGAAACCATATTTAAGCCCCTACTCTGCTGTTCAGCAGCTGATAAGACACACTGCACAATCAAGAACCCAAGAGCCTTTCCACAAACTTGGAAATAATGATGGAAATCTGAGGGTTTTAAGGAGTTTATTATTCTCCCAATTTTAGTCATTCTTACTTGGAGAACTCTTATCTCAAAGTAATTAATAAAAATAGCAATTAAATTCTCACTGAAGTAGTTGCTCCTCTGCTGCTGACTTGTGGATTGCTATGACAAGTTCAGGAGCTTAATTTTAGATTAGATGTCTTTGCAGTATAAAATGGCACTTAAGTCTGAATGGTATTCTGCAATTACCTCAGTACTTTGAGCTCATTACAGTGAAACATAGAAACATCCCATTAATTTTACAGACTACAGCAGTAAATGGCTATGTGCCAAATGTGGAGATTCAGAGAACATTCGCATCTGACAGCAGCATTTGTCACTTGTTCTCAGACAGCAACAATATTTGTCACCTGTCATCTCTGTAAATAATGTGGTGGAAAATATTGGGAAAGCAAAATAATCACCTCCATAAAATTCCATATCTCAATGAGCACGTTTAAAATGGATTAAAACCAATATTTAATCTTTTCTTTTGAAAGGGGACTCAGTTCTGACAGCCATCTCTTTAAAAAAACAGTGTTTGTGGTGTGTGACATATGGTAATAAAACTCCTGACAGGGACACTTCCAAGGTTGATGGAATCCCAGACATGCCTATCTTAAAAGTATGGAGCTTTTCTGACCCTACATCTCCTTTCCCCTCCAACTACAGTTACAAGAGTGATTTAAAAACAACAACTAAGCTTCTCTCTTGGGGAGCTGAGCAGCACAAGCTTTGTCAAACACAAATGCTGAACTGGGAGTTAGTAAATCTGCAAGTATCAATCTAGACTCTGCTACTGTTTTTTGATGTGGCCATGGGCAGGTCACTTCACCTCTGTCTCATTTTACCCCATCAGGAAGATGGACAGCATACTGCTTACATGTGTACTAATGTATGAGGATACATTCATGTTGGTATGAAGCACAGTACATGTCAGGTGCTATTAAATATTGAGAATGAGATTGTGTATTCATACAATATCCCTGCACAGAATTCAAGGAGCAGCAGAAAAAATTGTATCTATGGCTTGCCCCCTGAAATTGTCCACACAATGGACATGCTGCTTTTCCTCTTAGCATTGTTTTAGTCAGCATCAAAGGTCAGTTCCCAGGGCAGCACTTTGGAGCAGATATATCAAAAGAGTTCACAGTAGAGTTGTACATACACACTTGGCGGGGTGGTATTCTAGCATAGTCCATGTAAACAGTGTGCATGGCTGGAGGAAAGAAATCAGTGAAGATTTTTAGCTCATGTGTACTTGTGTTGTCAAAAACCAGCCCAATTACTGGAATACACTTTTAAGTAATGGCAGCCATGGGAAAAGTATATGAAAAATGTTAAAGTTAGCAGTCTTTAAAATTAACTTGAGTTAAGTTAAAAGTTATATATCTCCACTTTCAACTAGTTAAAAGGAAAGTTAAAAAGAGAATAAATAGTTAAAGTTAAGTTGATTTGTAAGAAATGCATACAACACAGTGAATTGCCTCTTAGCATCATTTTTCATTTTCAAATGCAATGAGTGGGTTTCTTTTCCATAAGCTCACAGAAGCACACTAATTTACTCAGAACTCACCCTGCTTTACCTGAGAACAATGTTATACTCATACAGTTTTCAGAATAACAATTTACCAATACCTATGTACTGTTAGATCCTTCTCACCCTCTCCATGTGAAGTACTTTGTAAAAGTCAGTGCATCATATAGGTATACCAGAATAACAAAAAGGAGATATTCATAGCCAGGTGACAAATGAAAGCTGTTTCCGCAGAAAACCTCTGTTGTTACATTTTTTATTGCTCAAAAGGTAACAAAACGGCATTAAATACATCTGAATTAGAAATAATGAAAGTGTCTGAAAATCAAAATTAGACTGAAATGAGAAAATCAGTTTAAATGAGAAAAAGACTGTTCCGTTGCATAGCAGAAATTGTTTAAACATGCTTACTGAACTTCAGCAAAAGCTGCATTTCAAAATTTACATCTCACAATTTTCCTCTTGTGTCTTGCAAAACTAAGCCCCCACTACTGAACAATAGCTGTACATGGGCAGATGAGGGAATGCTTGTGTTATAATGGATGAATAATTTTTTCATAGTAGGTAATATCTCAGATAAGTTTCTCACAGATGAGAAGTAAGGCTCAACTTCTTGGGCCCTGGGCTGCTGGTTCTGATCTTCATTAAAATTTAAAAAGTCGTCATCTGCTTCACCCTCACCACTTGCTCTCACTCTTACTGAGATCAATGTCGCTCCCTGCTTGTGCTTGTTCCCTGTGGTGGAGCAGAGTGTGTGCTTGCCACTTGTATAGATTGCAGCAGGCACTGGCTATGCCTGCCTTGCTCCCAGAGGAGGAAGAAGCCGCTAGACCCAAGCCCCAGCAGAGATATTGAGCTCAGCTGAGAGTTGCCAGGACAACTAATGAGAGTCAGCTGACCGAAGGGGCAGGGCTTGGCTCTTATAAAGCCCAGAGCCAGAGTCAGGCTGGTGGTTCTCTGCCAGCAGCTGGAGGGGTAGGAGCCAGGAGGCTTATGTAGATTTATGGCCAGATGCCTGATGTTTAAGTTATAGCAAGAGGCTTGTGTTTTGGTTGTTGTTTACACCAGTGGTTTGGGAAAGGCTGTAGGGGAAGGAGGAGGCCTCAGGGGACACCCACAGTAAGGTGGGGATCCTGCTGCCAGTAGGGTGCAGTAACCTCATAGAGGGACCCCAGCAGTGTGGGGATCCTGGTGCCTGTGGGGTGCAGTATGCTCATAGGTGCCAGTGAGGGCACAGCAGCATGGGGGTGCATAGACCCCAGCTCCAGGAAGGGGGCAGTATTGAGGCCCTTGACAGGGAGCAACATATTGAGAAGCCAGTGGGGGCATGGTGAGCCCAGAGCAGGGAGTGCCATTTTGAGAGAGCCCATGAGGAGCGACACATTGTGAGGAGCCCTAGACAGGAGGGGGCAGCATTTTAAAGAGCCCACAAGAGGCACTGTTGTGAGAAGCCCAGGACGGGCATTGTGAGACTGGTCGGAGGCTAGTGCGGCATTACACCCCGGCCAGAGGCTGGATGCTGCGGTGGACCCTGGGAGAGACAGGAGTTAGCAGCATAGCACCTTCTAGATCAGGGCAAGTGCTGCGGTGGTCCCTGATCCAAAAGGGGATAGGAGCATGGTACGCCCAGCCTTAGAAGAGGGTAGCCATGCGGTGGGCCAAGAAGACTGGTGACTCGCTAAGAGCAGCCCTGGAGAAGAGGGCGCTGATGAGAAGCCCTAGAGAGAGGGCACTATTGAAGAAGGACATTGCCATAAAAAACCCAGGAAAGGCATTTTCATAGAAGGCATGTAGTTAAACACACCAACATCTGGTACACACAGGAGGCCCTAAGGCCAGGGTACCTAGAAAGCATCCAGACACTCTGGTGGGGTTGAGAAATCACAGGAACAGATGTCCCAACATACTGTGCCCAGAGCAGTTTAAAGGCAGCCTCCCATATATACTCATCATCAAAGTCGTGGCGGGTGAGAATTTGAGGGTGCCTTGGGCCGGACTTTGCACGGGTAGAGGGCCTTCAGGAGATCACGACCCTCCTGTAGGACCCTGCCGTGACATTCCCTCTCCTGCAGCCAACTGGCTGCTCATGTTGACTTCTGCAAATGCACAGAAAATGCCAGCATGAACACAGGAATTCTGGAACTTGTAGTTCTCAAGAGACCATATCTCATAGGAAGGCATTAATCAGCTTTCAGAACTGATGGAAGACTCTTACAAGGAAAGATTAGCACAGCCCATCTAAATTAGATATTAGATACTCTCTCTCTCAAACAAGAAGTCCTAGAGTTTCAATAAAGAAATACCATCCCATGTAAGTCTTAGAGAGTGCCTGTGTCAGGAAAACCTCTGGGAAAGCCGGATTTCATTTTATTTTTTTTTAACTTATACTTTAAAAAGTTTAAAGATAACTTTTTTTTTAACTGGTTAAAGTTAAAAGTTAGTCATTTCTTTAACTTTTTAACTAGTTAATTAACTAGTTAATTCCCATGACTGAGTAATGGTGTAGCCATTTTGCTCAGTCCTACAGTCTCAAGGCGAGAGCTTTTTCTTACTATTGTTAAACGTCTAGTTGTCTTTGAAAGTAAAGTTTGCAGTTACGCTTGGCATTTCTGAATTGTTTGCTGGCTAACGTCCAGGCTGCTGAAATGTAACACTAGCTGTGACATTGGCAGTAAGAAAACGTTATTTGAGAGACTGTAAATGAGTTTCCAACCTGCTTTAATCATCATAAAGGTCTTTACAGTTAATGTTTAATTTAAACATAATTCTTGTAATTTAGTGCTTTGATGGTATCTTTGAATTGCTTTTCTTAAACATAGGTCTGTTATGGCAGATTTTTAATTACTTTCTGGTGATGGAGACTATAAACTTTGTGTTAATATTATGGTATGTAGCTCCTGCTTGGTAATTCTCCACTGTTATGGTCTCTCACTGTGAGACTGTCCTATTCTGATATTTCACTGGTGAAGATCATGAGTAGTTGCACTGACATCAAGAGTGTGAGGAGTGGAGTTGGGACTCACTGGTGTAAGTGGGGTGGGAATCTAGCTAAGGCTTAAAATTTGCCTGATCCTAATTTTCTCAGAAAGACAATGAAGTAGCATCTATTAGTTTCAACAGATTTAAACTCCCTCACTGTAATGAATGCATAGGATCAATGTGTATGGCCATCCATAATTAACACACATGCATTTTATAATGCTGTAACTTTTCAAAGCCTTTTACTGATTGTAATGCTCATAACTCCATATGAGGAAGAGAGGTAAGTGGATGTTATTCCTTATTTACAATTAAGAGTGGGAGGAAATGGGTAACTGGAGATAATGGAAAGGGGAAGCAATGAGCTACACTGTGTTAGTGGCAGAACCACAATTGCAGGAAAAACAACCCATCGATGCAGTAACCCAGTCTGCCCTAATAACTGTTAATACAAACAGATAGACATCAGAAAGTCTTAACCCACCAGACACACAGTGACATTTTCTCTCCATTTTCAAATTAGCCTAAGAACATTTTGGTAAAATCAGGCTATGTATCTGAAGTGTTGGCTTGTACATGGTAAGATAGTTAAGAAAAATGTAAATATACCTTCAAAAGTGGGTCCAAAAATTGACTCGCCATCATCTCCTCTTCCGCCTGCAATGTCTGTACATTACACAAATACAAGGATTAGAATTCAGACTAATACAATTATTGGCCTTAATTAAAATTATTTTTTGGTAGTGTCAGCAGATGTCAAAAATGTGGATTATGCCCAGGCAGACAGCGGCACTTTCACAGAGCAGTATTTGAAGCCTGCATGGGTGCACTGGTCTGCTTGCACACTATTAGTTTCAGGAATAACTGGATGCTTCAGCACCCTTGATGGTAGTGGTATATGAAAGTACCACTGTACTTGAATAAATACTGGTTGGAGTAGGAACAGCCAAAAGGGAAAAAAAAGGAAAAAAATTAAGATAGAAGAGAAGTTGAGAGGAAGAAGCAAAGGAAAACATTCAAAACAGATCTATGTCTACTGCGCTGGTGAGTTTTCTTGCATTATGAGTAATTTGTTATGCCTTTCTCCTAGATTCAGAATGCCACTATTTATGTATAACTGCTCTTCACCTGTGCTCCAGTTTATCAAAACTTTGGATTCCCATATTTGCCTAAATGATTTACTAAATTAATGTCTCTGTAAAACATACTCTAGGAAGGTTATTATAATTTGTATTGATATTTTAATGTTTCCAGGCAATTTCCCAATTTCTTGCCAAAGGATCTGTGAAAATGTTGAATGATAAAAATTTAGCCTTTTTATCTATACTTGACTGTCATTAGGAAATGAGATGACCAGGAGAAAAGATGGCATTACTGGATATATAATATCTCAGTTAAAACCTTGTTCTTCACATATTCATTACATTGCTAAGATCAGGTTCATTTTGTTGGAAGAATATTATGTCACCCATGCAGATTATTCCATCCAAATTCTGGTATTACTCAGATTGACTAAGGGCATTTTTAAACATACCTCCTCCTTGTATCCAGCCATTTTTTACTATTCGATGAAAAATGGATTCTTTGTAAGTAAGTTGCAGACCACTGCAAGAGATCCCTGCTTCTCCTGTACACAGAGCACGGAAATTCTCACAAGTCTTGGGACACGCATCAGAATACAGCTACAAAATGAAGGAGAAGGGGGGAAAAGAGGTGATGTGACAGGCATAATTAATGTCAAAATGTCAGATCTGTGCAGACCTTTCTGTTGCAAGCAATGGCTGCAATTTGTTTTTCCTATGTAGCTTACCTCAAACAACAGTGTCCCTAAGGGTTGCTCCTGAATAGCTGCATCCAAATATACAAACACATGCTGTTAAATCAGAAAGACAAATCCAGTTACAAAATTTGAAATAATTCATATAAATGTTCACTAGCTTGGCTGTTCATGTGAACAGTCTCCTGAAAATCTCAGGGTTTAAACTTTTTCACACTGAATATCTGAAATATTCACCCAGACTCAGGTACCAAAACAAGTTGTAAAATGGTGAAGTATTAGCAGCCTAATCTAGGATTTTGTTGAAACAAATTCAGCACATTTTATTAGGCTTGGAAACAAACTATCCAAAGCACTGTGAGATATGAGTCAGGGCTCATTTCATCCATGCAGGAAGTAGAGGCAAGATCACATAAACCAATGCACAACAAACTAATCCTTAGTAATGCTAATTTATCCACCAAAGCAAATAATTTTTTCTAGATGATTGAACATTAGCAGTATTTAAAAGGGTAAAAGAATAAAATTCTAGTCAGCAAGTAGAAAACTAATTCAACAGCTATAATGGATAAATTGATCTCTTTGTTGCAATTTTAAAAATCCTTTCCCCAAATGAATAAGGTTTTCCAGAACATAAACAAAAATTAACCAGTTCATTAAACAGTGTGAGGAGCTCTAAGTAGGGCCACCTGAAAGACTTCAGAATGTATATTCAGAAGAGCATTCAACAAATGAACTGCTTATCAAAAGCATGTCCAGATAAGCTTCTTATGTAACCATTGCTCTATTACCTTCAGGGGAAGGTTTGCCATTGAGTTTAATGCATCCAGAATTTCACATCCTGAGTCCATAAACTAGGTAGGAAATATCAAGAGAATAGGTTAGCAGCAAGTTTTTCTGTCATATCCTTTACTGGTCCAATTGTATAGCTGGGAGAGATGTTAGACAAGCTTTTGAGCAAAAAGTGCCCCTCTTCAGGTCCTGAAGAGCACTTCACACCCATAAGATATTACCAAGAAAAGATATTCCCTCTTGACTAAGGAAGACTCTAATTTTCTTCCATAGTATCATAGTATCTAGAGTCAGAAGGGGCCTAAAGCAGGCCATCTAGTCTGACCCCCCGCCAATGGCAGGAACGAGTGCTGGGGTCACAGGACCCCAGCCAAGTACCTATCTAATC
>JAGPOW010003642.1:84129374-84140029 GCA_030014935.1 Caiman crocodilus
GAAAGAGTGCTGGGTCTAGATGACCCCAGCTAGATGCATATCTAACCTCCTCTTGAAGACCCCCAGGGTAGGGGAGAGCACCACCTCCCTTGGGAGCCTGTACCAGACCTTGGCCACTCTAACTGTGAAGAAGTTTTTCCTAATGTTCAGTCTAAATCTGCTCTCTGCTAGCTTGTGGCCATTATTTCTTGTAACCCCCGGGGGCGCCTTGGTGAATAAAACCTCATCGATTTCCTTCTGTGCCCCTGTGATGAACTTATAGGCAGCCACAAGGTCGCCTCTCAACCTTCTCTTGCGGAGGCTGAAGAGATCCAGGTGCTCTAGTCTCTTCTCATAGGGCTTGACCTGCAAGCCCTTAACCATATGAGTAGCCCTTCTCTGGACCCTCTCCAGGTTATCTGCATCCCTCTTGAAGTGCAGTGCCCAAAATTGCACACAGTACTGCAACTGCGGTCTGACCAGCGCCTGATAGAGGGGAATTTAATACAACACATATTTGTCTCCTGTTACAGAGAAATGAAAATCTTCCTTAATATATAGGGGGTAGCCCTATATTCAGTTTAAGATCAAAGCAAAAACAAATATAACTTTTGGAACATGCACTAATTTGCTAGTTTATATATACATTTTGAAAAATACACTGCTAACTGGGCAAAAAATAGTCAAAATGGTAAAATACAATTGTCTCAATCTTGTAGGTATTATAGTTAAATGTACATCATGTATTCAGATTCATAAAACAAAATCTAACTTTCCTGGGCATCTTGACAGTGCCTCCAGTGCTTCATCTCCAGTCATTTCTACACTTGAGTTAATAATAATGCATGTGAAGTAAGGTTTTTACCTACAGCTAAAATCAGTCTTCGGGCCTGTGAAATGGAAGAGACATGACCAGGAATGGCTAACAGAGAGAAAAACTTCAGAAAAAAGGGTAGTCTGAATAGTGGAACATCAAGACCACTTGAAAGGATAGAGGGTCATTAATACCTGTGCAATGGAGAGAGACTAGCAGACATCAAGGAGATAATGAGCCATGAAGCCAACTGACTCTCTCAGTGCTTCCAGAGCAGAAATGTTGTTGCCCCTTCCAAGCAGTTGGTTTTAAAGTTTGGGTGGAACAGGAATCAAAGGAGGGTGCAACTGTACCACTTCACCTTCCCTGGATTCTCCCCTGGCCGTAGCTCTCATGGGGTGCTGGCAGTGGCGGAGGGAAGAACTAGGAACTACAGTGCTGCTGTGTCCTTTCATTCCTTGTTGGGTTTGAAATTTTTCCCAAAGCACATAAGGCAAGGCAGGGAGCCTTAGCTGGGCTTTTACTTAGGATCACTAATTTGTGTATTTCACTAGAAATACTGTAGCATGAACCTTCCTGTTTTGAAAATTTAGAATCCAGCCTAAGACATTGAAATCTGGGTGGCAGCCACAGGCACAAGGTCCTAAGAACTAAAGACCTAAAACATGATGTCTATAAGGTAACAACCTTGCCCTGCCCTAACACACAACCCCATTGATAAGCCCACATAAAATACCAGTCAATACAACTACATTGTTTATAATGAGTCACAGACCCCACATTTTCCTTTTAGGAAACAAGGACACCTGCCTGGGTATTTTTCATATACTTCTTGCAGAAGTCCTCAGTAATAGCTTGGTAAAGTGCCTCAGGTTTAAAATCCTGATAGTTCCACTTTTCAAAAGCCCACTCGAGCAGTTTCTTCTCATTTCCCAGCAGCTGCCCATCAACAAAACACATCACCCTGGAGGTGTACTCCCATATTTCGCCTTGCAGCTCCTGGAGTAAGATTAAAAATGAAAAGTGACAGGAATTACACTTTGGATGTTGTACAAAGGCATTCATTAAAATATGCTTAGGCTGGTGAGCGTGGCAAAAACACCAACATAATTGGAGGGTTTTTTTAGATTACTTGTGGTTTTGTGCTTTCCCTTCACTCATACAATGAAAAACAACAGCTCAAAAATGAAACATTAAATGTCTTTCCAAAATCCTATTATGTTACAGGGCATTATCCTGAAGAGAAATACCCTGGCTCTGGAACAGCTGAGAGGATTGTACCATAAAACCTGTTTGTAAAACTGGGTGTAGTCTCCACTATCTATAATTGAGTGAGGAAGTCTCAGGAATAGCAAGGCTTCTGAGTTATGTTTCAGCAGTCATGAATAATTGTGAGCTTGATAGCTATATTTTTACCACGGGCTTTTGGTGAACTTCTCCCACCATTTCTTCAGTGCTTGTGCAACTTCATCAAGTAATGGTGAGAGCACTAGCAAAAAGCAACTTTTAGTATTTTAAACAGACCAGGCCAAAGCAACATGGCAGTAAGAATAATGCTGGTCTACAGTGTCCTTCTCCCATGATCCACTCTGGTGTCACCACAACAATGGAAGCTTAAAAACTATAAAACAAGACACCTGTCTAAAACAGGTTTAATTTGTTTCATCTGAACAATGCTGTTACAATCCAACAGAGGTAACTCAAGAAACATGCGCAGAACTGGAATTTTGAAAAGGGGGATGCCGATGGAGAGGTGCATCATCACATATAAAACAACACACATTTTTCTCCAGCTAAAAATAACCTAGATGCTTTACTAATATGTTAGAGGCTTAGAGCTATATCTTTTAGTTTAAGATTGAAGAAAAACAAATATAACTTCATTGGAATGAGTTAAAACAATCTGCAGCGCTGTGAAATAGGAGCTTCATTACCAGGAACAGCTAACAACAGAATTGCAGAACAAAGGATAGCTTGATTACTGGAATATCAACACCATTAAAAAGATGAGAGGGTCATTAAGACATGCAGAATGAAGAGTTTAGAAGGGATGGGGTAGATTATAATGAGCCATGAAGTCAATTGACTCCATCAGCAGCTGTCTGACTAGAAATGCTGCTGCCACTGCCAGGCAGTTGGTTTTAACCATTAGGTGGACCAGGGAACAAGAGGAGGTGCAAGCGCACCAGTACACCCTTTCCCGGGATCCCCTTCCTGTCAAGAAATCTTAAAAACCAACATTTATAGGTAAGTTCTATTCTTGGACATACAAATACAACTTTTACTGAGTTAAAAATGGATCCACTGTACATACCCATTACTATGGCATCTAAATGCATGTTAGACTAGAATAGGAAAATGCATTTTTACAATCTGAGACTATAATCTTGGAGGAATTGCTAGCACTTGAGGACAAGAATACATTTTAAAATGGTTTTGAAAAATTGGAGAAATGATCTGAAACCAATAATAACATTCATTTAAGACAGATGCAAAATGCTGCACATAGGAAGGAGAAATCAAGTACACAAATACAAAATGAGGACTAGCTTGCTTGGCAAGAGTCCAGCAGAAATATATATGGAATTTAGAGTGAATCACAAGTAGAATGGATCAATAATGCGATACTGCTGCAGAAAGGCAACACTCATTCTGAGATGTAACGAGAGTGTCACAGGTAAGACATGGCAGGTAGTTATTCTTCTCTGTTATGTTCTGGAAGCCTCAGTTGGAGTCCTATGTCCAGTTTTAGGCACCACACATTAAGAAACAGGATGACAAACTGGAGAGAGTCTAGAGGAGAGTAACAAGAATGACAGAGATTTATAAAATGTGATTGATAAAAAAGTTTGGATAAAATGGAGTTTGGTCCAGACAGGAGAAGGGAAAGGGCATGTTAACTGTCTTCATATATGTAAAAGATTGTTGTAGAGTAGACTGGGATTAGTCGTTCTCTGTGTCCACCAATCTGTTTAAATTGCAGCAAGATTTTGGTTAGAAATTAGGAAAATCTTTCAAACAATAAGGTAGTTAAACACTGCAACATGCTACTTAAGGAGAATCCCTAAGTAGAATCCCCTTTTATTGACTTTTTCCAGAACAGGTTACAGAGCCATCAATCACAGGTAGTCTAAGTATACTTGATCCTACGTCAGAGCAGGGGGAAAAATTAAATGACATCTTCAGATTCCTTCTAGTTCTGCATTCCTATAAAGTTGTTTCTACCGTTGTGAAGAGTTCAGTGGTCTTTAAGGATAATTCCATCTCCAATGCTGATTACATGCATTTTGTTTGCCAGTGAAACAAACATTTTTATTATCAGTATAACAACCCTATTGAGCAACTCAATAGTTTAAATGAACTCATCAGAGACTTTAGCACAGACGCTATCCATATAATCTTTAGTAATTTGTCTTTTGGTTTTCTAGCATTCTTGCAGCCAGGAATTAAGCAAGAGTCCCATGATACATCAGTACAGAGAGAGATTTGCCTAAATACGTAAAGGCACTTGTACAGGTGATGGGGGTTTAGTCCCCTAAATTGAAATGGTGGGCTTTTAATTGTGACTATTAAAAAACCCACTGTTTCAATTTAGGCGCTTCCATCACTGTTAGGGCAAGGGGCCTGATCTTTTCTTCTTTTTGCAAAGCCTGCCTGCCTCTCCCATGGCCAGGGGATATGCTGCTGGCAGGCCTAGTGGCCCCTCAGCTGCAGGGGCCCCTGGTTCTTCCCTTCATGAAGGCAGCACCCCTGGGGCTGCCCAGGCAGGCAGCTAGTGGGCAGGTACTTCCCACCTTAGAGGCAGCACCCGCCGGATCCAACTCTTCCCTGAGCCCTCTGGGCTTCCAGCGCCATGTGCACTGTCCCCACCACCTGGGACTGCCTGGAAATGGGCTGGCTTGGGGCAGCATGAGGGAGTGGCAGGAGGGCACCTGGGTATGCTGGAGGACGGAGGTGGTGGCGGGGACAGTGAACACTGTGCTGGAAGCTGGTCTTTCCCTCTGTGCTGGTGGTGCCCCCTGGGGTTGCCTGGGTGGGCAGCTAGCAGGCAGGTACTGCCTCAGCTTGGAGGCAGCACCTGCTAGATCCAACTCTTCTCCAGCGCCTCATACACTGCCCCTGCTGTCTTCTCCAGCTGCCCTCCTGCAGTCCCAGGTGGTGGGAAGGTGGTGGGGACAGTGCCTGCAGCTCAGTGGGCTCAGGAACAGTTGGATCAGGCGGGTGCTGCCTCTGAGCTAGGGCAGCACCCAACTGCTGGCTAGCCACCCAGGTGACCCCAGGGGGTGCTGCTGCCATGGAGGGAAGGACTGGGGCATTCCACAACTCAGGGGCTGCTCAGCCTAGTGGCAGCTCATACATGCAAGCTCCTCCAGAAAAAAAAGAAGTGGCAAGCAGCCCAAACCTTTTCTTTTTTTTTTTTTGCTGAGCCTGCCTGTGGCCTGGGGGCAAGCTGTTGTTGGGCCCTGAGCTGTGGGGAAGCCCCAGTCTTTCCCTCCAGTGGTGGTGCTCCTGGGTATCAGGACCCAGCCCAATACCTGTTCTCCGAGCCCAAGCAGGGGCAGCCCCCAACCTGCTAGCACCCCATCCAGGTGGCCCCAGGAAGTGCCGCCACCACAGGGGGAAGAACCAGGGCTCCCCACATCTCAGGGACCACATGGCCCACTGGCAGCTCCCACCCCCCAAGCCATGGGAGAGGTGGGCAGGCTTTGCAGGGAAAAAAAAGGATCAGGCCTCTCACCGCTTCTGCCTTCAGCTCACCTCTCCCTTGGCCAGGGCAGGGGGCGAAATGTCATATTAAACACTGCAGAGTTACAGGTAGTTACATTGCAGAATAAACTACATGGGGATGTGGTTTATTTTGCAATGTAACAAACTAATTTCAATTGCAAAAAACCCCATACGTGTGAACTGTCACAATTAAATCGCAAAAATGGATAGTTTTCATCAAATGTACAAGCGCCTTAAGTGTTCACTTTTTAATGATTTTGTTTTGACAGTGACATTCATCAGAGGGCAAGAACAAATCTAGCTGGTAAGACAGTAATGCCAAATGCAATTTTGGTAAAAGCAGGCATAGCTCATTTATCTTAATTGTATTTCAGTTAATGTAGGCCAAAGGGAAAATCAGCCCAAAGCTTTCCAGATTAGCATCACCATAGTGCAGAAAGTGGTCTATAAGCCCAATGATGTCTATTTTAGTGAGAAGTTTTCAAAATGCTACCTGCCTTTTGTAAAACCTCTAATTCCAAGGTGGCTACATGGGTATATGAAAAGCAGAATTATTTGCCACATATGGAAACTCTACCCAGTAACTCTAGATGTCTGGAAAACATTTTCGGCTGATGCCAAGATGTGGAATGAGATCTATTTTATTCAAACCTAATCATGGTCTGCTTGAATTAGGAGCTAGGCACATTGACAGGAATATCTATAACTGCAATAAATTCCTCAAGGCCAACTTGAAAAAAAATGCAACATTACCATCAACTTATGGAAGACTATCGCCCAGAGCCACCCCAAATGGAGGAAGAGTCTGATGCAAGGATCTTAGTACTTTGAAACTTTACAATGACAACAGGAGACGGAAAAGCAGGAGTGTCAGAAACAGCGTGCATCAGACCAAATCAAGAATCCAGAGCTACCCACCCTACATGGAAACACATGCCTGAGCTGCAGCAGAGATTGCTGATCCTGGATCAGCTTCGTCTGCTATCTTTGGACCCACAGATAAGACACTCATGAAGACAATCATCCTTGACTGTGAGGGATTACTGAAGGAAGGGGAATTCAAGACTTGGTTTTCTAGCGTTACTAATATTCTCCCTTCTGCACTACAGAATTAGCAGAATTCTGCTAATCTGGAAAGCTTTGGGCTAATTTTCCCTTTGGCATATGTTAATTGAAGTATAGTGCATTGGAAAGACTAATACCTGCTTTAGAACTGAGATCTACCTTAGATCCCTTCCCAAGCAAAACAAAATACCTGCTTATTTTATTTGTTTGGTACCAGATTCTTTACAATTCTATTGAAATTAGAGTTCACGCAAAGCAGATACAAAAAAGACAGACAGTCTCACCTTTTTCTTCTCCTGTAAATATTCATGCCATGCAACTTCTTGTAAGGGAAGCAATACAGGCCCTGCGATCTTGGTTGGAAAATTCAACCTCAGAGCCTAAAGTTTTTAAGATAAATATTTGTTCAGAGTTAGGATAATTGTAGATAATAATCCTATTGCATTTTTGTACACGAACACTGTGAGGTGTGGTTTACTCTGATCACTTCATAATGCAGTCTTCATACTTCCATAGTAAATATGCAGCTAGTTATAGAAGTCTATGCAGACTCCTTTAAAATCAATATAAATGTTAAAACCAGAAAACACAAGGATTTTTTAACACTGTAAAATAGCTCAGTTACAAATACAAACTAGTTACACTCCCTATGCACTATTCGGAGAGAGGTAAATAGAGCCCCACAGGTTACCAGCTCTCTGAGCATCAGCTTCTCCTAACTTCACAGAGAGGTGTAGGCTCCTCAGCATCTTGCAAGATCAGGCCCAAGACCACAGAATAACCAGTGTTGCGGCTAGAATTGGGGAGCTCCTGAATTTCACTTTGTTGTGTTGCCTCTGTCCTTTTATCAAGAATACGCTAGAAGTTGGATAAGGGACATTTCCATGAGATCATCTGGGCTCATCTTCTGGGTCAGAGCAGAACTGTTCCCATAAGCACCTTTTCTAAAGATCTATTCAGTCTGCTGTACAACGTTTTAACAATTTATATACCCCTAGCACAAGAATGACAAGATAATAGACCAATGTGAATTAACAGGTTAAATTGCCATTTGGCAATATGCAGTTTTACATAAATTCTGGCCCAATAGCCAGGGCAGATCACCCCAGTATCGGAAGGCTTTCTAGAGCACAGGCTCTCAATCTTTTTGGACTTGAAGCATCTCTCATTGGACATGAAGTGCTCCTGCATAACTTTTGTGAATTAAATGGCACTTTATTTCAAAACTGAATGTATTACAATTTTTGTTTACAGAGGGGCTGGGCTGTAGGGCAGGGAAATGGCTAAGAAAGGGCAAGCAGGAAACTATGCTTATCTGCTTTTCTCCTCACACCTTGCGGCAATCTACAAAGGATCTTGTGGCACCCACAGTACAGTGGCACCTTGCTTGAGACTCACAGCTCCAGAGGAATAGAGTAAGTATAGGCACTTCTATTCAGCCTCGTTCTCTGCTACTAGAGTAGGATCAGTGGTCATGGGCAAAGAGCAAGATGAGGATGTACCTAAACCCTGCAGCTGTTGACAACAGTATAATTTAAGCTGTTTGTAGTAGTACAAGGGGACCAGCTCAGCACACTGCCTCTTCAAGGACTGGGATAGCAACAAGGTCATTTTGTACATCCCATCCTGAGCTACACTGCGCACATGACAAGGTGCAAGTTTCACAGCACCTTTATGAAGTAGAGTGTTGTTTTTTGTTATGTGGGGGAAACTGAGGCAATGAAAAAGGTTAAGTACCTTGCCCCGGGCTGCAGACTGAGACAGATGAGGCTTCATTATTTATAACATCATGTTTGGCATTCAGTAAACACAAGCTGCCCTTAGAGTGCTCTAAAAGTGGCTGATGAAGGAACCATAAAAAACCCCTACATGAATATCTAGATAACAGTGAGATGGAACCCCCCTCGCGTTCTAATCTGTATGTGTTTATCTACTCTAAAAGGATAACAAAATACAAAATTCTCCATCTCCATTTCCTAAAAATATCCAGCATCTGGCACATCTGCCTGCTTTACTTTTATTTATTTTATATACAAGTGACACACTCCTCACTGTTGATGCAATCTCCTGTTCCTAAAGCTTCTGGGAGGTCTCCCCTCACCCAGGCATGGAAAGTCACCAGTGTTACTCTGCTGCCATAGTAGCACCAGCAGCCTGGGAATTACCTCTGCTGCACATTTTGCCACCTGGAACGCAGGTTCTTTGAGATGTCCCACCACCTCCAGCTGCTGCAGCTGCGCAGAGCCCATGGCACCTTTGTCCTACCACACGAGTCGACAGCTTTGTCCTTTAAGATCTTAAGTCACTGCTGCGGCTGCCACCTCAGTCTTGCTCTCCGGGACAGCTGAGGAAGCAAACGTAAACAGAGTTCTGTTCGCCATGGCAACTCCAATCCCAGCCCTGTGCTCTGCTGTGCCGAGTTCCATAAGCCCCACACACGATACAGGCATCTGGCAACCTTGAAGGGACCCACTGTTTATTTGGCAGTGGATAGCAAGCATATCTGGTTTCCATTTTATTCAGTGAGAAACCCGACCTAGACCTTTGCTTCGCTGCATCCCAGTTAACTGTTTTACTACATCCCACTGTAATATCTGGAGGTGGAATTTGCAAGTGTACCCGGAAGTGATTGAGGTGCACAGTTCATAGACAGCAGAGACAGTTAAGCAGCAAATCAATAAGTAGCAGAGAAAGGAGGAGATAAGTTATTAAAAAAAAAAAATCAATAGAAATGGAGAGAACATTTAGTTTTTCTTCTCATCGAAGCTGCCTCCTGCTAAAACACTGACTCATAATTAAACTGGGGACCCATAATTAAAGCTAGGGAGGATCAGCAGCTTCAGAGGAATCTGTTTTTTTATCACTTGGACAAGTCTGTCTTGCAATTTCTAAAAACTTACTAAAGTTACATCTTGTCACTTCTATGGTTCCTTTAAAGGTTTCTCAGTATTTTAACATTTTCTCGACACAGTCCCTAGAAGGTAGGAACATCCTATTATTCCCATTTTGCAGGTAAACAGTGAGACATAGAAATACTGAAGACACAGCACAGAGCCATGTAAAGATGGCCCTGAACAGACTAACTCAGGTACAAGAAGCATTATCAGTGCCAGGAATCACACCTCTGCACCTCCCTGACTGACATGACTATGCTTTCTGAAGTCTATTGTAGACATAGCTGCAGGCACTTTTAAAAAACCACCACTAATTCATAGTATATTTGAGCATAATAAGACACCACTGAAGGTGTAGAAAACTGTTTGATGTCAGCTATAGCACCTAGTTTAAGACAGTGCTCTTACTTATTTTGAGAAGAGCTAAATGTACTTGTTCCTAAAAAAAGAAAAATGGGTCAATAAAATTTAAGATCTTAGAAGTGCTTTCCTGAATTAAGGGCCAGGCAAGAGGAGGTTTCTTTCTCTGAATCCAATACAGGTAAAAATCTCACAAAAAAAAGATACAGTTCAGGACTTGAACAACTGTAATTTAAAAAAATGAATGCAAGATGAAACAGGCAAATGTGGTTATAAATGAAGATGTTATCCAGTTTGAAAAAGCAAGTACCATTCTTAACAATTCAAGGGACAATTCAACAGTAAATTGGCCTTTTTTTCTTTGACAACATTATGCGTATAAAACGTATGCAGTTTGGTCATATGGTTTAACAATTTTTTTTAAAGAAAAAGCAATCACTTGCTTGAGGCCCTTATGAATGTTACTGTACCCATGCTTTTATTTATTCTGTTTAAAAAGACGGTGCTTATTCAACAGGAACAATAGAGGTTTCATTAATACCGATATTTGTGCTGCCTGCTAAAACTACAAAGTTCAGTTTCAGTGCTAGTCTTTTTATTTGCTTGGAAAAAAGAGGTAATGGGTTCCAACGATGTTATTTTAAATTGCAAAGTGCTGTAAATAGAGCTTTGTTATATATTATATAAAATGCCATTATGTAGCTGTGACGGTGGCACGCCGCCATTAGGAACACAGGAAGAGCCCCAGGGGTCAGTAAAATAAAAAAGAAAGAACGCTTACCTGAAGCAATGGAGCCTGGAGAAGAGAAACGGCA
>JAGPOW010003642.1:84140129-84157744 GCA_030014935.1 Caiman crocodilus
TGCCGTTTCTCTTCTCCAGGCTCCATTGCTTCAGGTAAGCGTTCTTTCTTTTTTATTTTACTGACCCCTGGGGCTCTTCCTGTGTTCCTAATGGCGGCGCGCCGCCACCACAGTTACATTTTAAAGTTAGGATAGTTGTAGTATAAATTTAAAAAGGTACAGACCCAAGCTCTGAGCTAACTTGTAAACAAACATACACAAATTTGCCTGTGACTCAGGTTTTTTAAACCTACATTTATATATTTCCCTTAGTAGTGATGCAAGGTCATTTTTAAATGTATAGCCAAATCAGCATTTGTGAAATGCTCAGAGCTAGACATTAAAAGAAAACATTGAACCGTTCACGCCAATTGCTATAAACTGTACATGCTAGCAGAAGATTAAAAAAAAATTAGAAAGAAGAAAAAGAAACCACTAACTATACAAAGGCTGCCAAATACAATCCACAAATTTCCATCTTTGTCAGCAGCAACTTGTGACCCTGCTGACCATTGGCTTTGTGGTTTCTCTTGCAGATGTGAAAAGGATTGCTCAGGTTGCTTCACTCTGACCTTCAAGAGACTCTAGTCTAATTTACACTGCTGCTTGTTCACCTCTATTTTTTCCATTTCATCACCTCTCCTGTAGAAGTAGTGAGAAGTGACTGAGAAACACATGCAAGGCAATTTGATTTGTGACATCTTTGGTGCTTTGAGGACAGTTCTCCGTCTATTGCACCCCACCTTGCCAGTATGTCCTGTGCTTTTTTGCTGCCTGCACAAAAAGGATATATAGAACAAGATGTGCTGGTCATAGCTCAGTGTAGGCAAAACAGAAGTGATACTGTGATTAGAAGAAAGACAATATGCTAGAGCTAATACCTGCTATTGAAAGTAGTGCCCCTCATTTATGAAACTATGTAAACATAACACCAGAAGTATGCTGTTAAACCAAGTTAGCTACGCTTCAGCAAGCTGTGAGCAGACACTCGTATGGGTTTAAACTTAGCTTATAGTAGTTAAAGTTACACTTATAATTTATGGAGTGTTTTAATTTCATGAGACAAATTAGTATGAAAGAATTAGTATTTCTCTTTATTTTATGGAAGACAGGGCTTATACTCACTAGAAAACAAAAAAAATGTACCTACAGGCTAAGTACAGACAGTCAGAGAGCCCAAGGTTAAATCAGTTCAGACTTCACAGGTTAGTCTAAGCTGCATAGATTGGACTGGTAAGAGAGTGAAAAGACTTTCTCTTTTGATTCTGGAAATGCAGTCACATGCCTGCAGTGGCCCAGGCCAGATGTCGGGGGTTGCTGGAGCATACCTCCCTGCTCTGCTGAAGCAAACAGGTTGGGTCAAGGCTAGCCCACCCACCCTGCAAGGGCAGGCTTCCAGGATAGGTGCAATGCATCCTTGGGTGCTATGAATTAACTTAAATCTGGAGGAGATCTGGAACAGAAGTTCAATAAACTGAGTTAACCTAAGTTAGTCTGATACTGAATCCATCCACGTTTATCTTAAACTGGTTTTGGCCCTTTTGAAAGTAGTTGATATGCACTGAAGTTCTGTTGCGTTACATGTTTGAACTAGTTTCCAATCACTTATACCAATTTGCGTGCAACTTCTGTTTATATCCCATTGGGCATGTTTACACGAAATATTTATTATATAGTTGACTAATTAACTGCACAGTAAACATATTGGTGTCTACATGTGTGCCCCCATTAAGGTGTGCCAAACTAATGAATTCCACCAGAGGGTAGTATCTGTAAATACAAGTATCTATCCTGTGGCAGAGTTCATTAGTGCAATGCTGCTCACAACTAAACTCTACCACAGGATAGTACTTGTAAATACTTAATAATTGTGGAAAACATTTACAAGTACAAAATATTTACAAGTATAACCCTGCAGCAGAATTTACTCATGCACAGCATTGCATATGTGGGCTGCCCTACACATGCTTTGCATAAATAAACTCCAGAGCATATGATCTGGTGTTTTTTGCTCCCAGGCACATGTTCAAATGGCGTGTCCAGGAACAAAAACCTGGACATTAATGTGTGATTAATATGCACATTAATCACACATGTAGACATGCCCATTGTAGACAAGGCGGATATATTTCTACATGTTGTTGCTAGGAGCAGTAAAACCTAGGCATTCTTGTTAGCTGCAAGTGACTGAACCAAAAAACAGTGGCAAGACCACATTGGCTGTGGTGGACAAAGTTTTGAAGCTGCTTCAGGTCAATGATAAAAGTGAACCAAAATGAAACATTTAGATATGTAGCTTTAGTTTGGTGCTTTTTCCTTTTTCTCTAGACCTGCACATTTTTAAGAGCATCACAAATCAACACAACAGTGATAAATTCACACATTTTTCCTAACTGTGTATTTAATTTACATCATTTATGCCCAGCTCTCCATTCTAAAGCTCCTTGATTGGTATCCCTTCCTGAAAGCTTCAATTTATCCTCAGCCAAGCAAAGCCAGATTTGAAGCAATTCCTGATGCACTTGGCCAGCCCTCATTTATGCCAAAATGTTGCAAAATATATAAAATTGCAAAGTTTTAACCCTGCAATGCTGCTGCAAATGAAGCCCATCTGCTTCTGCTCATTTTTTTTAAAAGAACATCTAATTTATCTAAACCATTTCTGCCTTTCATTTCGGGGGGGGGAGGGAGGGGCTTCTCATCATTTCAAGGAAGGTAAGTGCAGAGAATGTAAACATTATAGTTTAAAAAAAACCAGGGTGCATGGCTGTAACTACCAGAAGAAATGAATAAAAGGAGAAAGGTCAACAATTTAACTAAACAAGCCCAATGCTATTGTTACCTGTACAGGACTAAATTTTATGAAAATTCTAGATTGATATTATGAAGTTATTAAACATGAGCTTTTTAAAATACTTTGTCACAAGAGATTAAATCTGGAGATTAAAACTTTCACTCTCCAAATTAGATACATCAAAATCTATTTTAATGATTTTTCCAAATATCAGTGTCAAAGTGGGATATGAACCAGAACAGATTCACCTCCATACATTTCAATGATCCATGTCATCAATAGAAAACATCACACTTGGCATCTTATTCATAGGAAATTATGCTACTAAATGGATTTGTATCTTTAAATATACACAACCAAGTTTTTATTCCATGTTGCTTGCAGCTACACTGTGGTTCTTAAAGGAGTCATACTCCACAGTACAATTTTTTTTAAAAAAAGCAAGGTCCAGAGTAGGTAGGTCAGATATTTATAGTGCACGCACTGAACTTTCAACACAACTAGAAGGTAACATTTTCACACAAAAACTCATTGCTATGGACCATTGGCAAAATAGGATTCAGGAAATGCCTGGCTCATATACATACATAAGGGCCCTTCTACATGTGCAGATAAAGGTACAATGGGATCTAATGCAGGATCCACACAATTGTATGTTGTACATGGCAAAAAGTACATGGCAGAAGGCGTGATTGTGGGATCTCAAATCAGATCCCATTGCACTTGCGGCACACAGTAGCTCTTGGGTTGCTTTTAAACGCCAAAGGGAATCTCTCCTATTTAAAAAGGTTGGAGATCATTGTTCTATGGTATGGTTATCCAAAGATGAGCAGAAGTAATCTTTATTGGAGCACACTTGTGATCAGAATGATAAAAAAAAGTTGTAAAAGTATAACTTCTGAAGTATCCAAGTGTGCTAGATACTTTATAAATAGCAAAACAGCATCTACTAGAACTGGCTGTGTATGAAATGGATATGACCTTGATTCCTGGTAGAATATTTGAATACTTGTCCACAGGTAAGGACATATTCTCAATCTTTGTCCCTTCGAAGAGCAGAACAAATGCATAAGCATAAATAGTATTAACAGAAACCAGAATCTCAAGACAGAATTCTAACTCTGTATGTTCAATCATGTTACAATACTGCATTTATCTTTAATTAATTAATTAATTATGGGAGCATTTCCTTATATTGATTACATCCAAAACCCAAATCTTAATAATGTCACTGTTTATCAAGATGTGACTTTGTGCGACATGACAGATGAGGTAGTTAGATGGCAGGAGTCTGGCAAAAGGCCGGGTAGATTTGTACCTTATAGACTACATAAATCAGAGAAGTACCTCTGATTTAGCTTATTAGATGCAAATCTACCCTACTTTTTGTATGATAACTAAGTCATTAGGAACTTTTAATAGGGCAGGGAAAATACTTGGAACATTTTGTTTGTATGAAAATGGTGGATGAAAGGCATTTGTTTAAAATGTGTTAATCAGGCTCACTTTGGAAGTCTTCCTAAACAAAAGCTGAAGACATTTTTTTCCAAATCCAAAACAGTCAAAACACTATTCTTAAAAAAAAAAAAAATCAAAAAAAAAAAAATCAAATGAGTGTGAACATAGAATACCAAGTCTTATAATTTTCATTTTAATAGAAATTTACACACTGAGAAGCAAAATGAATGGTGCAAACTTTCCAGAGAAAGACAAAATTTATAGGCAATGAGAAAGTGCATGGTTTCTCACTCTCGAGAACAACCAAAAGAAAAGAAGTTGCTATTTTTAAACAAAATGGTACAAGATTAGTGAGTCACTCTCTTGTTCACATGTTGGCTTTTTTAGAGACTGTTCTATTCCTAGTCTTACAAATGATTGAAGCACTTATAGTAAATAAGAAATCTTTCCATTTCAGGTACATCTAGTATTTGCTACATAACTGCAATGCAGGGATCAGCAGTGAGGGCTGCTTTAGAGAAATACAGTTCTAAACATGTACCACCACAACCCTAGCCCATACTGCCAGAGCTGGAGCCAGAGTCACCACTCCAGCCACCCTGGAGTCACCTTGCAGCACCACCACTTCTTACCACAGAAGGCCCCCTGGCTTTGCGGGCCAGAGACACTAGCTTGGAGGGCCAGATGTGGCTTGCAGACTGCAGGTTGCAAAACACTGTAGTATGATCAGAGTTATACCAATACACTAGTGACAATTTGGGTATTAATGTGAAGATTAACAACTCGAAACCACCATTTTTCTTAAACTTTAATAATTAGCTTGCTTTCATTACATGGTCTCTTAGAGCTTAACCAAAGAAAGCTGCAACTTGTTTTAAAGCATTTTAGAAAATTCACATGGTTATGAAATGGAGATTGAAGTCTTACACAAGGTTATACAAGCCTGTGGCACAAGGCAGGATATGCTGTATATACAGCAGTATTGTCAACAAAACTTTATCTTGCAATGGTTTAAGAACCAGGAGAACAATGTAAATATTATACCATGATTTTGTAAGAACAAACAAGATTTTCCTAGAGGAGGTAAATACAAACTTATTTATATTTTTCTTTGAAGATTTTTGATGCTGCAAAAACTAGTTATAAAATATTCTAGCTCTCTTTTGTTGCAGGCTTTTCAGGTTACATAAACAAGACAGCATTTTTCCATTTTTGGAGGAAAGTTAGATAACAAATAAGCTTAAAAGCAACAATAGCAATTTTGGAGCTGGAGAACAATTAATTTTTAAAAATAAAATTTACCCCCACTGCCTCACCTCCCCATGTCAATTTATATAAAAATTGACATGCTAATAGCTTTTGAAGGAAGCCAAGCTACAGCACCACATTCCCAGTAGCCAGCTCAGTGCTTTGAATTTGCAAATGGACAAACACCCAGAATTGCCAATTCAGATCAATGGCTTTCTGTTTGGTCAACTGGATAGTCAGCCATATGGGAATATTTTCTTTAAATAGTCAAACAAAAAAATAAGTAAGATGCTGCAATAGACCATAACTGAGAATTAAAAGCAGTGCAACAGATAGACATCTAATGGTTCACCTGGATTTTAACAACATAAGGAATATTTTTAGTAACTGAACCCTTAGCTGCAGCATGTGCCCTACCTCAGCTTCCTTTTCTGGGATGTCTTTTCAATAAGATTTCAGCTCATCTTCCCTACCAGGCAACTGCATTAGTGACAAACTGCACACATCTACTCTAATTAACAAAAAGCCACGCTATTTTTAAAAAGCTTCTTAAGAGATGTGCCATATGTGACTTTATTCTTTGTTTCACTTGCAGTAAAGACCAGGTATAACCTTTTCCATATATTAAGTCACGTTACAGTCTATACTCAAAAATACATACAAATTGTTTGAAAATATAAACTTGCTCCTAAGCCAAGACAGAATCCTGGAAGAAATATTTTGCACTTATGCAGCACCATACAGCAGAGTCTTCAAAGTGCATTGCAGAGACAGTTAAACAGTAGCCACATTTTTATAGGTGAGGAAACTAAGGCACAGGGAGGCTAGGCGACTTTCTCGAGGTCATACAAGCCAATGGCAGATACAGGAGTACAACTCTGACTGTCCTGTATTCCCACTTCAGCTACTGCATCCTGTTGCCTCTACATTAACTGCATTGGTTTAACATTTGTCTCAGGAACAAGACTTCTATAACACAAAGAAGTGGTGTACCAGAGCCAGTCAATTTCAAACAAAAGCAAAAGAAAATGTAGTATTCCATAAATCAAAATTCACTTAAGGCAGGAGTGTCAAGCTTACCTCCTGCCCTAAACCAAATTAGGACCATAGGGCTCCTTGCAGGCTGCATCCAGCCCAGGGCAAATGGTGGTTCTGGTGGGGGCAGCTCTGGTTCCTGCCTGGTACATAGTGGCAAGCAGCAGCTTTGGTCCTGATGCATGCTGCATGCCCCATGCTGGATCTGGAGCTGCTGCCGCTACTATGGGCCAAGGCAGCAGCACATGGGGTATACAGCAGTGACAGCTCTGACATGGGGCATGCAGCAGACAGTAGTGGCAGGGCCACTAGCCAAGGAAGTAGGGCTCCTTCAGTGGTGATGGGCAAAACAGCTGGAGGATGTGATGGTATCCGCTCTCGCTCACCCTCTTGCTGCTGACTGCCATGTCCACCAGGGCCCAGGAACCCTGGATTCTGTGGCAAGCCACTCCCTTGGCCACACAGCCCAACTTCTGGTGGCCTGTTGGTAGCCTGGTGGGCCAGGCAGAGCAGCTTCATCGACTTAAAGGAATGATGACACTGGAAGTTATATGTGAACTTGGAGAGACAAGCTCATTGAATAAGACAAATGGTGATAATTTTGTGAAAAGCTCTGCATGTGTTGAAAGGTAGAGTAGTTCAGATACTGTTAAGTTTGACTTCTGCAGAGAGGCCATGCAGACATCTAGAGCAATTAACCCTAAAAATAAATGAGCCAAAATAAACTGATCATCAGTGTAACTTTGGATAGCTAATGTGCTGCAGAAATGAAATGAAATGGGATACCTGTAATCAAGGTTATCCAACTTTTGAGCATCTGGGGACCATATACCACATGTGATGCACATGCAGTCTCCTCTGGCCCCCCGTCACACACCCCAATGCTCCCCCATCATTCAGGGCACCCGCAAATGTCAGGCTCAGTAGACCATACTGCCCCATTCCCAGAGGTGGAGGAAGGAAGAGACTGGAACACCAGTGGTGGCAGTAGCTGTAGTGATGAGTGGTGCCCAGGCAGGAGCCCACAGACCACAAATCAATCCCTTGCAGGCTGCCAGCAAGCCATGAGTTGGACAGCACTGATGTAGTTCAGTATTGAACAGCTGGTTGTGTCTCCTGCCCCAGATACCACTCACCATATTGCTCTGGTTGCAGCAGCAATCTCCAAGCTCTCCTTCCCTCCTCTTGCTTCTTTCTGTGCTCTCCTGCAAGGGCAATGCAAGGGGGCTGAGGGTAAGATTATGGCTATGTAGATATATGCTGCAGTGGTGGTAATGGCATCTGTACAGTGCAGCAGGGGGGCATCTATGCAGCCCACAGCCTGATTTTAGTGAAGCCTGGTGGGTATGTCTGATCCCTTGCTGCTTATATGTTAGACAGCCCTGACGTAGACCACTGCCTACAGAGAAGTACCTTACAGCTCAATTTACTGGTGGCAAACAACAAGGAAAAAAAACACAGGCCTGCATTTCAAAAAACCTGACCTTGAATTGGATGCTCATGAGATGGCTGATTTACTGTCAAAGATTGTTGATCCGATTCATTCATGTGTATGTTTTGATTCTGTTCTTCACTAATTTGATGGGGCTGGACTGTATCTGGACTAATATGAGACTGATGACTAGGTTCTTGGCTCAGCTGCATGTGCCGAGTTGGATGTGAAGATCCTGCTGTCAAATGAATTTCTTCGGTTTGTCCCTGATGTGTATGGAGATGTTCCAGCGCCTCCTTTGAAAGAGTGATGACATGCATTTGCTCAGGCTGTGCAGTTTCTATTTGGTTCTCTATCATATTTATACTTTGGATTTGTTCTGCTTGTTCTTGTTGAGCTGAAAGCAGCAAGTTCTGCAGCTGCTGTGATGGCTGAGTGAGTAATGTGAGATTAGCACCTTGATCTGATGTCATATTTTGGGAGTTTTCAGCAGCAACAATACTAATACCTTGGCTGTGGCCAGGCATGAAGTTTATGTTATGTACTGAATCAGTGACCAGTAACTGAATCTCTTGCCCTCCTGATGTGGACAGCTGATACTGCTGTAGCTGAAGAACATTTCTGACCTCTTCTGAGTTACTGCTACTGCTTGGGGCACCACTGGCTTCTTGCAATTGCTTTTCTTTTATGTGAATTTTCAAATGAGATTTCAAATTGTCCAAACGTGCAAACTGCAAATTACACTCTGGGCAGGAGAAAGGCTTTTTTCCTGTGTGCAAGATACAGTGTCTTCTCTTGGCACTTGAATCAGAGAAGGATTTTCCACATATACCACAAGAATATGGCTTTTCTCCTCTGCAAGAGAATGCAATTTACTTCATCAGCAACATCCATTTTAAAGCAACTGCTTTCTGCCAAGTATTACAGGAAAAGTATTTAAACAGAGGCTCTGCTATGCTGCAGAACACTTGTATGCAGCCATGTAAGAAAAAATTCAGTGTCAGATTTTCTAGAAAGCTAGTAAGATGAACAGAACCACTGTCATACAGTAATAACTGAGGTTATAAGATTCTGCAGTTGGAATTTGACAAAGAGCAAGTGGCACCACAGACACCAAAATGATCCGAAAAATGCAGCCACCTATTTCAGATCTTTAAAAGCAGTAGTCATTTTAAAGATAAATTTTTATTTCCAGCTTTTTTAGGGCTGGCTGACAAATACCTAAAGGCTAATTTCCTGCCTACAAGCAACTTGGAAAGACCAGAATGTAATTTACTGTACTCTAAATTATTTTACTTCATGCCTCAGTTAAAAGATCTAATTCTGACATTTTATCACTGTAGTCAGTCTACATACATCTCCCTATACCTCCCTTTACTTCCCCATTATTTAGGAGGGGCAAGGTTTTTTGTGATATCTTTTATTGGATCAAATGTAGTTGGGGGAAGAAGCTGGACAAACTTTCTGACATACATTTTCATCAGGCCAATGCCCCTCACAGCTATACATTTGGTCTAATGAAAGATTTCACAAAAACTCTTGCCTTTCATACATTTCCTTGACCATCACAGCTACAATGCTCCAACCCTATTACCCAATATGCTTAAAAGTATCAAGCAGAATTCCATGAGAAAACTATTTTCAAATATGTTAAAATATGCACTGCATTTCACACTTCCTTCCCAGGAATAAATTGGCTAGATTGCCCACACTAATTGCCAGAGATGTCTCTATTTGGAATCTATGCCACAACTGTCACTCTCATGTCTGAATGCCCAAGGTCACATCAGCATTACAGCTTGGAAACGTTTGACACCAATTTCAGGCACACGTGACTAAATGCAACTCTAGTTTAGATTTGTATATGCCAGGGTTTTAAATTGTTAAGCAAGTGAGACAACTTTTTTACACCATGACTGTAGGAATTTAATACCTTTCTGGAGAAGTTGACAATGTAATTTTCATATGGTTAAGTGTTACTTGTTTGGTTATGGACACAATACTTAATACTGTACAATACACAGCTGTAAAGACAGATCCTGTTTCAGAGAGGAGCCTTGCCTTGGTTCAAGGAGCACAGGGCAGGGAACAGAAAGCAGAGCAGCAGATTGGGCAGGGGAAGGGGACTGGAATGGCACTTGTGAGGCTTACTTTGTGGCATGCCTAGTAAAAAGGTTGGCTCCCCCACTGCTTTAGAACAATGTGTAAAAACCCAAGAATATACAACACAGGGCTCATCATTTTGACTGATTTCTCCATCACAATTTCTAGAAATGTTCAAATGCAGTGAACATGAATTGGTTATTAAGCAAACATACATGCCAATTGAAGCTTTTACTAAATCAACCACATACCAGTTTAAGGACTTATAGCTGCTCAGGATAGTTGGAAACCAGCACATGACACACACACTGGACTAGATTTTGTCTTCTTAAGAGCTATGGTATAATAAAAGAAGTCAAACCAGCAAAACCGTACCTGTGGATTCTGATATGAGTTTGAAGAGAACTTTTTGCTGTGAATGACTTGCCACAGATTTCACAAGTAAATGGCTTCTCACCTGCCAAAAAGAGTTTGACATGCATTCAAAAGTTATAGTTAGTGTAGAAGTTTTATTAATAGTAAAAATGCCATTTGGTTCCTACATATCACTTCTTCTTAGTGAGTCTCAAAGCACTTTACAAAGTAGTTAATTGTCATTATACCCATTTTGCAGATGGGGAAAATGAGGAAGCAAGAGAGTAATGATTTGTCAAGGTCATCCAACAGCCCAGTAGCAAAGCCTGGAACAATACCAGATCTCTAGACTCCCAGGCCAGTACATCACCCCAGCTCCCTAGGATGTTCTTAAAAAAAACAACTACTACCCATACAGCCAAGTATAAATGCAAGTAACTCCCGTTTCTTCTTAACTCAATATGAAGAAGTTACATTCTTACATTTTTAGTGAGATGGAGTAGACAGCTGAAACTCAAGGGTGAGAGTTGCTGGTTAACTAGGGCTATAACAGGTTTTGTAAACTACATTTTTGTCTTGTTCCTCCTTGAGAACCCGTGTTTAGGTTTCTTAAGTTCAAGGGCAATAATGATATGAGCCGACTTAGCTTTTTCACGAAACTGAAAAGAAAAATACTGAATCTATTTTAAAAATGGTACGTCTTGCTTTCGGAACATTTTTTAAAACTTGTATGAAGTGGGTACATCTACAAGAGACACTAACTGTGCAGTAGCCTAATAGCAACGTGCAGTAGTCTGCTGGGCAAAAGCCGTGCTAATATGCTACTGTGCAGTAGTATTAGGATACTGCACAGTAAGCATCACAAAAAACCTGTGCTCCAGTGGTACTGCATACAAGTTACACAAGTTACTGTGCACAGATTTAGTACTTGGCTATCCAAGTACTAAACTTAATGTGCAGTAACTATAGTGCACATTAATGAATTTGTAGACACACTGAGTATGTCCTAATGACTCCTTTTATCAAAGGTCATGTAAAAGCTGACATTTAATACTAGCTTTGAAGCTCCACTGAAAGTGTGACATTCCTCCATTTTCATGCTTCCTTCCTTGTGCCTAGAAAGCACTGGTGACTCACAATCAGTGATGTTTGCCACCCTAAGGACTTGAGGAACCTGAACAAAGATTTTCAAGGAGGAAAGAGGCAAAGACTGCAGATTTTTAAATGTTTATAGCCCTGTTTAGCCATTTCTGATGCCTCTGCCTGGAGGCAGTGCTTCTTGCCTTGAGTCAAAAGCAGGGAAACTAACAAGTGTTACTGTGTAAACAAACTACAAATTTTTATTTGTACTTCATTTTCTTTACATTTTAATGGATTCATAAAACAGAAAAAAAAATCCCTGGTCATTTAAGACCCAGGGCAAAGATTTGAAACTGAATGTAAAATGTTTTACTCCATTTAAATGCTTGCAATATTTCAGAAAAGGAAAAACTGGTATCATCCTGTTTTTACTACTATGTGTTTCTGTAATTCATGAACTGCTAGGAATGAATTAAGTAGGCTGTTGGCCAGAAAAGCTCATGCCTCCCTGTTAAGGTGCCACCCTGTCCTACCTTCTGCTTGTCTTCTGAATAACACAGCTAACCATCTGTTTGTACTTAGTATTGTACTACTTAAAAGAAATTATTTAATATTCTGAAGAGAAGAGACAGTGTCAAGAGTTACAAGTACTATAAAAGTTCAACATTCATTCTACTCTAACTCTTTCATTCCTATGGGTCATGGTATTCCTTCTGTGTCACTAGCAGAGAAAGCAAGAAGGGTGAAGCTAAGATTTGTAAGGATTCTGATGTCATCCATAAAAAGATGTTGTTAAACAAAACACAAAATACTTATTTTATAATAACAGCTCTCCCTGAGTTTGTCAAGTTCTTCCATGAGCTTGACAAGGTTTGCAACTCAGATTAAATCACAAGCAAGCATCTAAAATTTTCTGCAACTTTTTAACTTAAAAAACCCCAAAAGAACAAAAACAGAGTAGCCCTCCTAATACAGCATTGCTTTGGAGATGTGTTCACATGAGTTGTCTCCTGTGCTTTTTATGAACAGCAGAAGCCACACCTAAGGGACATACTTCCCCACTAAGAACCTGGCCACTATTATTGAGAGAAAATAGTTGAAGCTCATCTCTCTGCCAAGAAGGGCAGTCTGTGAACCTTACTATAGCTGACAATTGTGTTTTATCTGCATTCTCTGCAAAAATAATAATGTATAGTATTACCTGTATGTGTTCTTAGATGTTTCTTTAACTGAGCTGCATCCATGAATTTGCGACGACACAGGGTACATTCCGGTAATGAATGGCCTTGTCGCAATAATAAAAAAAGTGTCAGTGCATAAATGATCCCCTGTACTTCTTCAGTGATCTTTGTTAAAGCATTTCCCTGCAAAATAACCACTTTAATATAATTTATAAAGAAGACAACGATGATTCACTGGTAATTTCTAATGCTGCAAGTTAATAGAAATTGTAGCAGTATCCTACTTCTCTCTCTAAATAATTATATTGTTGAAGAAAGGAGACTGTTTTAGCTTTCACTGTCCCAAGAAATCCCATGCCTTTCTTTTTGAATCCTGAGTGTGCTTAATTTCTTCCTACTGTATATGCTTATGATACAGTCATTGTGTATCCAGAACAGGACTGGTCAGGACTTATTTTAAAGCCCATCAATACTATTCAGCAAAAGGAGAGGAACACCACAAGGCACAATGAATAGTGAAGAAAGCACTAGTTTGATAAAATCCCAGCTTGCCTTGGGCAGAAATGACCAGAATTAAAATAATAAGACACCAGTCTTTCAAACAGCAGTGCAAATCAGTGCTTCTTGACCATCTGGCAAGCCTGCTCAATTAACTATATTTCCAACATAACCCATTCCTTTGTCAGCTGTTCAATTCTTAATTCCTCATATGTTCACTAGTTTCTGTACCAACTGTTTGTTTCAGAAACCTGTATCAAGATCTTTGGTAACCCATCACAGAAGGTTCACAGCCCAAGCCACCTCTCCAACCCAAATGTATTATACCTGTATGCACTCGGTAGTGACTCTTTAGTTGTCTCTTTTGGCTAAAAAACTTTCCACACTGATCACAGGTAAAAGACTTCTGTCCTGTAACAAAAAAAATCCAAAATAGCTACAGAAACACACCTTTGTATAAATTTAGACTCCTTACACTGGATAGTAGTCAGCACTCAAAACAAGCCTAATACAAAGTAGGGTTAGGTTAGAGTTGTCATAGGATATTTACCTGTATGAAGGCTCATGTGCTCCAAAAGGGAATGCTTTGTTGTCAGAGCCTTGTTGCAGACAGTACACGTGTACGGACGTTCTCCTGTGTGCATCCGCTCGTGAACCTGGAGAGAGTGCTTCTGGGAAAAGCCTTTGCCACATTCACTGCATTTAAAAGGGCGTTCGCCTAAAGGTAAAGTACCAATTTTGTAAATATTCTAAGCTGGCAGTATGTTACATTTATTATACAATTAGTTTTTAGTAGAGCAGGAGATTTCAGACATAAATTAAATAAGAGACTTTAGCTTCTTGTAGCAAACATATAAAAGTATAATCATTTTCTGTCACTGTATATGCACTGACAATACCCTGTTTTCTACTGGGCAACTAGAATGCAATCTACCCACAAACATAAAGAAGATTACGTTCTCAGGTAAAGATGGAACGAAACAGTAAAAAACACAAACAAACCCAAAAAACCTCAACAAAACCTAAAAGATGCAACGTATGTAATTTGTTACTGGCAGGAAGAACTGGCTAAGATGGTGCTTCTCAAACTGTCTGATGTGGCAGACTGGCAATTTTCTTTCCAATGGGCCAGAGACTGGTGCCCAGTTCAGCCGGTGGCAGCAACCGCGTGCTTAACAGAGCTACATAAATGCACAACAGGCTGTTTCTTTCCCTTTCCTCACCTCGCATGACATGGCGTCACCTGGAGTGTTGGAACGTATGAACTGTGGTGCTATGACATATCAATGTTAAGCTTCTGAAAATATATTTCTCTCTTTCCTGGCAACTCACTATGGACCAGTGACCAGTGGCTCATGGACCAACACGGATCTGCGGACCACCAATTTGAGAAGCACTGGGCTACGAAATTCTGTGTTACCATAGCACCATGCAACATTTAGATAAGCACAGTGAAACCAACTGTAATAAGTTACAGTACCCTAAACCAAAAGGAGCAGTCTTTTCATGCCTACCTGTATGACTTCTCTGATGAATAGCTAAAAAGTGATTATATTTAAACACTTTGCCACAGTCTTTACAGCGAGCTTCAGAACCTGTGTGCTTTTTTTTCCCATCTGTCCTTTTCATCAGTCCTTTCTCTTCTTCATCACCCAGAAGTTTGTAATCTTTTAGCTTGACAGACCTCCGTAACCGCCGTTTGCTATACCGACTCTGAGTGCTCTGTAGTCCTTGAGATTTGGGATCATAGTTCTCATCCTTTTCAGCTGACAAATCTACAGCAGCATCTGACCCACAAGCATGTTCAGTTTCTTCAACTTCTTTCCTTACTGGACCTTGTTCATCAACAACTGCTTCTTCTAATGCAACTTCTTTTTTCATAAAATTTTGTTTATTCTGCACAGAATTATTCTCTCTTAGCTGCACATCTTCAACAGAAGTGGTCCCTAGTTTTTCTTCTTGGGTATTTGTGACTTTTCTTGGTCTTCCTCGCTTTCGCTTTGGTGGATCTTCATTTTTCTTGTCGTTTGGCAAGACAACTACAGAAGACCCATTGTTAGAAATGACAGGTAATGCATCATTTGGGCGACGGTTCGTTTGATAATCTGTGAAGGCCCATACTAAGTCATTCACTTTTAAGAGCTGTGCAGTAGCCAAGATTTGTTCTGTACTTTTTTCACTGGCCTGGAGATAACCTGTGTAAATAAATTCTAGTAGCGCACCAAAAGTATCTGCAACCATGCCTTCCAGCATATAAATTGACTGGCCTATCTCTCCTTCATCTACAAACATCATTGAAAAGTACTCACTGCTGGCAGCCAGTAGAGCTTTGTGGGCTCTGAAGTGCACGTTTTCCACTATTAAAGTAATATCACAAAGAAAATCTTTTTTCCTTTGCTCCTCAAAATTAGCTAGAATGGTATCTCTGTGAGCTTTGGAGTGGATAACAACAAGTTTCTCTGAAGTGTCTGGAGTTTCTTCTGCCATTTTTACTGCAAGCAGGAAAAGAATTTCCTAGGAGAATAAACAGTTTTATAGCAAAAATAAATTATTTTACAGTTTGCACTGCAACCTCCCCACACTAATTACAGTCTGTTCCACAAGAGGATTAACAATATAGAAATTGCTGAAGTGATATGGAAACTTGTGGTTTTGCTTTAAAAAGTCAGTATTAATGTTGCCATATACTTTCCTCCTTCCAAAAGAATAAGATTTTTAAAACTTAAGAAATGGGTAAAGAAACTCCCTTTTGGGAAGAAAATTACTATTGCTGTTTGTTTAGTATCCACGTGCTTCTAAGCACCCTAATCGCTACCCCTCCTGAAATTAAGATATATTTTTTGCAATTAGAAGCAAACTAAGCAGCACCACTCCTCACAGCAGAAACAGAAAAATGAAGCTGTACCATTTTTGTACAAAAGTCATTTCTAAGTTTCCCCTGGGACTATGCTATGGAATCCAGACCGACTGAAGTCAATAGCAAAGTCTCCACCAAGTTCTACAAGGGCTGGATTTCACCCACAGGCCTGTTCTCCAGTCTGTTGGCAAAACATTGTGCACATCAAAGTCCAAACTTCTCTGAGGCAGCAGAGTTACACTGCCTTAGCTGAATTAGACTTCTTCTGTTGGCAGAGCTGTGTCCACACCAAACATTTTGCCAGAATAGATATATTGGCTAGGGAAGTGATCTTTTCATATCCTAAGCTATACCTACCTCAGCAAAGCTTGGTAGTATAGATTGGCCTATGGTCCTTGCTGATGCTAAATGCCATTGAGCACTAGACAATTTAGGCAATTTGTGCTTGTTGATTCTTTTAATTACTGTAGTGTCATCTACCAGCTTTCACAAAAGAACTGCTCCCTCTCTGACCTTGCTGCCTTTGTGATCAAGGGAAATCTACCAAACATCTTTAAAGGATATGTTTGGGAACAACAAATCATAAGCAGGCTGGATGCTAGGAACCAAAGACTGAATATTAATACCAATTTCATAGCACCTGATTCTTGAAGTTCTTCCTATATGCAACAGATGACAGCAACCCTTTTGAGCAGTCTCAATCCCCCCCCAATAATCAATTTTCTTTTCTTAACACTTTAGGTGATGTCTGCTAACCTGGGACTTTCCCTCCAAACTTACAGCTCCATTCTCTGTTGTTAACTGTGATCAGTGGCTGGGCTACTTTCCTCCTCAGAACGGACGAGGAGCATCTGGCATTCAAGAGCTTATCTAATATCATTTCAACTGATAAGTTGGTCTAATGAAAGGCACTGTTCACAACATCCCTGCCTCCTGCCTAAAAGAACGAAATTAAAGAAAACAAAAACGAGTCACATCCTTGTGCCCTGCAGAGATGGGACTCACAGAGCATGTGCAGAATGTGCCCAAACTTCCCCCTGCGTGGGCCTTTTGCAGTGCTCCTCCCCCTCCCAACCACTTTCCCACAAGTGCATGCAGCTGTAAGGCCTGTGCACTGCAGCTGGGCAACTGGGTCAGCAACACTGCACCCTGCAGCGGTGCCTCTGCCGGAGGACTGGTTCTTGGGCTGCTTTTCAGGTGCTCTTGCAGCACCTGGCCTCGCTGGACAATGAACTGGCTTCAGTCTGCAGGTAGCTGTGGCCTGTGTGATGACCCTGGTGCCTGTTCCTGTGTTTCTGCCTGGATGCCCAGACCCTGTGTTTCAGAGCCAGAGGCTGACTTTGGCTCGCTTCCTGACAGCTGCTTCTAGTAACCCCCTGCTTGATCTTGCCTTACCCCTTGGTTACAGAAGCTCTGCGGTCCCACCACGCCCCAAACCTGCTGGCCCCCACCCCCCCCCCCGCCCGGGGCCCGCCCCCCGGGGGGTGGGCCACGCCCGAGGCGCTGGAAGCCCGTAGCCTAGCACGGGGGCGGGGGAGGGGGGTTGGCGCGCGCAGCGCGATGACGCAGCACGTGGCGCGCCTGGCCGCCCCGGCT
>JAGPOW010003642.1:84157844-84172395 GCA_030014935.1 Caiman crocodilus
CGCTTCCTGCCAGCTGCTTCTAGTAACCCCCTGCTTGATCTTGCCTTACCCCTTGGTTACAGAAGCTCTGCGGTCCCACCACGCCCCAACCCTGCTGGCCACCACCCCCCCCCCCCGGCCCTGGCCAAGCCACCCGTGTATTTGACCAGGACAGAGGCTCTGGTCAGGGACCGTGGTCTTGTCCTCTGTCCGTTCCCGTCTCAAGGCAGAGGCTGCCTGGGCAGCGTCTGGGGGCTCCCCGGACTCCTGCCCGCGTTGCCCTTTACTTATCCCACGAGTTGAGCTGACACATGCCCTCGCCCACCTGCCGCCGCACGGGCTCGTCCGCGCGTGTCCAACGAGCCTTAGCTCGGACGCTGGGGGCGCCCCCGGCTCTACCCACCAGGCCACCCCCCCTCGCCGCAGCGCGGAGCCCCGGAGCGGGCGGCATCTGCCCCGTGGCCGCCTCGCCCCGGTCACGTGACGCCCGGCCCGGCCTGAGCCGGGGCGGCCAGGCGCGCCACGTGCTGCGTCATCGCGCTGCGCGCGCCAACCCCCCTCCCCCGCCCCCGTGCTAGGCTACGGGCTTCCAGCGCCTCTGCTCTGCTCTGCTCTGCCTCCCGCCCACTTAGGCGGCAGCTGGAGGCCGTGGTGCCAAGGGCTCGTCCGCGCGGTTGTGATGTATTATCGTTTATTTCGAAGCTTAGACATCCCGCGCGCGTGAAGAGGCCGTGTGTCACCGCGGGCCGCTCTGCATTTCCGGGGCAGCGGCCTCGGCGCGACAGCTGCAGGGACGACCCCGCGCTGTTAGTCGAAGTAGGTCTCGCACAGGGTTTTCTCCCTCCCTCTCCCCCTCCCCCCTCCCGGTTCTGGGTTCAGCAAGAGCGCGGGGCTACTTCAGGCTTGTCTCAGGCAAACTAAATACAAGCAGGGTCCGCTGTTTTAAGAGCGAGGAAAGTCTCCAATTTGTAATCAAAACCAAAGGGTCTGTGCCGAGGCTCTTTGTATTTGCGAGTCATTTTGGTTCCCAAATAGGGGAGGAGCTTGCAGTAATCCATGAACTGCTCTAGTTTGGTCTTGTACTTCTTTCGGATGTATTCAGAGCTCTTGGGGTTATAGGCTGCAAAATAGTAAGCAACATATTACAGCAAATCATCTCATATTTCTGTTGTTTAAACTTACTGCCATTATGATATATAAGTACATCCTACATAATTAGTGAGCTATTTCTGCTGTATTCTGACTTTCTAATGAGACAAGAGAATGGTGGACTGGTCTTAAAAGAAAATTATCACAAAACAACTTGAGACCTAGCATCTCCTACTAATTGTGAACTAATGACACTAAAGAACAAAGAAGAAAAGCATGCACGTTGGTTTTCAGAGCAACACATTTTGGGAAAACTTTACAAGGGATCACTGCGCAAAGCACCTACCTACCACAAAGATACACGGTCAGAAGAGAGGTGGCTCAGCTCACATTCCTGAAAGCATGTTCAAAAAGTACATGGCTCCTCTCTATTTCTCCTCTGTAGCAGCTGAGGTTTTTCTATTGAGAAAACTGCTACAATTTCTGTAAAGGCGACAAACTCATCTGGTGCCCCAGCCCAGATGAGTGGTATAGAGCTGGCTCTGGGTCAGATCAGGCCTACAGATAACTCTCCCTCACCACATGCTAGATGCCTGCTTCAGCTGATCCAGGACCTGAACATGGTGCTTGCCCCAGACCAGTAAAAGCAGGCACTGCATGCAGCACAGTCCCCTTCCAGACAGAGCAGGCACTGCAAGTGCTGGGTCCAGCATGCTGTGTGGTCCCAGACTGGCCCTGCATGCATAGCATGTGTGCTGAACCAGGTGGGGCAGCTGCTACATGCATTGTGCATCCCAGGCCCTGAATGCAGGGCTGGTTGGTGCATTCTAGGAGCATCTACACATGGAATTAATAGGACTCTGGCTCCATTTCAGCTGTAGTAAACTAATCCTGTTGTCACTGCCTACATGTATGTTTAAGTGCAGTAATTTACTGCGGCATAGGATGGTACCTGTGTCTGACAGGACTAAACATTGGAGTAAATTAACCTACTGTGCACTAATTGCAGTGCACGTGTAGATGGTGATGTTTTACTGTGCATTAAATTAATCTAATATGAGTAAAACACATGTAGACACTGCATGGCACAACTCAAGACGTAGAGGCAGAACCAGGGGTGGATGATGGGCTCCGTGTGATGTATGTAGCCTGCAGGCTGTAGCTTTGACACCCCTGATTAAAATTTTAATCGCTGGACCTACTTTATCAGATCCCTGAAAAGCTTTAAAAATTCAGGACTTCATCTGCATGACTAGGGAGGATTTGGAAATATGTGGGTGTAGCCATTTTAGGAGAATGGTTCTGTGGATTGGTATATCTGAGAGATGCCACAAGTCCAGTTTAGCACCCAGTCTTTTCTTTGATTGCCAATGGTCTGAATGCAATATGGGTAGAAAGATTTCCTGAGATACGGATAATGAAACGTAGCATTAAGAAGCATCTGGGGATTATAAAAAATATTTAGTTGTCATAGATGATGCAACATCAGAGATTTTACCGACGCTGAAATCTTTCTTTCTGAGGTAATTCACTCAAGAAATGTTAGAAGGCATATTCTGAAAGATTATAGAGAAACTGTCTGTAAAACCAAAGGTAATTCTGATCCTGGGATGACAGCCAGGAGACTTTCCAAGTGAGTAGAAAGGCATTAAATGGATTTTGAAGCTCATGGGTTTCATCTCATAGCATATTTCCAAGGCCAGGCCCTTGACTTTTCATTAGAACACTCTACATCTTCAAATCTGACATTTGATCTCAGGATATCAGATCTATCTATGTCCAAGATGCACAATTTTTAAGATGCACATTCTTTAAGATAATCAAGAGATGCTTGAGGTAGCTGGATGGCTAGGATCATGGGATTAATACCTAGTTAAAATAGTTAGGATTATTTGGGATCTAGTACAATGTATATAGTGAATAGTGTTATACTAGTTACGTAGTAGATACAAGCATAGAATAACACTTCTGAAAAAATGGAACAAATACAAAAAGGTAAGAAAAAAGGGTATGTGCTAATCAATTTATGAAGCTTGTTAGAGTTAGATGTGCTAGGAAAGGTGGGAAATGAAAGGAAGCTGATTTTTGAGCCCTCAGGGGGCATCAGTTCTTAAAATACCCAACAAGAATAAGTAAAGGGATAAAAGTAAAGGGACCAAATGCACTAGATAAAAGGAGGTGAGATGTCCTTGAAGAAGATAGACAAGGATTATGAGGCTTGAATCTGTAATCGTAGAACCATAACAAATGTGACTGTTTTGAAAAGACAGGGCTTGGCACCAAAGTTCAAGTTGGTTCTGACCAGTTTCTGGAAGATAAGGGCCTTTGCAGTGATGTAACTGGAAACTAGAAGACTAAAAGCAATATGGAGAGGTGCTGAAACTGCTAGACCTAGTGAGTACTGAAGGGCCAGATTCTCCCCTTCACTACTCTAGTTGTAAGTAAGCAAATGCTTATGGTTGTTTACACTTAATAAATACTGATATTAATATGTACATTGATATATTAATATCTATATTGGTGATTTGGATGATGGACTTGAGTGTGCACTCAGCAAATGTGTAGATGATACCGAGTTGGGCAGAGTTGCAGAGAGTGATGGAGCAAGGATTCGAAATGCCTTGAATAAACAGGAGAAATAGTCTGCAGTCAGTCAGATGAAATTCAATAAGGAAAAGTGCAAAGTCCCACATTTGGAATGGAATAATTGCATAGTCAAATACAGCCTGAGGAATGATAGGCTAGGTTACACTACTGCAAAGAAGGACCTGGAAGTTACAGTGGACCATGAGACCAACAAAATGATTAGAGGCCTGGGAGGCAAGACCTATGAACAGGGATCTGCTCAAATTGTGATATTCATGGAAACGATGAAAAATGGTGGTTTCCACGATTTTGCATGGAATTGCCAGGAAAAAAAAATACTAAAAATGCTGGCTCCCCAGTGGGGAGGAAGCAGCTGGCACAAAGGGGAGCAGCTAAGATGACAACCAGCCCCTCCACCACTGATTGGCTGAGAGGTTTGCCTTTTGTGCATTGTTAGAGAGGGAAGGGGCCACATGATGACTAGCCCTCTCTGCCAATCAACAGTGAACGGTGGAGCCACATGAAAGGCAGCCCTCAGCCAATCAACAATGGGGCTTGCCATGATATGCCCACAAAATGTCCAGCACTGCAGTCAGCCCACAAAGTCACCCATCTGCCACATTGATTTTGGTAGATCCCTGTTTATGAGCAAAGGCTGAAAGAATTAGGGTTATTTAGTCTGGAAAAGATTGAGAGGGGTCTTGATAACAATCTTTAAATGCCTGAAGAAGGGTGATTATAGAGAAGATGGCAATGGGCTTTTCTCTGTGACTGTAGGGGTCATGACTAGGAGCAATGGCCTCAGGATTCAGGAGGGGAAATGTAGGTTGGAGATTAGGAGGAACTTTCTGACTATAAGGGCTGTCAAGCATTGGAACCAGTTACCTAGCAAAACTATGGACTCTCCATCCTTGGAAGTTTTCAAAAGCAGGTTAGACGGACACTTGGCTGAGATTGTTTAGTTAGGGATGATCCTGTCTTGAGCCGAGGCCTGGACTAGATGTCCTTTGAGGTCCCTTCAGCCCTACTTTCCTATGATCCTATAAACTTAATATAAGCCAACAGCATGCTCTTATTACAAAAAAACCTAACAGCATACTGAGTTGTAACAACAGGAAACTTGCTTGCAAATCTAGGGGAGTGATTATTCTAATCTGTTTAGCACTAGAGAGGCCTTACCTGGAGTACTGTGGCCAGCTTTGGGCCCCATACTTCAAGAAGGATGTGGACAGACTGGGAAGAATCTACCCAAGAGTGACAAAAACTATTAGAGGCCTGGGAAGAAAAGATTTAGGATGAAAGACTGATATAAGTAAGATTATTTAGTCAGGAGAAGAAAAGACTGAAGTGGGGATTTGATAAGTCTTCAAGTACCCAAAGGGCATTTTTAAAGAGAATGGAAATAAACTTTTCTCTGTGGCTGTAGGGGGGGTAAGGCTATGAACAGTGGCCTCAGGCTGTAGCAGAGGAAATTTAGGTTAGAGATTAGGAAGAACTTTCTTGCTAGGAGGGTTGTGAAGCATTAGCACCAATTACTAGCGAAACTGAAATGTTCATCCCTGGAAATTTTCACAAGCAGGACAGAGAGATGCTTAGCTGGAATGGTTTAGTCAGGAATGATCCTGCTTTGAGCAAGGGGCTGGACTAGATGACCTCATGGGGTCCCTTCTAGCCATACTTTCCTATGAGTCTGTGATCCTATATAGTAAATAGTACAGTAATACAAGATGATATTGTTTAGTATTGACCTATACACTTAAAATTATCTGTATAACTGTTGAATGACTTTTGGTTTTAATAAAAAAAAGCATTAATCTTAACTGCTGGTGCAATCTATAGAATTCCAATGCAGAGTCAAGCTGTTCGTCTTTGCATCAGGAAGCTAAGGCCATGTCTACACAAAGAGCACTTTAATGGTATAGGTATGTTAGTACACTAACCTACAAAGCACTCCTAGTATGACACAACAGTACTGACACGGCAGGGCATTGCACTGGTATGGTGCTGAACTGCTTTCAAAATCTGTATTGAAGCCACAACTTGGTCAGAAACTAGGATGATATTCAAATCCCCAAAACCCTGCACTCCCTGAGCTGCCTGATTATAATTAAAATTTCTTTAAGGTACTGTTGTGCTCTGACTATCTAGAAGCAATGAAGAAACCAATAATAACCCAATATAATGAACATTTGAGACAAAGTTTGGTCATTCCCCCTGTAGGGAGGTTAGAAGTCTTACCTTTGTCAACTTCACAAGAAGTGTTACTCTATTAACCTGTATCTCTTCAGTTTCTTAAAGGTCAAGCTTAAGTGGTCAAGCCTTTTATTAATGATGTTACATAACTATCTACTAGGAAAGCGAGGTGATCTGAGAATGTAGATTAAATAAGAATGACGAACTACAAGATCAGTAGCATACTGATTGTACAGTAACCCTTTCTAGTTGAAATCTTCATCAGTAACATCACAAACAAGCAGTCTGGTGAACACAGCTTTGCTAAGCTAAAGATTGCTAAAGATCTACTTAAATCAGCATAGATATTTGACCTCTGTCCATTCTCAGAAAGATATCAGTGCAACGTTTGCCTCTCGTTCATGTATAAATTAAGTTGACCAGTACCTGAGACCACAGTATAAAGCTGGCTTAAATAGCTACTAGTGCTGTATGTTAATCTACAGTTTGTTTCATTTATATGTTTTTTCAAAGTATTTGGACCTTGTTATTATATTTGGCATGAGCATTGCTTAGGTAACCAGGCTGAGATTTTATTAGATCTTTCAGCAAACTTCATTATATTGATTTTGACCAATTTTAAAAATAGTTCTGGTTCCCAAGCTAGCTTAAAGGCAGTTTCACTTTTTTACTTTAAAATATGTTAGCACTGTATGGGTATTTTCCCTAGTGTAGAGATGACTTAAGTGACAGTTGATTCTCATGGTATCTTTGTAGATTGCCTATTATTGCATTTACTAATGTAATTCCTCTTCTGTCTTGGTGCACTGTGTATTTGCCAAAGATGTATTATACTTTTATATAAGTCATTATATATCATATTTTTAAAAACATGTTTTGGACTTCATAAGACAGAGATTTGAGCTACATTGAAAAATTTTGCTGACAGCTATATTGGTCTGAGGGCATGAAAACCCAGCTGAAATAACTACACTGGCAAAAACCCTGTGCTGACAGAAGAGGGTTTCTGCTGGCATAGGTAATGCCACTCATGGAGGGGATGTAGCCATACCAGCATAAAAACTCCTGGTGCCACACACCATTCTGCTAACATAGCAAAACTGGCATAGATCTAGTACAGTGTTTCCCAGATACCTGGGGCACATTTGTTTCTGGATTAAAATTGGTGGCCCACTTTACCCTTGCCTCCTAGGCCTGAAGAGGGTGTGTGTGTGTGTAATATATATACATATACAAACACACCATATTTACCTGACTCCAAAATGACTTCAAATTTAAGATGACACACTAATAATTAGATTCTGTACATGGAATACAGTAAATTTCATATAATTTTCCATATATAGAATCCAGTTATTGGCGGGTTGTCTTATATTCATCCCCCTTCCTTCTCTGCAGTTGCTGTGGCAAGGAAAGTAGCATTTGGGAGGGTAGATGCCAGGCCCCCATCCCTTGCTCCCTTGTGCCAGTGCCTGCCCTCTCACTCATACCCCAGCTATTTGCCCCCACCACTGACTGCTACCCCTGGCAATTTGTGCCCCTGTTGCCTGTCCCTCTCAACCCCTGCTTCCCCCACTGTAGGCAAGGGGCTGGGGCAGGCTGCAGGGTCTCCCCCATGTTTCCCTCTAGCCACACACTGTGGGTCTCCCTCATTCCTGGGGTCAAAGAAGGGTGGGGAAAGGCTGTAGTGTAGCAGCAGTCCCCACAGGAGCAGCTGGTGCAGGTGCAGGGTGCTGGACAGGGGAGGAAACCATTTACCTCCTCACATAGGGGCTCTTGCTGCATGCCTCCATCGCACTTGTGGCACACTGTTGTTCCATGGCACACCCTTTGGGAACCACTGCTTTAGTGGCAACAGCACCATACTTTAAGAAATCCAGGAAATCCAGATGGTCAGGGATGGCACTTTCACCTAAAACTGTTCTGTAAATCTACTGATTACATTTCTTCAGTACTTCTTATTGTAATAATACATATTTTCACATACCTTTTAAATGGTAGGCCACAAACAGCAGAGCAGTTTTTTTTACACTTAGGAATGGAAACTTTGGCTTGAAGCAGCCTACTTCATTCAGAGCTTTTATCAGAGTAGTTGCTACCCCCTAAAGATATAAAACAAACTTTGGAGAGGACCATTAACCAGCTTGGATACAATATGACATAAAACATTAATCCTGCCATCACTAAAATATATCTAGTTAAGCTTTGACATAATGTAGTATCTAAGTATATACATCAATGGGAGTTTTGTCATGGAGTTAAATGGGAGTACAGTAGTAATTGAGTCAACCATAACGAATATGGACACATTAATAAGAAAAATAGTACATGGTTAGTATTTCTTTCAGTAATACTTTTCAGTGGCAAACTGCAGTACTAGTAAGAAAGATCATACAAGTTTTATATGAATGCATATGCATACGCATGTGTATAAACGCGCATGGCCAGATCTAGTGTGCAGTGGCTGCTTCATTTCCATTACCATCTGGTCATAACTTTAACTAGCACTGACAGGAATGTATTTGTGTAAGGAATGTAGTTTCTAGTGGCTCAGGGAAAATGTGATTTGTAGTATCACTTAGCTTCCTTGTAGTATCACTTAGCTTATCACTGTAGCTTGGAAAAGGAAGCAAGCTTTTGCAGGCTTTTTGTTTTGTGTTTGTACAATGCCTACAACAATGGGGTGTTGGTCTACTATGACCTAAGGTGCTGTAATAATACAGCTAATACATACCAACAATACCTAAATCTCTTTATTACATCTATCTATGGTACAGGCGTGTAGGTTGTACACTCTTGTACCACCCCTCTTTCCATCCAGGAAGAGCATACTAACTGCTGAAACTTCCTCAGCCTGACAAAGGGTTTTTGAACCCAAAAGCTTGCTTAAAAATTGTTTTCCAACTATTTAAGTCAGTCTAATAAAAGATACCAGTTTTACCCAAAGAACCTTGTCTGCCATCTATCTATGGTGGTATTTTTGTCCTTTGGTGACCATTAATGGCTGGCATAAAGCATTAGAAGCACATTAGTAAAAGGGCAAATTTTAAATCACTTTTCTTGCTGCCCCAAGATAAACTAGTGGATAGGAGGATGGATTAGCAGATCGATATTATGGTCATAGGCTTATAATTGGGCTAGATTCTATTTAATTCACTAAATATCTAAATGGCATCTAGGCATATAAATGTCGTAACCTGGTCCTATTCCATCTTGCACAAACTCCTGAAAAACTGTTACTTTTGTAACATACTTTTGTGTTTTCCTTACTGTTTCTTGTAACCTAGATATAAGGCTAGAGAGGACCCACCCACTGTTTATGCTGATGGTTTCTCAGGGTTTCAAGCACAGTGCAATAGGATCTCTGACATTTAAATGCCTAAACACCAGTTATATGCCAAATAGGTGGACTAGGATCTTGCCCATTTGTTCTGTTCATTTATAAAGCAAATATCCCTAAATACTACACGTGGTATTAACAGTTCTGAAATAAATTGCACAGTCATAAAATAAACTGAGGAGCCTTGGGACAGGATATGTTTTATCATATAGCCCTGCAGTTTATTCATACACCTTTGGCTGCCCTACATTCTGCCTATTCATTTCTCTCACAGTTGAGATCACAGATACTTGAGTAGCTTCAAATAGCTACTATTTTTAAGCCACCTTTGTTTTCTCCCATAATTATTCCCATGATGTTTACTTAATTAATCTTACCTTTATTAATAAGAGTTTAATATGATAATTAAAATATATAAAAACCATCTGGTATGTTATGAACAATATTATCTTATTTTTTAAATTTACTATAAATGATAGAAGCAGAAACTAGCCTGTTCAAGGTATCCAGTCAAGGGAAGAGCAGTAAGTAGAACCGGCTTCTTTATGGGAGGGAGTTTGTGTGGAAGCTTCAGATTCCAGTATTTTTCTGGTAGCCTAGAAAGACAGAAACTAAATGCTTTCAAGATACAAAGTATATTCAGTAATTCAAAGTTTAAATAAAATTAATAACTTTACCTCATAAACTTCTGAAGTTTTTCTGCACTTTCAAAAATATACAGTTTATCTCTATATGCCACAGCATACCCAGTATTGCCAGGTACCAAGGCTTCATATCTAAAAAGACAGAAAAGAACCCAAAAGATGATTCATAGGCAATTTTTGTTACAATAGACAATAAGCATATATAGATCTCCTCCTCAAAAAGCTATCAAACCATGAGTGCAAGCACTCCCCCACCACTCATCCAGTGCCAGACATGCTGGCCTGGTTGCTCACTACCAGTCCTGGTGTGAGTCACAACACTTAAACGCCTGGACGGTGACTATTCTACCTGGAAATCTAAGGCAGTGTACATTTGGACATTTCTGAACCATGACAATTGTGGAATGGTTAGGTTATTATGTGCATCCATCCATTTTGTGTCCTACCTGTTTGGCTTCAAGAATGGGAGCTAATGGAGCATCAACTACAGCTCACAGTGGTGACCACTGGCTCCCTTACTTCATCCTGGCCAGCAGAAATACAGAATACCACACCCATAGTAACAGGGAATGGACGGTCAGGTCATGGACAGGCACTATATTTGTAGCATTAAATATGCCCTTATAGTGCTATAAAAAATGAGTGTACAGCTGTTCAATTTGTGTACAGCCATACGGCTGTTGTAGCATTACACAGCTGCTGAACAGGCTACAAAGCAGAAATGCTTTCAAAGAGGACCCTCTCTGTTTTGTGTCTACCACCTGTACAGTTACAACTAGTTCTCCCTCACAAGGGAGAGGGAGAAAGAGTGACTGGCTCCTTGATTGCACACCCAGTGGAGAGCTGCCAGGGAGCCCTGGGGCACTTGTATACATGACATTGTTAACATATACATGTGACAGAAATGTCACTGTGTGTGGCTTAATGGCATCACAATGTACATGTGCAAGACTTTTGGGGGGTTTAAATGATTTTGCATCATTGCAAACTAGACTATATCCAGATGTAGTTTAGTTTGCAACTTTGCAAATTGCAACAATTTGCAACTGCAACTGTCAGCTCACCTCCCAGTCACGGGAAAGGTGGGCAGGTTCCACTGAAAAAAAGCATTGGCCCCTTGCCACTTCTGCCTTCAGCAGGCAGAAGCAGCGAGGGGCCTGATCCTTTTTTTTCCAGCGGAACCTGTTCATGGCTAGGGGGCGAACTGCCAGTGGGCTAAGTGGCTCCTGAGCTTTGTGGGGGGCCCTGTCCTTCCCTCTGCAGTGGCAGCACCCCTCAAGGCCACCGGGGCAGGTTGCTAGGGGGCTGGATGCTGCACCAGCTTGGAGGCAGCACCCAGCTGGATCCAACTCTTCCCTAAGGCTTCCAGCACCACTGCTGCCTTCCTACCACCGGGGACCACCCAGGAATTGACTGGTTTGCTCCTGGGGCAATGTGGAGAGGTGGCAAAAAGGGGCCTGGTTGTAGTGGTGGCCAGAGAATATGGCAGGGATGGTGCCCGGGGCACTGGAAGTCTGGGTGGGCTTGGGGAAGCTCAGGGTCAGTGGGCTTCCAGTGCCCTGAGTACCATCCCCACCACCTTCTCCAGCTGCCAGCACACCCAACCATCCTACTGCTGCCTTCCCATGCTGCCCCAGGAGCAAGCCAGCCCATTCCCAGGTGGTCCCAGGTGGTGGGAAGGTGGCAGGGACAGTTTACCGGGTGCTGGAAGCTCTGGCAGGCTCAGGGAAAAGTTAAATTTGTCTGGGTGCTGCCTCCGAACTGAGGCAGCACCTGGCCCACTAACAGCCTCCCTGGGTAGCCCTGGGGGATGCTGCCACATAGTGGGAAGGACGGAGGCCCCCTGCAGCTCAGGGGCTGCTCGGTTCTCTGGCAGCTCACCCCCCAGCCACGGACAGGCTCCAGCTCCTACAGAAAATAAAAAAGGATTGGGTCCCTCACCATAACTTGATGGAAGAATTAAAATGGTTTAGTTCTCAGGGTTTTATTTTATAGCCTACCATTTCAACTTAGGAGTTGTAGAATATAACCTTGGGAATTAAACTCTTGTTATGTGTACAAGCACTCCTGACATCTGAGAAAACTATGCCCCTGCCTGGGCTCCACTAAGCAGCTAATTGGTGAAGCCTAGGCAGAATCATCTTTGTGCTACTTTTGTGTCCAGCAGAGCTCCAGCTCTGCTGCCTACAAAGCCTGGATGGCTGACCAGCAGAGCTGATTAGCAGGGGGCTCTGCGTGCTGTTCACTGACAGCCTTCTCTGTCCAGCAGAGGGGAGGACAGGTTGTCAGTTGTGATGCTCCCCTTAGTTGGCTACTGTTCAGCTTCAAGAAGGGGCTCCATGCTAATGGAGCATTAACTATAGCTAATGCAAGAGTGTTTTAAATTCTACTTCAGAAGAAAAAGGGAAAGGGAACAGTCAGGACCCACTGCTCAGCCACCCACATATTTTATAAGAAAAGGAGTGGAGCAGACACATCAGTTGCTCCTCAAAGATGTCAGAAAGGACAAGGGGCAGAAATGGACTGGAACCGTAAAAATAGGAACAGGAGCTTTGACTTTTTTAGGGAATGAAAACCTGGCTGGATTTAGACCACTTCTTGCTTTCTGTAACTTGTTCAAATTCCAGGCTCATAACAAACCCTGCAGCAGTACTGGATTCAAAAGATAACTTCACAAATTTTTGCAAAGCTATAGGCCCAATGGAAACTGTTGCAATTTGTATTTTATTTCAAAATAGTGTTTCTTTTTTTTAATATAAGGTACATAGGTTTTTCATAGAAATTCTAAGAAATGTTAAGATTTACCTCCGTTTTCCATCTAAGTAAGTGACTGGACAGTATCCTTGCATTTCTGCACTCTTAGGGAATAAGGCTTTTACATCTGCCATAGTCAGTTTCTTTGGGAGCATATTTGGTGGGGGAAGAGGATTAGGTGCTAATGGTGGCACATACAACTCTGGTGTATTCAAGAATTTCTGCAATGTGAGAAACCTTTGTAAGATGAGAGAAATATACAGTAATAATTTTATACATGCTACATAGGAAGTGGCTTGTTTCATACACATTTGCTACTTTTTCCTTTATTTCCCTGCATCACAAAGTGCTGGGACAGTGAGGAAAGCCATTCTTCCTTCAACCCACCTTCATCTAGGCTATCTCTGCCATTGTATAAATTAAAAAGGAGTGGGGGAAGAAGATACATGCTTGGAAATGGAAGACCTGAAATATTTCAGTTTATAAGTGAATGTTTGTTCAGAGGAATTTTGCATTGATAAGATTCTCTTCCACTACATTTTAACTCAAGAACTGATAGAAGTACACAGAACAATGATTAGAATATCATAAGAAAACAATCAGACTAATTCAAATAAAGAGTTAATTTCTGTACAGAATATATACAGACTCATAGTAGCAAACCATGCAATTTTCCAAGGTAACAGTGTATTTTCTTTATTCAGAGCCACTTACGTCCAGTTCCTCCTGGGAAGCCATTTTGTAGTAGTGTCCTTGAAATTCTGCAGCAAACTGTAATGAGGAGGTTACAGAGCAGTCAACCAGTTCACCCTTTTCTGCAAGGCTAACAGGACAGTACTGCCCAAAATCTCCCAGCCGAGACTGCAGCTCTTGTGTTGTAATACATAAATCAGCAATATTGGCTGCTTTTCCTGTGAATAATAATCGATAATGATATTTTGTAGTATTGAAACATTTCCACTTATAATTTTATGATCTTTATATTCATTGTAAAAAATATAACAATGATATTCTATGCTTAGAATGAGAAACAAGCAGTCTTTATGAATATTAGATTATTAAAATTATATTGTAAAACATTTTGCTGACTTGTTTTGGTAACCATTTCTCTGGCAAACGCTTAAGAAAACAATAAATGCTAATGATATGGGATACTCACCATGCTTAATTAATCTGCTTCACTGGGATAGTTTTGCACTGGTGGTGTATTGTTTCATTTCTTTGTGTTACAAAAAATACAGTTCAATTGTAATTTGAATGTTTTGCAGGGATACATTTGAGTTTAGGATGGGATACAAACTTTTATTTATTCATTCTAGTCTTATAACTACAAGGTTTAACTAAATTGATCGTTACATAAAATATCATATTATACTCTACCTTAAGTTATATTTTAAAAGGCCTGATGCTCAAACTGTATTTGAAAAAAATCCTAAATACCATTTGGGATGTGATATACATTTATAAGGGCACTGACCTGGAAGCTTTAATAGGGACAGAATAAGAGACATTATCATCTGTTTTCACTCCAGACAGGGCTGGCCCATCTTATACTGCAAAACTTGCAGCTGCAAGGAGGCCCACAGCTAAGGGGCCCTCTGCGTCTTGCCACTTGCTACCCTTCATCCCTGGCTGCTGCCAGGTTCTTTGGGGCAAAGGGCTCCACAACTATTTCTTGTGGGGGGCCCCCAAAAATTGTGGGCTGGCTCTTTCTCCAGAAATAATCTGACTCAGACTGGACCACCCTCAAACATGCTGATAAATTCAATGATGGTATCATCTGACATAAAAACTTAAATGGGGATTATTCCAGGTTATGTCAAGACTGAATTTGATCCTCAAATAAAATTTCTATTAACTAATGCTTACAAGTTTAACCTTAATTCTGAATTTTCTGAATTTATATATATATATATATATATATATATATATATATATTTTCTGCATTTATTATATATATATAAAT
>JAGPOW010003642.1:84177038-84196317 GCA_030014935.1 Caiman crocodilus
GAAAGAGTACTGGGGTCAAATGACCCCAGCAAGGTGTTCATCTAGCCTCCTCTTAAAGACCCCCAGGGTAGGAGCCAGCACCACTTCTCTTGGAAGTTGATTCCAGATCCTAGCCACCCTGACAGTGAAGTAGCACCTCCTGATATCTAGCCTAAATCTACCCTCTGCCAGCTTGTGACAGTTATTTCTTGTCACCCCTGGTAGTGTTTGAGGGAACAGGGACTCTCCCAGTGCCTGCTGGTCTCCCCTGACTAGTTTGTAAATGGCCACTAGATCCCCTCTCAGCCTTCTCTTGTGGAGGCTGAACAGGTTCTGGTCCCTTAACCTCTCTTCGTATGGCCTGCTTTGCTGACCCCTGATCATGTGAGTGGCCCTCCCCTGGACCCTCTCCATGTTGTCCACATCCCTCCTGAAGTGCGGCACCCAGAACTGGAAGCAGTACTCCAACTGCGGCCTGACCAGTGTCGCATAGAGGGGGAGGATCACCTCCTTGGACCTGCTTGAGATGCATCTGTGGATGCATGACAAGGTGTGGGGCCTTCCTGACTGCTCCATACTGTTGGCCCATGTTCATTTTGGCATAAATAATGACTCCAAGATCCTTTTCTGCCTCTGAACTGATGCGAAGGGAGTTTCCCAGCCTATAGGTATGCTGCTGGTTCTTCCTCCCCAGGTGCAGTACCCTGCACTTGTCAGTGTTGAAACCCATCCTGTTCTCATCTACCCACCCCTGTAACCTGTCTAGGTCCGATTGCAGCCTATTCCTCCCTGTGGAGGAAACACCTTTTTTTCCCAAGATGTCCTAATGTGGTCATGGTTTTTATCCAATTTAATTTTAGGTTGAGTGTTCTGTTTTTTTGGTGCCCTGTCCAGGTATGCTTTCTGTTAATCAGAAAGCAGACTGACAGGATTTAAGTCTGAATATTTATCTCATCAGAAAAGAAGTAAAGGAGAAGTTTTCACTGAAAGGCTTAGATAAGTAATTTATGCATTGAACTTTGGATAAGTAAAATATATGTTACTCCTGTCTTTTAAAAAGTCCTACATTCATGACTGTTAAGGAAAGAGAGATTATTACTTTATAAACAGAGAGTATCAATTTTGCGGATTATACTAATTATTTGAAGGTAAGTAATAAAATCCAGTAGCAGACCTGGCATTTTGTTTTTCATGCTTCTTGGCACTCACAAGACTATGGTGACCCAGGATGCAAAAGTAACCTCACAGAGTGTGTCTACATGAGATATTTACTATGGAGCTGATGAATTAGCTTTGTAGTAAATGTCTCAGTGACTACATGTGTGTTCCTATTAGGGTGCACAAAACTAATAAACTCTGCAGCATGGTAGTACTTTCAAATTAGTAAATTGTAGTACTACCCTGCAGTGGAGTGTTTTCATTTGCAGCAGGGCATGTGCAGATGCTGACCCGGCTGGGCTCAGTAAGGGCCTGTCTACTGGCTAGCCCCTCAATGAAGTTCCTTTGTGCCCCAGCCAGCCCCTTTGCAGAACCTGGAGCCAGGGGGAGCAGCTATAGGCTGGCAGGATCACCCCCAGGGCCCTCTGCCAGCTGGGGCTGCTCCAACTGGGTTTCATATGCTGCTCATGAATAATCAGCTCCAAAGTTAATTGCTCCCAGGTGCACATTCCAAAGGTGTGCCCAGGAGCAAAAACTTATGGAGCAATAAGCTCAAGAGTTTATTCACGTGCACTAATTGCATGTATAGACACACTCACTGAAACCTAGGTAGATACTTAGAGAGAAAGGACAAGATTTACATGGATAAAAACATTGTTTGCAATGAACATCACTACCCAGGAGTTCTTTCCTTATCCTGTAATGTTCTTCTAAACACCTCCTTTGCATCCATTTGTAGCTCAAAGATTTTCACTGGGATTATTCTCATTGATTCCAATAGGTTCACTTGCTTTCTTGTTACAGGATACCCATCAATAACAACTCTGTATAGAACCAAAACATAAAAAACCCTGTTAGTTTCTAATTAACCATTATAAATTAACAGTTCATATATGCAACATAATTTTAACAAGAACGAAAACTAAATGAAAGACATCGTCCTGCTTTCCATGATGTACAAACTTCTACAAAACAATCCCCAATTCACAGAGTTTAATTAAAAATACAAGTAGGTGTAACAAGCAGTAAGATAGGAGTGCAGGGATTAGGCCAAGAAGAAAGGTGATAGGAACATGTAATTCAGACTGGTAGTGTGTACAACTCAATGGTGGAGTGTCCTAAAAATGGTGTAGTCCTAAGTTATAAGACATCTGTCACATAACTATTTCTGCTATCTGCAGCCTCCACTGGCCACCTACATCACTGATTCACATCCCTCTTCGACATGTGAAGAGATACACTTGAGCAGCTATGTGCAGGCTCAGGTCTGTCCCTGTTCCTGTTCCTATCAATCCACCATCTCCACTCCCCCATTGCAGTCACAGGTTCCTCTGCCTCTGAAAGGAAGTCTAAGCAGTCTAATATGTACATTAGTTTTTGAAAGTGAATGCTACTTATTTCACAAAAGTTATGAAAGAGTGCTTCAAATCTAATGAGGAATGCCTCAAGCCCCAAAAGGCTGTGAACTACTGATATACTTATTGATATGAATACAGACTGGCTAGTAAGAGATAATATTTAAGGTAATTCCTAATATTTTACTTAATGGTTTGCCTAATCCATACTGAAGAAGAAATACAGCTGTCACATGTTAGACAATATTGGTGTAACATCTACCAAAACAACATTCCAACAGTTACATTAAAAAGGACCAGTTGACAGACACCTGTTCTCAAAGATTAAAACTGAATTTCAAAGATTAGTATGGAATGTGATTTCCTGGGAGAATTTCCCTACTACAGGAAAAAAAGTAGTAGAAGCTAATGAGAAATGATGAAGTGACAGGGTGCTGTTACAGGTTACCTTTAAACTATTCTAAATCTGTGCAGTGTTAGGCAGTGTTAAAGTCAGAATAGTTTCAGAGCAATTGCAGGTTAAGGTTTAATGCTATCTGTACTGTAATGTAATGTACAACTGTGACTTGCTTTTCCTCACTTTCAGGTACCTCTGGGATTTGTAGTCCACAACTGCAGCCAGCAGTAAATTTCAGTAAGTTTAGCAGCAGGGCAGTTCTGTATTTGGGGAAGGTGGCTATAACCCTCTTCCCTGGCCCCATACCCCAGCTGGGCTTTGCTGGGGGGGGCAGTCCTTGCCTCCCCCCACAAAACCCTTCTCTGTTGGAACAGACAGCACAGCTCAGCTCAGGACTGGAAAGCATGCTGGGCTGTTGGGGGATTGTGATTTGACTTGAACCAGGAAGGGCTCTGGGACAGAAATTTCATAAGCCAGTTTGACCCAAATCAATTAAGTCTGATATTACAGTCAACCAGGTTTATTTCAAACCAGTTTAAGCCATTTTAAAACTGGTTTATGTGTACTGAACTACTGTTCTGTTAAAGATTTAAACCTGTTTCAGAAAACCCTGCACCAATCTGATGACTTAATCTAATTTATGTGTAACTTCTGTCCCTCGCCCTGGAGTTCCTGGAGCTGGCAGTATGATGCCACGTAGGCTAGGGCCATACTCACTGGGGTTGTGTGTTGGCTTGTACCACCCCCTAAGCAGTGGAGCTTGGGAGGGTGGCAAGTATTTTTAGAGCTAGAGAGGCTGAAATCTGTACATCTTGGAATGCTGGACGACTGCAAATTACTCACTTTATTTCCATAGAGAAGACTAGCAAAAGCTTAAACTAGGTAGTACTGTTCAAATATAACCCCCACCTGAAGTGGCATAACTTTAAGATGCTTTGGGGGTACTTAGAATGGTTTAAAACCCTTTAATCAATGTACACTTCTGTTTTAAGTGCCTTTAAAATAGTTTAAAGGCTACTCCAAGATGCTTTTTAGTTCTGACCAGCTTGGTGGGTAGTTCCATGCTGGAACGACCCCCAAAAGCCCCAGAAAATGAAACCCCAGGAAATGAAATTTCCATAAGAAATAAGGGGTGGAAGAAAAGCAGTTTCTTGCTGCTTCCAAATAAACTTTAAACACTAAAATACTAAGAGCAACACCTACAACAGCAACAGTATAGTAGAGTGGTATGAAGTTCTTAATTGTTGGTCTGCACTGCCAAAGAGAAAGGGACAAGTCTTAACTGCTTCAGGTATTTGCTATAAAAGAGCATATTCAGTTTACATTGGAAAATACTGTCCTTTTGGTTGAATGAGTTACTTTAAGAAAATGTGAAATATTAAGAGGAGGAAAGCTGAATATTTGGCCAGTGTCAGTAGGCAGCTATTTGATCCGGCTTCAGATCCGGCTGCTTTGGATGCCAGCAATCCGATCCGGAGCTCTGGGCCGGATTCCCGCTGCTGACAGGCAAAACTTGTGACGTGGGTGCTTGCGCAACTGTTTGTCTTAGGGCAGTTGATTGTCTGTATTGATTATTTCCTCTCCTTAGTTTGTGGTTTTGTAGGTGTTAATTGCTTCTCATTAACTTGTTAACACCTACAAAACCACAGACTAAGAAGAGGGAATAATACAGACAATCAACTGCCCCAAGACAGAGACAGTCAGTTGCACAAGCACCAATGTCACAAGTTTTGCCTGTCAGCAGCCAGAGGTGCAGGGCCCCAGAACCCAGAAGCCCTGCACCTTGACAGATAGCAGGCTTCATGGCCACAGCAGGGGCCACCATCCCTGCAGCTTTCACCCTGCACCTTAACACACATAGTGTCACCTGTGTCATGAGTTTTGTTTGTCTGCAGCTTGAGGTGCAGTTCCCCCCAAACCTCTGCACTTATCTCCTTGAAAGTTGGCAGGCTTTGTGGTCTGAGCAGGGATCACCACATCTGCAGTTTTCAGCCCGCTGCGCTTTAACACGCACAGGGTCATCCATGTCATGAGTTTTGCCTGTCAGCAGCTTGAGGTGCATTTCTTCCAAGCCCCTGCACCAGTCTTCTTGAAACTTGGAAGGCTTTGTGGCCTCATCACGGGCCACCAATCCTGCAGTTTTCACCCCACTGTGGCTTAACACACACGACATGAGTTTTGCTTTCAAGAATTTGGAGTGTAGTTTCCCTTGGCCCTTGCACAGATCTTCTTGAAATTTGGCAGGCTTTGTGGCCTCAGCAAGTTTCATCCAAATCAGACAAGAACCAACAAAGTTACAGACATTTCATTGATTCCCCATTATAACCTATGGCCAGATCTCCAAGGTGGCTCCGAAGCTTTTTCAAAGTGGTTTGGAAGCTCAGAACCATTTTGGAAAGCCTAAAGAAGCCAGTGCTTCAATCTGGACATGCTGTTTCAGATGCCGAAATGTCCAAAGCTTCTCCGGATCCCAAGCATGGTCTGAAGCCTTGCACAGCCCTACTGAATATATTTGCTTGAAAACTGGAAAATCCTGCTTGAGAATTGTTCTTGAATGCTCATGTGAAGAGCCTAATTTGTGCCTCAAAATGGGGAGGGCCAAAGTATAACTTCATCATGAAAAACCCTTCAATCATGTTGAAGAGCTTTAGAGAAACAGTTTGTTTCATTGTGGCTATGTGCACGTCTCTGGTTATCAGAGAAATATTATATCTTACTGAAAAAAGAAAAAAAACCTCTTACCCAGCAGTTGTACACACATGATCCATCAGAGCTACTTCTAGAGCATGGACTGCTAGTTCATCAGGTGCAGTCAGTCCTTTATGGAGATGCCATTTTAACATAAGTGCCAACTCACTTTCTGGCTGGTTGGTTAACACTAGACGTATAGCATCTCCTATAGATAGTCTCATTAACCCATAGATACTTGCAAATTTCTTGGCAACTGCAAAACATTTTGATATCAGACTTAACTTTCATCTAGGCTATAATGCAACCTAATAGTTTGTTCACAGGATGTTCAGATGGCATAAAATTATGATTTTCATAATTTTGGATAAATACAGTATATTACTGGTAGAGTGCCAGGACAGGTTTTGCTGGGCTGCAGCATGGTGTTTCAGAAATACTATATTAGGTAGGAAATAAAAAAATGAGGGAGGGCTCACTAGGACAGCAGTAGACACATATAATCTTACTTTTGGGAAAAGATTAAAAATAAAAATGAGAAGTTATATAAATATGTGATTTTTTTTTTCTTTTAATTGTACTAGTAATGCAAAGCAAGCATAAACCCAGTTTTGACTGGTAAAGCTGCTAGAATGGACAGGTGAATCTTTCCCTATACCTTTAAAAGAGCAATAAAAAAGTAATATAAAGAGGATTAGAATCATTACACTTAAATAGGAGTTTCTAACAGCTCCTTGGAAAGGTTTTCTCTAGCTGTTTCTATTTAGAGCTATGCCCATGTATGTAATGGGGGCATTTATTTAATGTCTAATTAGTAGGGATCTACCTAATTTGCAGGCACTGCCCCCAATTCTGTGGGCAGAATGTGGGCCCTGGTAGCCTTTTCATGGGTAGAGTGTGGTGGGCCTCTCCATGCCTCTGCCCGAGGGGCCTTCACTGGTGATTCGCTGCAGAGACTGCCTGTTGTGTGGCACCACCTCTCACCACTGATTAGCAGAGAGAGGCAGGGCCACATGATAGGCAGTCCTTGCTGTGAATCAGTGGCGAGGGGTGGGGCTGGTAGCTATTTTGCCAGCAGCCCTTTGAGCAGGCAGTCCCCCTCCACTCTCCTTTCCCACTCCAGTGAGCTGCCACAGTGCTCAGTAACTTTTTTTTCCCTGTGGATTTTGTGGATTCTGCGGATTTCAAGGGCATTGCCTGGATTTTGAGGGCAATACCTGATTTCCTGGAATCCGCAAAATCATGAATTCAGTAGGTCCCTACTAATTAGACATGACAGATTAGATTGTGACTAGATAGACAAGGGATAGAACATATATATGTAATCAGAAAACGAACTGAGGCATAAAGAGATTAAGTAACCTTCAAAGTCATTTAACACACAATGTCTTAAGCATCACGATGTAGGGTTGGTAAATGGGACACGGGGAAAATGAAATGCAGCATCCTAGGCACAGTACTAATGAGAGCCAGACCAGCAATGTGAATAACTAGTTTATGACTTCTAACTAAAGTAGTTATGGCAGATACAACCTCAATCATCAGAAAAACTTTTAGAAAGTGCTGGAACCTACCTGTGGTCTTTCCAGATTTTGGAGGGCCTACAATTGCAATCTTAACTGGCACAGATGGTTTAGGTTTTGGCTGACAGATATATTTGATGGGATTTTTCATAAATTTTTCTTTACTTTCTCTACTTGTAAAGAAATAAATATATTGCCGATGGATGACTGGAAAGATTGGAGTTTCTTGGTTTTGGAAAGGCTTGATTGCATCTCCTTCACTTAGCTGCAATATATACAAACAAAAAGTTAATTACTAATAATTCTGTTTGGCATAGGTTTGTCTTCTATCATACAAAAGTGGTTTCATGGCCAAGTGGTGGTATGGTGCTGCTTACTGATACTAAAGTGGCAAAGACCTCTGAAAAATGGTCCATGATTGCATAATCCTCAAACAGAACCCCTCCTATGAATCAAAGTAATTTTCAAGCCCATAGAAAGCAAAGGAAATAATTGACATAAAGCGACATCCTACTGAAAAAGAAGTAAAGCAGGGCATAGGATGGGAAAAGGGGACTATGATAAATTATTGGTAAGTAATTTTTCTTTTTAAGATGTCTCTCTCTCATATCTGTCATCCTACAAAGATGGAGTTAGGAACAGACAGTGAATGGAGCAAACAGTAAGTATCTCCTTGAGGTCATGGTACAAACAGAACACTAAAGACAAAAAAGCAGCCTGTGAAACAGCCAGCCTCAGTCAATGAGGACAAGGCCACCTAGCTGTTTTACATATCCTGAAAATGAATGCTGCATGGTCTATCTGTGAAACAGCAACTTTTTCAGTTACCAGGCATTGAACAGACTCAGGGAAAACTACCAACTGAAGTTATCTGCTATGGGAATGCAACCAAAACCTACCTAGCAATAGTTTTAGTATCAGCAATACCCTTGTTGTAACATTCAAAATAGGAAGAGGTACTCTGAGACTTTCTATGTCTTGAAATGAGAACTACAAACCTAATATAAAACCTATAAAACCTAATTCACAACTTGCCTAATATCTCCTCAGTGCAGTCTCTGTGCCTAGGAAGAACGCAATGTACTGACATAGAGGAAAAACAATAGGCTGGTTTGTATAGACTCTGATAATTACCTTGGGAACAAATTCAAAAAGAGACTGAAAAAGAAATCTTTTCAGAAGGAAAATAAGGAGAATTAGATAGTCAAAAGGAGTTACCAAGAAAGTGTGATGGGATAATCTGTTCTCTCTGAAGATGATGGTATAGGTAGTTAGCCAGAAATAAAAAGCACTTGTGGGCATTAGTTAATGAGCCTAAAGATATAGTGGAGTAATGGTGGTGTTACAGGTTACCTTTATACCATTTTAAAGGCACTTAAAACAGGATCATCTATGTATTAAACTATGTTAAACTGTGCTAAGCACCCTCTAAGCATCTTAAAGTTACGCTACTTTGGGCAAAGGTTTTCTTTGAGCCATTCTACCCAGCCTGAGCCAGTCTGCTCCATGGAGATAAAGCAACCAATCTGCAGTGGTCCAGCATCCCAGGATGCACAGCTCCTAGCCCTTCTACCACTGACAACCTTTCCACCCTCCCAAGCTCTACTGCCTAGTGGGTGGTACTGGCCTCAAGCCAACACCTGGTCCTTCCCCCAAGGGGTATAACCTCAGCCCATATGGCACCATGCTGCTGGCTCCAAGACTGAGAAGACCAGATCCAGGCACCTGGACCAGATGCCTGGCATGCAGCCCTCCCCACAGAGAACTAAGTCTTTGCCCCACATCTGGGCAGTATCCTTAAGCCAGGAGAATTATGGAGGGCATGGCTTTTCTCCCCAGCCTCCTGCATTCTGGTGGAGGGGGTGGGGGGAGAAAAGGGCTACCTAACACTGGGCATGGCAGGGGCATGGAGCCCTGGGAGGCAGGCTTCTCTGGGCTCCATACTTTCACTGTGCTTAACCCCCAGTCAAGTAGAGAAGTTGCTGTATAGCTGAAAAAGCAGTGAAGCAAATCTAAAAGTTGGGGCAGGACACAGATAGCAGCCAGGGAGGTTCTAGGTCTATGAGTGTTTCTACCAGTGAAGGTAACTCTGAGGAGGAATTGGGGGCGGGGGAGGGGTTAACCCCTGAGTCAAACAGGCCGGGGACGAAAGGGTTCAGGAACGTTTCGCCCTATCACTTCCTTCCCATCCTGAATAAGAAACTCCAAAGCCAATATGAAGAAAATAAATGCTTTACTTACAACTTGAACACTGCAGACACACTCCTCCAAATACCACCGTGAGGCACTTCAAGCCTCGTATCCACTCCTCCAAATACCACCGTGAGGCACTTCAAGCCTCGTACCCACTCCGTGCCGGCAGTTCCCTTTCAACTCTGTAGTAAACACCACAACTGAGAAACCTCAACCGTAGGGAACTCAAGAGCTCTTGATTACCACTGCAGATCCACTGCAGACTATTCAATGGGAGTGTCCAGGGGGAAAAGGGAAAACTATGGACACAGGACCTCGGTGAGGGTGATCAGACCTCCCGATGCTATGTGTGGTCCCGCCTTTCCTTTCCTGGGCTCAGGTTTTATACTCCTCCAACAGCCAATCAGCTCAGATCTTACTTTCGCGTGCTTTTCAAGCTGCATGAGCCAGGGATTTTGCTGCATGCATGCTTCGTGCAGCTGATTGGGCTGCACCCACTGTTTCCCCTTCCAGCGAGCGTGGTCTGCTGGCGTTTGGTCACTATTCATCACCAATTATTTATCACAGTAACTATTCAGATTTGAAGGGAAAAACAGACAACTGCTGTCATTGGAGAAGGGTCACGTTGTCCAGGCTGTCATATTGTTCAATCAAAAGTATACCTGAACTTAACAGAACATTGAACAACCATAGTTAAGGGATGCCAGTTTCTGTAGCCAATGGAGAGATGTGGCTAACATTATGTACAACTGCCTTTGACTCCACAGTTTGAATAACCAGGAAATATGCTGATGACACAAAGGTGGGAGACATTAATATTGGGAAGAAATGGAATATCATGGATAAACTGAATAATATTAAAGACTAGAGTAACAGAAGTAGGATGCAGTTTAATAACACAGAACACAGATAATTGACAGGGAAAACATTTCTGCTATACATGGAAAAGATAGAGGGGGAGAAAGAGCTGGGTGCATTAGCCCAGGTGTGACGGCCCAGAACCAGAGGGAGTAATAAGCAATAATATGTGCTTCTTGGAGGCATTTGGTATTTTGCCTAAACAGGTAATATTAGTTAACATAAGCTTATAAGTTTGTAAACTGCAAATGTAACTTGTCTGTCATAAGTTTAACCAAAATGATAAATTAACTGTTCAGGGAACTGAGTGGGTCCCATAGGCAAAGCTGTAGCTCTGAGATTAGCTGGCCTAATGTTTTTTTTGCTCAGGGTTCAGCCTCCGAGATAAAAACTGGATCTAACTGCTCGGCACACCCAACACATTCCAGGAAAGCATATCCCAAGAAAGCAAATTCAAATGAAGCCTGAAAGGGGCTGGGATTTAGGCAGAGCGATGTCAATTTCAAACCTAGAGGTGCTGCATCGTAATTTGCTTATTGAATAAACCTGAGTCTGGGTAGTAACCTTTTATGATAACACCTTTCAATCCCATAGGGTAACAGTTATAGGACAACATTGTGAGTGGCCCTGAGGCTAACAGATTAACATAAGATTAGGTATAAAAAACACATGCATCAGGTAACCAGCAGGAAGGAGGGAACAGAACGGTCTTTTCTGTTCCATGCCCAGACCCCAGACTCCCAGTGTGAGTGAGGATCAGATCCTGATCAAGAGACCTTCTCTGGTAATCCCTCTGACAGCGTCGATCATCTGGGACTCCTAACTTCGCTAGAATCACTTGGTGCGCACCTGGTATTGAGGGACTATCGATAAGTTGTCAACCCATGTCTGTTTATTTGTTGTTTTGAACAGCCCAGTGTGGCTAATACCCTCACAGTGCCCAGTTGGCCTGAGACAGATTGATCTATCTGTTATTATTATCTGTTGTTATTATTTACTATTAGCTCTTTTATACTGCATTATCTGCTTATTGCATTTATCTTTCTGTTAACTGTTGTGTGTGTGTAAGCTATAATAAATTTGCCTTTATGTTAACTGTTGTGTGTGTGTAAGCTATAATAAATTTGCCTTTATTCCACTCCCAACTTTGCCTCCTCAATCCAAAACTGAATCAAACAGCACAGTTGGCCTGTGATAAAATTGATACACTCACAGGCCCAGCTGGCCTGTGACACCCATCATAGGAAAACTATTAGCTTTAATAGTCTATTTTGATGTAACCATGAAAGGCAAGTGTGATGCTATAACGTATCAGCTGAGGCATTTTCATTACAGATATAAAATATGAATGCCATCATGCAAGGCATGGGTAAGATCTCATTTAAAATTCTTGTTTGCAGTTCTGGTCATTAGTGTTCAAGAAAGATGAACTCAGAATGGATGTCAGACTAAGCTGATCACGGGAACAGACAGGGCTTATTAGGTAAGAAACTAAAAGAACTTGGTCTGTTTAGCCTAGGAAAAGCAAAGCAGAGGGGCAATGCAGTTGCTGCCTATAAATACATCAGCTGTGTCAACATCAGAGACAGACAAGAGCTATGTAAGCTGAGGAGTGATATTGTCTTAAAAATCTAGGGATATAAACTGGCCATGAATACATTTAAGCTGGAAGTTAGAAGATTCTTAATCATGAGAAGTGAGCTTCCAAAAGAAGTAGTGGTGAAAACCTAATTAAGTTTAAGATGAAGCCTAATAAGTTTTAAAACGTGATTACATAATGAGATGATACCTGGTGACCCCTTCCTTTCCTATGTCCCTAAAAGCTGAAGTTACATTTTCTCTTTGTTTCTTGCTCTCTGTTTTAGCTTTGACAACACTTTCAGGTAGTCAACAATCTCTGCTCAATTGCAAAATTCTTCCTCCAGCAACTATACATTTCTCTTCTTCCTCCTTCAGGAATTTCCTTTTTGTTGTTTCCTCTTCAACCGACTTTTTTTGGCTCCACTCTGCTCCTGACATTTACTCAGTCACAAATCAAGGAACATTTCTCAGCTTCCAAATACACATCTGCTAATACACTACCTCAGCCACCCACTACTCCAAAACCAAAAAGTTTTCTACCTGTCATAGCTGTTTCAACAAGACTAGTTTTAGGATTGTTTTGTTTATTATTTCATATTTCCTGGGTTCAGAATATTTTGTATCTGCCTTTGGCTCAGATCCACCTTTATTTACACTCACTCATAAACCTCATCCCACATTACCAAGTCTCTAATAAAACCAAACTTACCAGAAGAGCATTAATCATAGCTTAAAATATACAACTAAGAAGATAAATTATTGCTATTAATAGTATTGGCTATTTAGTAAAAGATATTTCATGATATGTTTTTCATAACACTTATTCTTAGTTATACTAAATAAAGAACAGCATATTTTGATTGCTGAAAGTGTAACTCAACCAGTTAGGTACATTACCTTGACTGGGTCCCATTGACCAAAACAACTTGGATGTTTATAGGAAAGAACCAGCATCTTGCGTGCAAGTGGTAGACTGATTGGGTAACATTTCTCAAAAATGCTTTCACGATGTTCCACTAGATGCTTCACCTTGTTATAAATTTGGTAACATACGATGTGAGGCTTTCGTCCTCCACTGATGGTGATTTGGGGTATTAGCAATCTTTCAAGTTCTTCCTGATTTACCGGTAATTGAAACAGAACATATGATAATGCTACCAGGAGTCACTTGTTATGAGAACGGGTGATATACACAATAACATCTGGGTCTGTTACATTCAATGTTAGATTTATCCATTTACAATTAGTGATACTGAACTAAATTCCTTGGTTACTGCACCTTAACCTCACCTGATCAATGACTGACCCCTAAGTAGTTAAGATTTTATGTAGGTTAGCATCATTATATATATAAATTAAATAAGAAAACTGTATAGTTTGCATTGACATTAAAGAATCCACTTCCATTCAGATAAATTAAAAAAATGACTTATCAAAACCAATGAAATGACATTTTCTCTTTTACCTTTCCCAATGTATTGCTTAATTACTTATTTATAAAATATTGCTGCCCATTATCCATTGATCCATACTGAGGTCTCGAAGCAAGTTAGTGTCTGTTGTAAAGAAAACTGAGAGAGTCTGGTGTCGTGGTTTTAGAACATATGAACATAAGAGATGCCATCCTGGGTTAGACCACAGGTCTATTTAGCCCAGTATTTCATATCACACAGTGGCTAAGGGGGAGAGGATTTATGCAGGGCCTTTCTAGAGCGATCTGTCCCTTGCCCCTCTCCTTACAACTTACGGCATTTAGGACCTAGGAAAGAGTGACTTCAAAGCCACTCTCCCAAAACACTAATAGAAAGATAAATCTTTGGGCAAAAACAGTGGTCTTCCCCTTGTAACAGGTTCCTTCCTGAAGTGCAAGGAGTATTAAGACGTTATTCTTAACTCATCTGACTTTTAATCTTTCAGATGATAACAGATTGAAACTTGAATATGGCAGCAATGTGATAGTAATCGTTAAAGTAATAGGTTGAATTTTGGTTATGTCTGTACCGATAGGATTGACCCTCAGGCCATTTTTAAGTACATATTCTGACTATCTAAGCCAGGGGTGGATAAAATACAGGCCACAGGCTGGATCCAGTCTGTGGGTGCCCACCAATTAATTGTACCTCACCCTGCCTGTGCACGTCACTCCCACTCTTTTGCGTGGGAGGGCATGGGTTTGGCCAGCATGCACTGCTGGAGTGAATGGGAGACCTGCTTAGCTTCCTTGGCCTCCAGCAGCTCCTCTTCCTGCCCCTGTTGCAGTGCTCACTCCAGGCACCAGGTAGGGAAGGGGTAGCAGCACCAGGCAGGCAGGCGGGTGGCGGGAACTGCAGCTGGATGGGAGCACAGAGCATCAGGACTGGGGTTGTGGGGAGTGTGGAACCCAGGGCATGTGCCCAGGGGGACTGGCAGTGTGGAGCTCGGGTGGGCAGGATGTGGGTGTGTGGCATTTGTGGGGTGTGAGGGAGGATGGGGGTATGTGGGGACCCCCCCAAACACACTTGTCCCCATGGTGCACAGCCCCCAACTGCCAGCAGCAGCAGTAGACATGGGCCCTTGGGGTGTTCATGGCCTCTGCAGGCATGGCCACCCAGCAGCATGCAGCTCCAGCCAGTTCCAGAAGCTGCATGTGGTAGCAAGAAGCAGAGCCAAACCAGCCTACCTCTACCACGTGGGGCTCCCTGTGGGTCACATGCAACTCCCAGCACTCATGCATCACTGGGGGGAAGCCCCGCAAAATGGAACCAGCTGCCTTCCCTGCTCTCTGTTGCCATATGCAGGTCCTGGAACTCTAGTGGAAGTGGAGGGGAGCCCCGCCCCCTGCTTTCTGGTAGAGTCTTGGGAGCTGCATGTGGTGGCAGGGATCAGGCAAGGCAGCCAGGTCTATCATGCAGGGCTTCTCGCCGGTGGCAAACAAGTGCCGGGAGCTGCATGTGATCTGCGGGGAGTCCACATAATAGAAGTGGGCTGGTCTGGCTCCACTCCTGGCTGGAGCTGCACACTACCATGCAGCAGTGCCTGCGCAGACCATGAACACTCCAAGGGCCCCTGCCTGCTGCTGCTGCTGGTTGCAGTGGCTGTGTACCATGCGGGGAGAGGGGGTTTCCCACACCCTCCACTCACGTCTCACAAATGCCACACACCCACACCATGTCCATGCAACATTAGGACCGACATAGTCACTGTTGCTGCTTCTCCCCACTGCCTACCTGCAGCATGGCACAGCAGAAGCTGTCTCTGCTGGACCCCATGCCACCTGAGTGTCATGTGACATGGTGCAGACAGAACTCTGCTTGGGCTGGATTCCAAAAACACTGTGGGCTGGATCTGGCCCATGGGCCATAAATTGCTAACTCCTAATGTAGATACCAGTGGCACAGACTAAAAAGTATTATAATAATTGTTTATATGGCTCAGCCTGGTTGAGTGTGATCTTAGGATCAACACCTGCTTATCAGTGTAGACATCCCTTTAGCTGTAAAGCTGTATTTAGAATTAGAATATTGTGCTAAGAAGTACACGATCTTGTAATGTGCAAAATAACTGATATGTCAGTATAAATGTTTAAATATTTAAGTATTTACCATGCAGTAAATAATGTTTTCTTTAAATTTCAGTGCTTTCTGTTTCAATTATCTATGAAGACAGCCAGAAATCCAGTTGAAGCTACACTTCGGATTTTAACAACAGTATCTGAACTTTGTTTTTAACTTAGTCTTTACATAGATAAAATTCCCAAGTTATTCCAATTAGATTTACCTGTGAAAAGAACATTAGGATTTTTTCCCACTAGGAATGTTATCTGTATAAGGGTCTTAGGAATATCATATATTGATTTTGAAGCTAGAAGGTACTATTATGATCTTTAGGGATCCAGGTTTCTGTTTCCCATGGAAAAATGTGGAAAAATGCGGATTTTTCCCTTTTAAAGAAGGGAAACATAGGAAATTGCAGGTTTCCCTTTGCAGCACAGGAACCCCAGCCTGGGACAGTGGGTGCAACAGGCATTCCCATCTCCTTCCTCCAGTCTGTCAGGATCAGATGTACTCCACTGCTCTCTGCATAACCTGCAGCCACCACAGCTACAGCCACAGCCACTGTGCTTCAGCCTGGGCAGGATGGAGACTGCCTGAAGCCCCTTGAACTCCTGCTGCCTACAGCATGGCCCAAGCCAGAGCTGCACTTGGCTTCAAGCTGCTTCTGTGGAGCACAGCACTGGTCCTCTCAGCCCCAGCCCCAGCCCCAGCCAGCATGTGGTGCCCCAGCCATTGCCTGTGCTTTCACATAAGGTGTGCTGCATGCATCTCATGTTGTACGCTGTTCCTGCCATGCCCCCGCAGACCAGCATCCTGTGAGTCTGCACTGGGCAAGAGGCAGCTGGGGGGTCCCTTCAGCAGGATGGGAGGGGCAGGGGGTTGTGGGTCTAAAGTTAGGGGCACTGGCAGGACCAGGGGACTGCAGGTCAGGAGTGAGGGGTACTGGTATGACCAGGGGAGGGGGACTGGGTTGGGAGTGAGGTGCACCAGCAGGGTGGGGGGCTGTGGCTAGGGTGTGAGGGGAAACCGCATGGGCAGAGGCAGGGCACCACCATATCAGGACTGCTCAGCACCACAAAGCAGCTGGGAGGCATAGCTGCAGCTGGGCTTATATCCTGGTGAGTGAAGATGGCAGGGGGAGTTCTGATTTTCCATGATAAAAAAAAACAAAATCAAAGGCCAAAATATGTAGGTATTTAGAATGTATTTTATTATGATCGAGGCACTGGTAGGCTTCCAACCTAACATTGTAAATCTATCAATAAGTATTGTGTTCAACTGATATTCATATATATATAGTGGCGTTTCATTTAATTACCCAAATATGTGGATTTTGGGGGTTTTTAATCAGAGTATTTGGGATTTTTAAACAGAAAACTAGGATCCCTGATGATCATTTATTCTGACCTCATGCATAAACTGGTTTATTAAAAGGAAATAAAGACATCAGGTACTATAACACTGAAATATTACAACTAAATTAAGTCAGCCTTAGTCATTTGAAATAATGTCTTATATTAAAATTTAATAAATTAGATCATAAATTAGATTAGAGTAAAGTACCTGCACGCCTTGTAAATTGTTACTATCTGCTTCATACTTCTCTGCAATTTCATTTTTCATACGTTCAACAGCATCATATTCCTGCTCTTCTTCTTCCTCTTCTTCCCCTTCTTCTTTTGGGAACTCTTCCTCAAGAATAGTTTCAATATCTTTCTCCTCATTCTCATCATCACTGGCCTCTTCATCATCCTTATCTGTTAGATCCTAAAGTGCAAAATGTTCAACTACAGTGTAGAAGTAAAGACAAAAATTCTCTCTTCATCCCTCTCCCTCCCCTTTTTCTGACCATTGTTTAACTTCTAAATAGTTTGCTAAGATTGTTCCCAGAGTTGTTTAGTGATAAACAAATATAATCGAGGAGAGGACAGGATGGCACATTAGATACTAACTTGTTCAGAGATAATAAAAAGATAACAGGAAAAGTATCCTAAGACAGACGATCATGATTATGAAAATCTAAGTTTGCTTCTGTGAGCAATTTATTGTCAATGACAGCTTCCTTTTTTAGAGTGATTTGGATCTGAATCCTTTTCTTTGAGTTAAATTCTAATGACAAGAATTTATAGTAGTGACCCTCAAAAAAGATGTCTGATTTAACTGGATACATTTTAATCTGTAAAAACTGCTGAAATCAATGGGCAGTCTTACCAGTGAATATCTATTAAAGTTGAAACTGAAGTATTTTTATGTCTTGTGCATCCCCTCACTACCTGATATAATTTTATGTTGTTATACTTAATTATTTTGGAAGTGGGAAGAAATGGTTGCACAGATGATGCACTGTTGAAAAAACAGTTTTGGAAAATGCTATCAATATCTCAAATTATAAGCTTTATAAATAATTATATTAATTAAAGTAAACTCCAGTGTGTTTTTATGATAACAGAATTCTTAAAGATATCTAAAGACAAAGTTCAGTAAAATTCAGACTAATATTTATAGAGTTGAATAAGTCTGCTCATGCTTAAAAGTTAATACATGTTTAAGTATCTTGGTGCATTTGGGCTCATCCTTAGAAGTGATTTAAAATACCGTCATGAACACTACAGAGCACAATCTCTATCTGTAGCATTGTTTCCAATATATATTAAAATGTCTTAAGTAAAGATAACGTACCAGTGAAAATAGATGTTTCTTATAGCTTGCTACATATTAATCTAAATAAATAACTCTTAGATACTATGGTGATATACATTTAGATACTTCTAAAGCAGATGAACATAAATACTTTTTGTAACATGCTGAGCTTTATGTGAGGGGGTGTGTGTGGGGAGGGTTGGACTCCCACCAGGAGAAAGTAGGGCTTTGCAAAGATTCAGGTGATGATTCAATTCAGAGGAGATTTGGCCCGATTCAGTGGCTGAATCTCCAAATCCAAATTGAATCAGGAGGCCAATTAAAAGGTCTGAACTGATTCAAAGCCCTATGAATTGATTCAGAAAAGATTCGGAGAGCTTTGGTGATTCAGGCAGTCCTTGCCTGCTGCAGCAGGTAGCTGGACCAGGACTCTGAGCTGGTAAGTAGGGGGTGAGGGAGGAGGGCTGGAAGAGGGGGAGGGGATCATGGGGGTACATCCCTTGCCTGGTCCCCTAGCCCCCACAACCCCTGCCTGCTCCCCTAGCCCCCCATGGCTGCCCTGACCACCCCAGCTCTGGGTCTTTAAGAAAAAAGCACCCCAAAACCCACCAAATCACCAGTTCCTGCAGCAGCCTCAGGGCTTTGGGTGGCTCATGCAGAGTCTCCCATGCAGTGTGGGATGGTGGGGAGCAGTGGGGATCACCTCCCACCAGGCAGGAGCTGGTGAGTTCAGGGTCTTTTTTTTCTTTTTCTTTAAGTGCCAGGAGGTGGGGTGGGTAGAGCAGCCATTCCTGGGGATGGGAGAATGGGTGGGGGATGGGGCCTGTGTGATTCGGAGATTTGGCCAAATCGATTCAGGACAATGATTTGAATCACTGAATCCAATCACTGTCCCCCAAACTGGCTGAATCCAAAGGGAATACTAGCCACCTCACACAGGCCTAATAGAGAGGACTACTCCATATTGAGCTTGTCTACTGTTGATGCCTGCTGTTATGTTAAAAGCATTTCATTACGCATAGTATGCCTCCAGTTGCTACAAATACTGTTGCTGATCCAAATGAAACTTTAGGCTTGTGGAGTGCTCACAGGTTTCATAGTTTCATAGTAGCTAGGGTCAGGAGGGACCTGAACTAATCATCTAGCCTGACCCCCTGCCACAGGCAGGAATGAATGCTGGGTTCACAAGACCCCAGACAGGTGATCATCCAACCTCCTCTTGAATATGTCTGGCTCCCCAGACCCAGAAGAGTGACTCGTCGGTGGCAGCAAGTGCCCCCTGGACCCAGGGCAGCCCGTGCTGCTGCAGAGCCTGTACCTGAGGTGCCACTTGGGAACAGGTATGCAGCCCTGGCCACCCTGGAGGAGATTGCT
>JAGPOW010003642.1:84196417-84227500 GCA_030014935.1 Caiman crocodilus
GGCACCCCAAGGGAGGCACTCGGAGCCTGGAAGGTGGTCGGGCGCAGGGAGGTGGGCGGCTCAAAACGGGAGCGCCCCCTACTGGCCCGCCACAAGGACGTGGAACTGGCTTCCTAGGGAAGTGGTTCTTGCTCCTACCTTGGGCGTCTTTAAGAGTAGATTGGATAGGTACTTGGCTGAGGTTCTGTGACCCTGGCACTCGTTCCTGCCATTGGCGGGGTGTCAGACTAGATGGCCTGCTCTAGGCCCCTTCTGACCCTAGGCACTATGATACTATGTCCAAGGTAGGGGCGAGAACCACCTCCCTGGGAAGTTGGTTCCAGATTTTGGCCACCCTACCTGTAAAATATTGCCTTCTGATCTCCAACCTAAACCTGTTCTCTATCAGCTTATAATCATTGTTCCTTGTCACCCCAGGTGGTGCTGGGGAGAAAAGACCTCTGCCTATTAGCTGTTGATCCCCCCTAATGAGCTTGTAGGCAGCCACCAGGTCGCCCCTCAGCCTCCTCTTGTTGAGGCTGAACAGGTTCAGGTCCTTCAGTCTCTCCTTGTAGGGCCTATCCTGCTGCCCTCTCACCAAGCGGGTGGCCCTCCTCTGAACCCTCTCCAGGCTGGCCACATCCCTTTTGAAGTGTGGTGCCCAGTACTGGACGCAGCACTCCAACTGCGGCCTGACCCAAGTCGCATAGAGGGGAGTATCACTTCTCTGGACTGGCTTGAGATGCACCTTTGGATGCATGACAAAGTATGGTTGGCCTTGCTGGCTGTGGTCTGGCATTGGCGGCTTATGTTCATCTTGGAGTCAATAATGACTCCAAGATCCCTTTCCGCCTCTGTGCTTTCCAGAAGGGAAATCCCCAGCCTGTATGTATGCTGTGGATTCCTTTTCCCAAGGTGCAGCACCCTGCATTTGTCCATGTTGAACCCCATCCTATTCTCGTCTGCCCACTTTTGTAGTCTGTCTAAATCTAGCTGCAGCCTCTCTCTCCCTTCGAGTGTGTCCACCTCGCCCCACATCTTAGTGTCATCAGCAAACTTGGACAGCGTGCTTTCCACTCCCTTGTCCAAGTCACTGATGAAGATGTTAAACAGTGTGGGCCCGAGGACAGAGCCCTGGGGGATCCCACTGCTCACATCTCGCCAGGTTGAGTACAACCCATCTACTACTACTCTCTGGGTGTGCTCCATCAACCAATAGTGTCCACACTACTGGATTTGTCATCAGTGTAGAAACACCATACCTGCAGAAGAAGATCCACACCACAATGATGCTCAAAGATGTTCCTTGTGTCATGGAGATAGACTCAGATTCCAGGTTTGCCTTAATTTTGGAAAAGACATATGAATTGGTATGGCCTTAAAACCATCTGCCTGTTGTCCCATGTGAACCAAAACTTGTCAGTTACAATAAACAAACAGCTGACTTGAAAAGTTATGCCCATATCTGGTACAGGGAGGACTGAGTTCTTCATCTCAAAACTGCTAAAGAACAGTAAGCAAGCTTGCTAAGAGGAGAATGGTTCAAGCCAGTAGGTATTCAGTCAACAGGAGTCCACAGAGCTGTGACAGACACTATGGCCCTGTCTGCATATAGATCTTGCTGGCCTATTTCAAGGCTAGCTTTTTCATTGTCACTGATTCCTTCTCCAAGTGGCTGAAAATTGTTCCAGTTGCAATAATGACATTGTGTGCTATAATCTAAGTTTAATGAAAATTGTTCGTGTCACATGGTCTTTCAGTCTGACAGTGGTGCACAGTTCACTTCACTCCAGAGCATTTACTTCATTTCATTGCAGAGAAACTTTATTTATTGTATCACATCCACACTGTTCCATCCAACAGCCAAGCTGAGCGGATGGTCCAAACTACTAAAGATGTGTTGAAGAGGATTGTTGATTATGATCAGAAGCTATGATTAGCTGAATTTTTACTACCACAACATGTAACTCCATGCACAGCCACAGGCTGAAGTCTTGCCAAACTATTGATGAAGTGCCAATCAAAGTCTTGCTTGGAACAACTTCACCCAGACCTGATAACTGAACACCAAACAAAGCAAGAAATCCAATTCTCTATAGAACAGGTGACTTTACATGCACGGATTTTCAAATCAAACAATCCTGTGTACGTCCAAAAGGTCATAGATTTCATAGACATTACGGCTGGAAGGGACCTCAGAAGATCATCGAGTCTAGCCCCCTGCCCTAGGGGCAGGAAGTCAGCTGGGGTCATAGGATCCCAGCAAGATAAGCATCCTAATTTCTCTTGAATGTATTCAATGTAGGTGCTTGAGCAGGTCTGATGGCAGGTTGTTCCAGACCTTAGGGGCTCGGACAGTGAAGAAATTCTTCCTTATGTCCATCCTGAAATGGTCTTGCATGAGTTTATAACTGTTCCACCTTGTCATCCCTTGTGGTGCTCTGGTGAACAATCATTCCCCCAGATCCTGGTGAACACCCCTGATAAACTTATAGGTGGCTACCAGACCATCTCTGAGCCTGAATTTTTCTAGACTAAAGAGTACCATAGCTCTCAGCCTGTCGTCATAAGGTCTGTTTGCCTGACCTCTGATCATGTGCATGGCTCTTAAGCTTCTCCACATTCTTTTTGAATTGTGGAGCCCAAAACTGGATGCAGCACTCTAGCTGTGGCCTCACCAGGGCTGAGTACAATGGGAGAATAACATCCTGGGATTTGCTAAAGAAGCATCCATGGATGCTAGCCAGTGTTTTGCTCGCTTTACTAGCCGCAGTTTGACATTGAAGTCTCATATTCATCTTGTGGTCAATCATGACCCTCAAGTCCTTTTCATCCGTAGTGCTAGCCAGCATAGCACTGCTGAGCCAATAAAGATGCTGCAGGTTTTTCCTGCCAAGAACCTTGCATTTTTCGGTGTTAAACACCATCAGGTTCTCATCTGCCCATTTGCTGAGCCTGTCAAGGTCAGCTTGGATCACCCTCCTATCCTCAGGTGTGGATGCTTTGCCCCAGAGTTTGGTATCATCAGTGAACTTGGCCAGTCTGCTTCTGACTCCACTGTCCACATCAAGGCCAAGACTTCAGATAGTAAGACACTTCACACTTGTTAACCAGATGCAAGGTTTTGCTCCAGATGATGTGCTGCCTATCAATCCAGAAGACATCATATTGCCAGCATAACCAGTTCTTACAAGTCCTTCATTTCTTCTTCCAGACCCACCAAATCCTCCAGCTGCCAAAGTGACTCAAAAAGAGCCAATGAAGCCTGCTGCCATTTCCAGTGAGATGACTAAAATCTCTGAATTGAATTGTTTGAGGAGAGTCACCACCTGGCCCAAGCAGTTAAAGAGCTATGTTATCTGGGGAAGAGCAGACAGGGGAGGGGAGTTCTGTACTGAATATTTTGAGTACACTCCCAAAGAGGCTAGTCCATGTTGTGTTTGTCTCCTGTTGCTGTCTGCTGTTTTGCTTAACAGCATATATTTTAAGCCTTTTGTTCGTACAGTAAAGATGGTTGCCCTGTTTATCTGATCTTGCTGAGACAGACAAAACCCTGCAATATACAAAACTTGTATTTATATCTCGTTCATTCTACTTTCTTACCTCCTCTTTCTTTTTTGCTTGCTCTGCTAGAAGTTCTGCCCTTCTTTTAGCAATCTTCTTATCCTGTTAGTAAGGAAAGAAAAGGTAACAAAGCAACAATACTTTGACTTTCTATTATGTCTCAGTGGATTTCAGTGGAGCTCACTAGTTTGATATGCTAATAAAAGGAACAAAATGTCAATAGTTTTGGACCAAATCTCTAAGGCTTACCTAATTAAAAAAACCTCATTTAGTCAGTATACATAGGCAAAAATTAATAAGAACTTCAACATTTCTCTCTCCGCATTTCTTATAGGTTGGGGTGGTAGCACTGCTTAAGAGTTCATCCTGACCAACACTTTACATTATAAGAATTTTACTTTGAATTGTATACACTTTTGCAGATTTTATTTTCATTGTGTTGAAAAAAAACCTTACAACCTCTATAATGAGAAGCTGTAGCATCTCTACATTTTGAAGTTGAGTCTGAAAATTTGGCAAAAGGGGCAGCCTGGTATCTCAGCTGTCAGGGATGTGTCTTTTGCTGTTCTCATTTAAAACTGTACAAAATTGGCCATGTTATAAAGCTCTAAAATATCTCAATTCACACACAGGTGCTAAAGGCTTGTCAAGTATTTAACAGCAAAGTTCTTTGAAGTATTTTTCAGTTCTACATTGGGTATTTCATTGAAACTTCATGGTGAAACAATCCTTTCTCATTCTGCAGTCCTCTGACTCATTTGCTATATACTTTCCCATTTCTTTAACTGATGAAGCAGGAACCTACATATAACAGCCTCATTAAATATACAGCCCTGATTGGTTTTCTGAACATAATCCATCTTGTTCACTGAGATGGCTGCCCTACAGAAAAAATAACAGGTGACCATATAATTGAAAACTGTATCATAATACAAAAGGACAAGGAAGCTGAATTAAAGTTATTCAGTTAGTCATTTTTCTGTGCTTTCCTAAATAGAGTGCTTGACAATCTTTTAATGCAGTTTTGTGTTTATGTTTTCCTAGGTTTTAAGTACCAACAACCACATAGTTCATTAGTGAATGTCCCAGCTCAGATACTCCAGAGCATGTCTTGCCCGCCTGCTACTGCTTGCATGCCCTATACCCAGAAATGTGCCGATGTAACAGTTCCAGGTACATCCTCTAGCATTCGTCCTGAAGACCTCAGTTTCCAACATGCTTAAGTGGTTGCCAAAGATAACCCCAGAGGAACTTCTTTGCAATTATAGCTTTGGGAAAAATTGAGCAGGAAGAGGTAGATAAAGTGTGCTCTGAAATGCCCTTCTATGATAGGTACATGACACAAACATATGCCACATGAGCTACCAAAGTAACAAAGGATACTTTGATTACAACCATGTAATGCAGAAATTAGACCAAGATGAGACGCACATTTTGCCAGTAAGCCTCTAAGCTATTTTACTAACAGAAAAGGATGAGACTAATGAATCTTGGGTTTTATTCCAAGTTTTCAAGATAGTCTTTTCTAATAGTTTCAGACAGTTTATTCCCTGCATTTCCCAAGCCACAACCCTTTAAGTCCCAGTCTTCATCTGAGTCCCCTCTCTGACTCCACTTTGGCTCATCAAACCAATTCCCACTTTTCCCCAATCTCTGCATGTTCCAAGTCTCCCCTTAGTTTCAGTTTCCTCCTTTGCTACTCTCCCCTCCATATTCTGATCAGATTTCTTCTTCTTGCCCCTTAGTATATTGGCAGCAGAACATTGAGAGTATGTCTATACCACTCAATTATGATGCCAGGCAACATACTGATATATGTTGTGCTTGTTGGCTTAGAAATGGTATTTAAATGTCTGTTTTATTGGGAATTGGCTTATAGGTATAGGTATATACATTATAAGGGGTCAAGATGGGCACTGGGGGTTAACTGAACCTCTAAAGAGTTTGGGAGACACACACAGCTTCTCATGGCCCTGAAAACAGACAAGCTATCTAACGCAACAAGGCCAACGGATGGACACAACCTGAAAATTATGGGGGGCATGCCATAACACCAGATCACAGCCTTCAAGGCAGACAGGATGTCTAACACAACTGTATCAGACGGCTGGAGCTGAGTTGAGGAGGATCGCTGATTACTCGGCCATCAGATGGGCTGGTGGATGGAGAGGCAGGACACAGCATATTGGTTGCAAAAATAACTTTAACTTTACTTATGCCGCTGGTGGTGGCAACGCAGGTGGTAAGGTTGCTTACGTAGTTACAGGTAACGAGTTGCTTGAGTAGTTACAGATAACTGGCAACAGAACGAGCCGGAGAATTTGTAGACAGAAATGAGCATGCAGGATGAAGGATATGTAGGGAGCAAATGGTGATGGGGAGATCAGTGGGTGATCAGTCTGCCAGCTTTTCTCTTCCACGTGGCAAAATAGCTAATGAGGCAGAACGTACCAAATTTAAAAGTAACTGCAGTTGCTTAGGGCAGTTCTATTGTGACAGGGGCACTCAACTGATTTGGTTATGACAACAACAAGGACACACAGTCTGGGAACCAAAGAAATATGTACCATACTGCCCCATAACACAAGATAAGTGACACCAGCAACAAGGCCTCAGAGAGCAAGGGGGCCTAAGTCCCAGTTTTGGGGGAACAGATCAAATTAGGAAAAGGCCTGGAAGGCTATGTGGATGTGTGACCACAGAGAGACAACCAACCAGAGATAGCCACGGATGAAGAGTCATCAGGAGTCATCATGGGGGGGAGAAGAATACAAAAGCAGCAATTTGAGATTAACAAAGGGTCCCTCCCTTCATCCCATTCCTCCCTGTTCTGCTCTCTGAAAGGTGTCCCCATCCACATCCATCAAGAAGGGTCCCTGAGGCCATCATGAACCAAGGGTATACCAGTAGCCCATCTCATGCACCCCACTGGAGGGGGTTGTGGGCCTTAGCAATCCGCCTCCAGACTGAGAGAGAGATCTGACACCTGAGAGAGAGAGCCTCAGAGTGGAGCCTGCATCCTGACCAGATGTACTTGGATTTTTATGACAGCCCTAGGATTGGTAGATACAGAATAGTTTGATTGTTTGTATTTTTTTTTGTTCTTACTCTGTATCAATAAATTCACCTATTATCAACTGGCAGGTGCTGTGGTTGGTCTGAGGGTTGTGCCCACCTGGAACAAAGGTATAAGAACTGGGTTCCTATAATCCAGTGTCAATAGTGCTTGCTTTGTGTGCGCTGCCTCCCAAACCAGAATTAGTATAGGGTAGATCACTGCCATGAATGCCCATATAAGAGACAATGATAGAACGTACAGTTACATGCTATTAGGCAACTCTTCTATATATTTCTGGTTCATGATATATCACTTAGAGTGTGTTATGTCTCACTATGGTGCTACTCGGTGTCATAATTCAACAGTTTAGACAAGCCAGGAAAGTACAGGAGAGATAATGTCTCTATCTCTACTTCCTGTGCTTGGTGCCACAGCAGCAAATGTAGGAAAAGTCTGGTTCAGCTTCTGAACTGCTGGATTGTTGCGTGTGAGATGAAATCTTTGTAGAAGTCAGCTTTACATTTATTAAGACTTGTCTAATCATATGCCAACTCATAATTTAGCTAAATTTGTAAGTTGTAAACATGTAATTGAACAGAATCTGTCTATCCCAAGGGTGTCAAACATGTGGCCAACAGGCTAGATTCAGCCCATGAAGCAGTGTTGTCTGACCTACAGAGCTCCAAGAGGGGACAGGAATCAAGTGTTGGGGATAAGCAATGGTTGTGTTAACCTCTGTAACCATCCTTGCAGGAGGGTGAGAGTAGGGGAGGAGGGGAGAGGGAGTGAGTGATCTGGATACATTTGGTCTAACCAATTTATTACTAAAGCTGTTCCTAGATAGGCTTCTCTGAGTCTATCTCAGTTCAGTTAATTCCTTTCTGTCTGCCTACTTTCAGGGTTTCTATGATTCAAACAAACATTCAACAACTGAAGGGTTAACACATCTGCTGTTATAAGTGGTGTATCAGTGACAGAAGCAGAGAACTATAAAGTCCTGAAAGTTCCCAGCCACTCAACTTACCACCTTAGACAAACACTTAAGAATACATGAATGTCTTACAGTGTGACACATGGTCAACTTGGGTTCAATGTGATCAATATGGAAGAAGGTACTAGGGACAAGTCACTGCAAATATGTTACTGCCAGCATCTTCCAATTTAAATTTATTTCAGAGCATAATCTAGGCTAAGATGTGCTTGTTGCTAAAATAACAATTCTCTTTCTCTTGCTCCCTAGCTATGTAAACTCTAAGGCTGGATCCAGATATGCACATACGCGTGGTTTCTGGCACCACAAACCTATTTGTGGTGCCACGAACTGCATGCCCAGTACGGTAGAATGTGCTCTGCGCTACAAATTTGCAGTATGGGGACAAAATTTCTTACCAGGAAATCCCAGTAGTGAACAAACAGCATCGCAAAAAAAAAAAAGAGCAGTATGGAGGACACCACAGAAGCATGCATCAGCAGATATGGAGGCTTGGCCCTCCTGGGAGATGATTTGGCTGCTGGCCAGAGCATCTGCCCTCCTCTAGGTTTGCTTCTGTTCCTCCAGCATACTAGGAGCCAGGAGGAGTGGGGAAATGGCAGTTTCCTCAAAGCAGGGTATGTTGCCTTGCACCAAAGCACACGTGCAGGGGCGTGTGCAGTGGCAAAAAAGTAGCGGCACAAATTTGTGCCGCTACTTTTTTTGCTGCTGGAAGCGTGTGCCCCTGTTGCATGTGCCCTAAGTGTCTTTGGCACCTCTCACAATTTGCTCCTACTTCTGTCTGTCAAGGATATAGAACCATTAAGTACTGCTTAGTATAGTAGGTCTCCATTTTCTCTGTGGTCAGAGAGGAGGCATAACATCATAGGAATGACTTACATGTCTGTTCTAAACATATGTCCTAATCACTGAAGTCACTGAATTTTTTCTGTTTATTATATTCCTGGACTCACTTCTTATTGCTTCTTCTACTTTCAGTCTCCTTTATTAAACTCAAAATTTATCTCAATATTTTATTTTTTATGGTATTTAGTTGACTTACATTCTTCTTAGTAAATGTCCAGGTCTTATGCCCATATAAAATAAAAGTCTTTATAGTGGTCAGAAATTCAGGTTTTCCCAGTAGTTGTTCAGAGTTAAAAATTCTTGCAAAGAGAATGAATGGGCATTCCTAATCTCTACCTGTGCCTTAATTTCATCCCTCACCAAAATGGTATTAATAATTATTGTGCTTAGGTATTTAAATTGCCTACCTCCTGGATAGCTGGGGTTACTGACTGCTAAATAAACTTGTCAAAGATCTCTTATTCAGCTAGCAGTCAAGTTTTGGTTTTAACTACAATTATTTTAAATCCCTTTTCCTTGCCACTTTATTCAAGTCTTCAGTCATCCTTTGTAAATCACCAGCATATCCAAAAAGTTCTTGGAGGCTATTTAAATTCAGTCCAACCTGAGAATTTTGCTACTCTTTTTATAGCATTGATTCATAGATTCCAGAGTTGGAAGGAACCTCAGTGGGCCATCTAGTCCGACCCCCTGTCCCTGGCAGGCAAGAAAAGGGTCACGAACCTTGGGGTCATGTGATCCCAACCAGGTGCCTGTTCCTTCTCTTGAAGACCCCCCAAGGATGGGGAAGCACCACCTCCCTTAGAAGCCTATTCCAGATCCTGGCAACCCTAACCATGAAGCAATATTAAAGAGAACCAGCCATAGTGCATTTCCTTGCCTTTATCCCATATTGATGTCAAATGGTGCAATGATTTTCATTCCCTATTTATATTCATCTTCCTGAACTGCAAACACATAGTTATCCAAATAATTTTATTGAGCTTTACAAATTCTTTCATTAATGCTTAAAAGCCCTCTTGTGATGGGGCCAACTTTTTTTGGCAGGCATACTACTGCTTTGCTTTCTACTTCCTGTCCTGTATTCTCTGCCCAATCTGCTGCTCTGTATTCTGCTCTCTGCCCTTCTTGCTATTGTGCTGTCTCCTCCCAAGTCTGCTATGTGTCACACACAGACTGCCCATGCCAAATGTGGCATAAATGCCACAGTTGGCCACATTACTATTATTACATGCTTTTTTAAAAACAAAACCCGTAAGATCATAGTCTCATCTTTTCTTGAACAGTTGATTCATTTCAATGTTTGATTCAAAATAGACTTGTTTTTGTTCTGGAACCTAAACCAATACTTTCCTACTATCTATATAAATATTTCCTAGAAAAAAATTTAAAACCTACCCTTATTTTTGCCTTCCGTTCTTTGATTTTCTTCTTAAACTCCATTTTTTTATTTTGCTTATCTTTCCATTTTGTCAAACGAGGAGGAAGAAGACGATCAATAATATCACTTTCTTCCACCTGTATAATAGCTGTAACATCAGGACAAAGTCCTCGATCTGATAAAAACTGGGCTTCATCTACGGTACGAGGGAAACCATCCAGTATAAATCCTGTGGATCTGATTTGAAATAAAGAAAACTTTTTTTAAAAAGAAAATTTACTACAAAGGGTATTCAGTGAGTAAAGTATAACAAAGTACTGCCATTTATCAAAATGTGTTTTAATACTACTTTTAAACAAAATATTATTTTATTCTTAATTTCTTATAATTCCAATTTAGAAATTTACAAATTTTTTTGACTTTTCATTTTGTTTTATTCTGTTTTTCTGAATGGGACAAAAATGTTTTGGCCATTTTGTATTCAAACAATTTCAACTAGTTTAGTACTGTAACCCATAATAACTTTGCTTGTATCTTCAATGCTGCTCGCGTATCTTCAAAAATAGCACTTATTAGCCACTGGTTTAAAATTATGAGCGGCTATCATATTATTTTGGTAAAGTCTGTCATGTGAAATTTGTTACCTGATGATTTCCTGATCTGGAAGAGTGGGTAGGACCTCTCTCCCAGATCATGGCATGGAGCACACCACTATGCAAAAGTCCATTCCTACTAATAGTGGAGGCAGTTTTAATTTGCTCATAGGGCTTCGGGGCTCGGTCATACCCCTTCTATCCTCCTGCTGGATAAGTACATCCCAACCTGGGTTTAGTGTTTCTATATTTCTTTTGAATAGATTGGGCTGTGGTGGCAAACTAGTTGAGATGTAGTTCTAGAGGCATGACTTTACTCCAGACCTGTGCTAAAGATCACTCACAGTCAACTCAGGTGTAAAACAGGCTTCTGGTCATTTGGCCTGGGGAGTCAAAAGCAGTTGGATATAATGCTAGCCACATCACTCCCTTGTGTGCGGCTGGCTTCAGAAGCTAGCATGCCTTAAACATACGAATCTGATGGGCCATTTAAGCTTGGACAGACCGTTGACCTTTACTGGTAGATTATAACTGCAGTCTCTCACACTCATGAGACTTAACAGCAAGATACAGACCACTTTTCTCAGCTGAGGCAGAATGGATAGAAGTTTCATGGAATAACAAAATCAGATTGCAATTTTTTTCCATCCTCCCCTCCAGTGAGAGTCAGGATTTTTTACATTTGCAGAAGGGTGAGGAAATGGTGAGAATCTGAACCAGTGATTTCTTTAATCCATTCTCCTATAGAACATTTCATCAGAGCTTCTGACAGCTAGCAGATATCATGCTTTTTTTTTTTGTTAAATGCAAAATTAAAAGGATGATTTCTTCCCCAAAGGTGTACAACACCTGCTGCAACAGTGGGGGGGAAGGGGACAAATATATGATACCGCCCCCCAGTGTCTAGAATCTAATTATTGGGAGGTAGTCTTAAATTTGAAGACATCTTGGTTTTGTGCAAATATAGTCATTCAGCCTTTTGCCTGCCAGATTATATTAATAGAGAAAATAGTTGACAGAAGTTAGTGGGTGACTAAGAAACTGTATTATGTCTGTTTTATTGGAGGACATTTTTTTCTTATTGAAGTTTTTTTTTGTTCAGTGTTTTGTAAAGTCTAAGAATGCTCTCTATCTCTATACTGTCTTCGTACACTAAGAAAACTCTGATTGTACTTGTAAATCATAAAAGTTACAAGTTATTTGATTTTACTGTTTTGGACCCAGTTGTGCAACTTCTTGCATGCCTGTCTACTAAGATGCAGCAGTCTATAAATGGTTGTATTCTGAAAACTCACTATGACATGAATATTTCCTTCTCAGGTTCAGAAGGAAGTCATCTAGTAATGTTTCTTCTTACCATGAATAATTATAAAGGTTATAACCAAAATATTGACAGCTCTGAACTTTTCCCCTGTTCTCCTTAGCCTTCCAAATAAATGGATTGGTATTCAGAATTGGTACTTATATTTTCTATTGAATCCTATCCTTTGGGTTTTCCTCAGGAAGATGAAGTTATTTTTGGATGGTTTGATAGTTTTTGCAGTTATTAAAGTGAATGTACTGTATTCTTAAATGTTTTGGCTTATTTTGATATTGCAATGTACTAAAAATTCAAGAGACTCTATATTGCCATGTTATTCATTATACAGTCCCAATCTGTAGACCTATGGTTGAAAAATGGAATATATTAAAAGATTAAAGTTAAAGATTAAAATTAAAATAAAACTAAAAGATAAATAATGTGATTAAATTAGTTACCGGAATGGCTCCTTTGTCCACCAGTCAGAAACAATATTATCAAGTACTTCTAGTGGCAATGCTTCATTATCTACTAGGTTTGCTTTGATTGCTTCCTCCTCATCAGATAATTCCACTTCATAAATCTAAAGACAAGAGATCATGAAAAAATTAATATCTATGTTGCTTGACTATTACACTGCTCTTTAGCTGACTGAGGGAATGTATACATCTTGCTGTGTCAGGTGGTTGTGCCTTCAAATGTTCTGTGCTGCTCCATATGGAGTGCTTCACAAACCAGAAGCATGGTAAGTGTGTCACATGCAAAAGGTGGTGTATTGAAGAGGCTAATTAACACGGTTGAAGGACAGTGCTACAAAGCCTCCATAGATGTTAATTAGTCAACCCACTGTGCCGCACTGCTTCTGGTTTAAAGTCAGCTTTCATGGAATAATGTGGTATTTTTGCAGGTTTCAATGATAGGCATGGTGAGATTACCACAAATACATGGCTTGAGAAAGTTAAATAAAACATTTTGGGTGTAGCTGGCTTTCTTTGATCTAGTTTAGCAGCAGCAAAGTAATTTGATGTAGTAAAATGCAATAAACTCGTTCACACAAATTATTAAACAGAGCAGGTCAAAAATTTCCAAAATGTAGTTTATCAACAAACAGGAATGAATTTAAAACATGAAGTAAGGATCCTGTGGACAACAGCATTTTAATTTTGTTATAATTAAGTTATCTTCTGAGCAGAGGATAATTGTATAAAGGATTGAAACAAGGATCTTGTTACCATAACACACATATATGCAAGAAGGACCCACTAAGTTATACAAGCAACTTTAATTCTATCATTTTCTATTTTTTTGTGTGCTTTATTTTGTAACCTTAATGTTGTTATAACATACCTCTATTTAAAAATGGTTAATTTGTTTACAGTTACTAGGATTCTTGGAGATGTTCTGAACATATGGACTCCACCCAGCTGCTCACATACACTGTATGTCAAAGTTTGTCATTTACACAAACAATCACCATTAGGTGCCACAAATGAGTGTTGCATGCTCTCATGTTTCCCCCTTACAAGAACATAAAAGGTGAAACCTTATTCTCAATTCTTTTGCCGACCAAATTCAAGATGATAATACTCCCAGTTGGGACTCAGGGCCAGACACAGGCATGGGCTAACCAGGCAGAAAGGGTGCCTGAAAATGGTAATTTTTTTATCTGTTGTCTGAATATTATTATCATTATCTCTGGTTAAGGGTGTCCAATACTAAAAATTTGCCTAGAATAAAGCAATTCCAAATTGATCCCATGTCCTGTGTTAATTGTGAATATACCCAATGTTTATTATGCTAAATCAGTCTATGTGACTGCATCTGACCTTCCTACCTCACACCAATTGTCCCCAGTGGCCCCTGTTCCTCACTGCCTCACATTTGCATTGATTAATTAAGGCATACATCTCAAAATAGGCAGTCAAGCTCTGAATGTTTATTATGCTAAACCAGCGTATTCTCCTGAAACTCGCATCTATTGTATCCAATAGCCTTTGATCTTTATTACCTCTATTTACATTTAACAGACCTGCTTTGGTTTAATAAAAGGTATCCCATGTGTCCCCCAAAACCTTATAACATAGTTCCTTAATAGAGGCATATCTCTCAAAACAGGCATTTAATGTCTGTCAAATATCTTCATAAGCCATTTGATGCAGCTATTTAGGCTCCATTGTTAACATAACTACCAAAAGATAGTATTCTGTGATCAACTTCCTAAACGTACCTCAGGCAGACGAGGTTCTTTGGGTGAATCTGCTATCTTTTATTAGACCAACTTAAATAGCTGGACAAAAAAATTAGCAAGCTTTTGGGTTTAAAAACCCTTCATCAAGCTGAGGAAGGCTCTGGGTGTGTGCTCTTCTTGGACAGAATGAAAGTAAAGAAGCCAGAGGCTGGGCTGGTATGCATGCAAGACAGGCAGTCAGTAAAGATGTAAATTGAAGAATCATTGGGTGAGAGAGAGGCTGCCAGGGGGGCGGGGAGAAGAGGGGTGAATGTAGCACTTAAATAGTGGAGAGGTACCTCTCTAAAGGTACCTCATTCAATCAATACCCATTCCATTTGATTCCAAACTAATCACAAGCTTGCAGAAGCAAAATAAACACACAAACAGGATATACTTGTAATATGTTAATTCCCTCCTTGCCTACTTTGTTCAGACTTTGATTACCAACTATCAAGAAAGAATGCTTTGAAGCTATACAATTGAACAAGTATAAAGAAAGAGTTGCCAGCAAAAAGGGGGGTGGTTCTTTAGAGGAAAAAGGGATGCTGAAACCTACTTCTAGATGGACTAAAGTGACAGATCCACACTTTAAGAAAGCTGAAACTGAACTGGTTTCTGGCCTGCATGGGTAAAGAATCTCTTGCAGCGAACACAAGGCCTATATGATAATATAACTCATTTATTGATATTGGGACAGAGTCTTTTTCTGTCATTTAGTTTTATAGCTTGTTGGTAGTTCTGCTATTAATCAACCGAGTGTTGTGTCAATTCTTAAAGCACTAGGTTTAAAAATCTGGTTTCTAAGTGCAACAGTGGACATCTGAATCTCTCATGGCTTTTAGCTGTCCAGTCATCTAGACAAAATGAGAGAGACCTAGGATATTATCTAGGTATTTGTTCTTGAAGTTGTGACCAAAGAATAAAATTTAATTGTATGAACAGAGCTACATGTGGATGCCCTACATATTTCAAGTTCCTTGCCTAAACAGGTTGCTGAGGTAATCTGCTCTGGTCAACTAGGACCTAATATATACATTAGAGGACTGTTCTGAAAGTCTTTGAGATGGAACCGTTTTCCTCTTATTTGGTACCAAAAGAAGCAAATGATTTAGTGGATATCTGAATATATTTTATTCTGTTCAGGTAATGTAAGAATGCCCTTTTAATATCCAAGTGTTTAATTTTATTTCTTCCACAGATGATGAGACTCCAAAAAAAGCACAGATCAATAGCTATATTAATTGACGTGAAGGTATGATCTCATCATTGGGATGAACTTCGGACAACCTTCATTGTCACTCTCTCCACATGAAATATAAGATACGGAGGTTTTGACAGGATGGATTAATGACTATTACAATGCTATTTATGTTGAGAGTGGTGAAATGAGCAAGATGGCAAGGATTCAGGTTTTGGCTCTGTTATATAAAGAAGTACTAGATTTAAGGCCCAGGATGAAATTGTCTGCCTTCTGGATGAGGAGGAAGAAAAAAATCCTCAGACAAGTCTTTCAGAAATCTATTGATTTGATTTCTATATAATGATGAGAAAACTGGAAGTATCCAGGACTGGTTGATGACAGACTGAAATTAGTGCTTAATGAACCTTAATGGAATTTAAATACAAGCCAAATCATTTGAACAATAAGTACTTTAGGATCCAAGAAATAAAATAAAAATGTGCTCATTTTTGGCTAGGTACAGGCATTCAGAAAGCCCAAGATGGAATCGATCTAAGTTATGCAGTTTTCTGTACGTGGCATAGTCTAGATCAGTAGCAAACAGAACATGCATTCACCTGGTGGGGGGCAGGGAGCAACTCTTAGACTAGGCTCTGCCATTTTTATACCAGTTTGTATGTGCTGAACTTCTGTTGTGTTACAGGTATAGATTGGTTTTGCGCACCAAACTTGTGTTCCATTATGGGTATAAATCAATTTCCAATCACTTATACTTGTAAAAGTATAATGTCTGTACTTTGCCATAGTGGAGAGGTTGCTGTTCTGCAGTAGAAAATTCCCTACCTCTGAATTACCTGACTGCTAACAGGCAATTTTTGTCCACATATCATCAATGTAAGTGCTAGCAACTCTCTCTAAAGTGAAAGTTGTGGAGCAACAGGAAGCTACATTTCAGCTGCCAGTCTTTAAATTGTGGCGAGTAAGTCATAAACTGAGCAGGAGACAAAGGAGCCTTCTGTGTCATCTTTAGTAGATGAAATCCTGATGATTTGTACAGGGGTCTGTAACTTTAATCAGTGTTGCATCAGCACTGAAGAAGTTATCACCTCTGGTATCATCTTTACCAGTGCTACTTTAAAAAAAATTTTAATGTGACTTTCAGTCTCTCTCTTTCTCAGTACTGACTCCGTAGTAGACTTAAGTGTATTCCATTTACATGCTATGTATTAGTTTAAGTAATTTTAAAGAATATAGCTTTTGCTATAAAGCAAGTAGTGAACCAGCAGGCCTAGGGACTTGTATTGAAATAGTCTTATGATAAGTAAGTCAAAGTCCTAAGCACAGTTTGATATAAGTATAGAACAGGCAAATGATATTAAGTAACACAAGTTAGATATATGTGGTAACTAAGTAAAATAAAAGCTGACTAATATGAAGCAATAACTGCTAAACATAAGTTATAGGTAATTTAGAGCAGTGGAGGCCAACCTTTCGGGCAGTTGTGCCACAAATTAGCCTCATACCCCCCACCCCCACCCCAGTCCCACTCTGATCTCCTTCCCTTGCTGATCTGTTGATCTACTTTCTGCATCCTGTCCTGCACTCCCTATCCAATCTGCTGCTTGGTTTTCTGAATCTTGTCCCATCTGTCACTGTGCTGCCTTTCCCGTCTCTGATCTGCCACATGTTACACAAACAAGCTGCCCGTGCCACTTGGAGCACAGGTGCTGCAGGTTGGCCACTCCGATTTAGGACATTTTAAGTACAGTGGTATTTAAGTACAGCATGAGCATTAACCGCAGTACAGTAAAAGCCCCGTTATCTAGCACCTTACAAGGGACATGACCCCCTCCCTGTCCGCCAGCACACTGATGCAGTGCTCTGGACATGGCGGGAGGGGTAGTGGCCTGAACAGGCATCTTTGCCTGTTCAGGCCTCTCAGGTAACCGGCAGATTTGGTTATCCGGCACCCCCCAACTCCCCATGGGTGCCGGATAACAAAGCTTTTGCTGTAATTCTATAGCAGCTCCATGGTAACTGATTCACATCAGTTAGTGTTTGCTAAGACAACTAAACAAAATAAAGACAATAAGGAAACTAGGGAAATAGAGATAAGGAATATAAGGTTAGTTAAGGAAATATAGATAAGTGTAATAGCAGGAAGAATGTATACATTAGGGTTACTATATTTCCAGTTTCAAAAAAGAAGACGCCTGTTGCAGGGGAGGGGGTAATATGATTGTGGGGGGGAGGCAGTGATATGTCTGTGCCCTGCCTCTGCTCTCACACCCAAGCCACAGCACCCCTGCCCTGCTGCTCTCCTTCACTTCCAAACCATAGTATTGTACCCTACAGACCATGCTGGTGTCTCTCACTCCCAACCTGCAGCCCCCAGGCTCTGCCTATGCCTCATGCTACCGACCCAGTCACTGCTCCGCCCCATGGTGCCCCTTACTCCTGACCCACAGCCTCCTGCCCTCCCAGCCCTCTTGGTGCCCCTTACTCTCAAGCCACAGCCCCCTGCTCCCTCCAGCCCTGCAGTATCTTCCAGCTGCCCTGCCCCTGAGAGCACAGGCACCAGCCCTGGTGCCACCAGCCTGGTCACACAGCTCCCTGCTGCCCCCAAAGGGTTCCCCTGTCCCCTTCCCCTGTTGGACTGGCAGGTGCCTCTGCCACCTCCCCTGCCCTGCTGCAGCCCCAGCACCCAAACAGCTTCTCCCAGTTGTGGCTGGCATCAAGCCCCCCCCACACCTATACCAGCTACACACCCCTGTCGCGCACACACACGCACACACAGTCCTCAGGCTATGACCCTTCAACCCCCACCCCCCATAGACTTACCTGCATGCAGCTGCTGGGGCTGGTCCTACCACCCTGCCTGACTGCATGCCAGTCAGATGCACATGATGCCCTGCCTCCAATTGCCCTCCCCCTGCTCCCACCAGCCCTAAGCAGCTCCTTGCTGGGGCAAGCTGGGTGGTGCTAGGAAAAACTTCAATGCTTAGCAGAGCAAGATCCTGGACATTTGTTGATACTGTATTTGAAAAAAAACCGCCTGGACAGAGATGAGGGGACCCAAAAAGAGGACATGTCCAGGAAAACCCGGACATATGGTAGCCCTACATACATGATCCCCAGTAGAGACTATTGGTGAAAGCTGCTGAACTCCTTGGCAGCTGGTACATGAGCGCTGAGTGGGATCCACATATATTGTTACTTGTACAGATATATCTTATATTGGAATTGTTATTGCTGTTGAACTTTATTTCTGCCTCCTTCTTTTTTTTATACTTTGCTCTTTTCAACAGTGTCATATATATGTGACCTTCAGCATAGCCATACATAATTCTAGGAAGCACGAACATTATAAACAAATAAATTATAATTTTATTGGAAAGAATTGCTGTTACTTATTTTACTATGCTAACTTAGATAATATCATGGAAAATAATTACTGTAGTCTGTGAACCATGGATTTATAAAAGAAAATATGATTTTGCTAAAAGAAGACACACATTTTCTTTTGTTTTATTTTTATTTTATGTATTTTATGTATTTTTATTTTTATTTATGTATTTTATTTATTGTGTTGTTTTATTTATTTTTATTTTATGTGTTTTATGTATTTGTGTGTTTTATTATTACCTGTTTGCTTTTGCCATACTTTTTGCTTTCAGGTGCATTTTCAGTTTCAACAGTGGTCTGAGAGAAATCTGTTAATTCCTGAGAAAAAGCTGCTATTTCATCTTCCTCAGACTCTTCATCAAATTCTGGTCCAACTCTCTTTTCTGTTTTTTGCATAATCATTTCCTGTAGATATTCTTCAAACTGAATATGGAAAATACCTAATTTATCTGCTAGCCATCGGCCACAAATAGTTTTACCTGCTCCATGTACGCCCAGAATGCACAGTCTTATGGGAGGAGCCTATCAGAAAAAATACTGAAATTGTTTTATTACAGTTTGGATGCTAACATGCACTTACACTATCATCATACAAGCCTTATTACATGAATGCTAAATTCCAAAAATGCAAACATAAAAATGCTCTCAAAAGCAGCATCAGCCCACATATAATTTAATGTTATAAAACTATAATGTAGTAGATTCACTTTTTTCTCTTCTGCTGTATTTCACTTTATTTTATTTTTCTAGTTCCCACCATATCTTCCTCTTTTCCCATTTCATTTATGAGAAATCTGTTCAAAATAATTTAACAAAACCATTATAGTAACTGAGTGATCAAAATGTTTACATGCCTTATTGAGTAACTATGCAGTCTTACTATTGCAAACACTTTTCCTTTCCCTCCCCTCCTGCTTTGTTCATAGTCTTTATTTGTTACATCTACATTTCAATAAAAGCTCACTAGGTATGTCTTACTTGGTTTTGTGATGTGCCTACTATGCTTATGGCAATGTACAGCATCACTGTCTATGGTAATCAAAGGTTAAAAAGAAATATGTAATATCAATCTCCTATCAGCAAGCTGTTTTGAACAATTTTTAAATATCCTTACTTGTAATGGTTTATTTCGAGCCACGTACTCCTCAGGGTTCTCCAAAAATTTTTCTTTGCACTCAGAACTTGCAAAATAATAAGTCTTCTCTCGATATTTAGCTGCATGTTCAGAGAGCCCTGGGTAAAGGACAAAGTTGTCTTTTAGGGTCACTGGACAAAAATGTTTAGTGTCTCCCATGTGCCTTTTCTTTTCTTTCACTTTTTCTTCATCCTAAAAATATACAAAATTTTAGAGAAAAAAAATTAGAGGCCTTTTTCTAATCTTTTTTTTTAAAAAAGACTTTGGATAAAATAGAAAATAGTATTTAAAGTAGACTGGCAAAAGGCAAGGTAGAGTTATAGACTAACTTACAGACTAACTCAGGGATGTCCAACTGCAGAGCAGCTGGGGCCACATGCTGCACCAGTTATGGACCCTGGGCTGCAGGTCACAAGAGCTGCATGGACTCCTTGAGACCATGCCAGATGGAGTCCTCCTGATGAACAGGCAGCATGGATCTCCCCTCTACTTCATGGGCTCCTTGCTGCCCCATGAACAACACAAGTCCAGCCTGCCAAGCCTCCTCCCACACACCATCCACTTTCCACACTGCATGGACAAGTCTCTTCTCTGCTTCATGATCCCCCTCCTGCACCAAGAGTTCCCTTTGCTTTCACTATGTGGGCAAGACACCCCTCCCAACTCCCGTGCTGTAGTCTACCCTGCAATACATTGTTACTAGAAATAGTGATGAACCAAAGTTCCAGACTGAAACACTTCCTAAAATCCAATCCAAACTTTATATCTTCCACTTAATTACAATGTGCCTATGTGCAATGTGTACAGTGTGCAATTATACCCGTATACTATAGACCACAAGACAGACTATAACCTGTACTATCACATTTTGGAGCTTACCTTCATGGTCCCTGAAGATGCATCTTCTGAACCCGTTGACTAGTGTATCTTTTTACACCTGGCAAGTTATCTGCTGATACAAGGATCTGATTGTATTTTTGCCAGTTTCAGTGCCATATTGCTTCCATAGATAGTTGCATTCAAACAAACACTCCTATTTGCTTGTTTATATAGTATGCTGTTGTCATATTGTCAAACATTATATGTATGGATTGAGTTAAATGAATAGCAGAAATTGCTAATGTGCTTTGTGCACTACTTTGAACTCTAGAGTATTAATGTGAAACCATAATATTAAGTGCCTTATATTGCATGACCATTTATATAGGTTCTTCAGCTCATTAAAGATATGTTCGTACTATTGTTTCCATTGACATAGGGGGAAAAAAGAGGAGGTCTGACATAAGCTACTTGTGGTTTTCTGCCAGTTGACAGAAACTGCAATGGACAGAGACCAAATCCTCTAGATTATGCCTCTCTGGATGTAAACTGCCCTCAGCCACCAACAGGCATTGAGTGCCATTTGACTCAGGACAAAGATCTCACTGATTTCTGAAAGTCCACTGATGTCAACTAAATAGCATGGTCATGATTTGGAATAATTTGAAAGGTAAGTATACTTTTACTGAGACATCAGTCTCATTCCATCAGATACTGTGTCTGTGCTGGTGGTGTCAAGATAGAATTTTCTTCAGTCACCAAGAGGCCAAAAGTATAGAAAAGATAAAGAAAAGTGTTTAACAATTCCTAAAGCTGCCCAATAAGATTTTTCTTTGTCCAGTTGTCTACACAAACACACACACTGTTAATACCTTGTTATGCTGTTAATGCAGATGGGTGGCAAGTACTGCTAAGATCTCTGTAAACATTTTTAGTACTGCTGACAGTACAAAGGTCAGCATTTTATATTAATAATGGTTCAGACAGATAAATCAAACAGGTGCACTCTGGGTCCAGTGCATGAGTTTGCGCAGGAAGGCACGCAAAAGGGCTTCCTGGTGGGCACTCTCACTTCTGAGTTGTCCTCTGGCTGCCCCACACATGGCACAGCACACCCTGGGAACCTGAAGCCCCTCCATGCTGAGGAGAGTCCTCCAACATGCCACTGCTGATCACCAGGTAAAGGGGACAAGGGCCCAACCCTCCCCCTCCTCTAGGGAGGGGCCCAGGGACCCTGGGAATCCCCTAGTTACCTGGGAAGCTGGGAAGGTAGGGGAACCCCCTACAGGCAGCTGCTTGACCCTGCCTGCCTAACCACAGCAGCAGCAGCAGCAGCAGCTGTGGGAAACATGTTCTTGGGAGTAATAACACCCATCTGGTCTCCTATTCATACAAACACCCAAGCAGTGACACAACCAGGGTCATCCTGCAATATGGTCATGGGTATGCACTGCGCCTCTCGGCTTCCTGGACTTAATGGCCCACCAACTCCTGGTGCCTCAGAGACCTCCACCCAGACAGAGACTATGGTCCCGGCCTCTAAGCAGACAGAGCCCTTGACTCCGTTTTGACTCCATGGGCTGCCTGGCACATCTGCTGGATGCTGAGATCAAGGGTACAAGTGCTCATACTTGTGAGATGTGCTCCCTGGTGGAGTCTCTGGAGGGCCAGGTAAGGGAGCTACAAAGAGGAGGTGGACAGGTTGCACACCATCAGGGAACATGAGGCAGAGATTGATGCTTACTGCCAGGCTCTGTACCCGGAGAAGAACAATACAGAGGCTGGGCTGATGAGTAGGCCCGCTCATCAGCCCAACCTGAACAAGATACCCCAACTGATAGTGGGTGAAAACTGGTCATGCCAGGACTGAGGCCACAACATGAAACAGTTGTCCCATCGATAACACTGCACAACAGTTACAAAGCCCTCACATGATTGATGGACAATGCACCCATGAACAATGCACCAACCCCAGAAAGGAAACATCGTAGAGTGATAGTCGTGGGAAACTCTCTGATGCGGGGCACACAGAGAGTCATCTGTTAGCTAGACCCCTTTGCTTGAGAGGTCTGCTGCCTTCCAGGAGCCAAGGTTCGGGATGTAACAGCAAGTATCCCTCAACTGGTCCACCCTACTGATCATTGCTCCATGCTCCTTGTCCATGTGGGCACAACGATACAGCAAGAAGTACCTACAGGACCACGGGGGCAAAGCTCAAGGACCTAGGAGTACAAGCTGTCTTCTCCGCAATCTTCCCAGTCAGGGGCCATGGTTTTCGACAGGAGAAGTGTATCAAGGAGGTCAATCAAAGGCTTAGAAGATGGTGTTATCACATGGGTTTTGGACACCTCAACCTTGATATGCAATTTAACTAGAGCAGCCTCCATGCAAAAGATGGTATTCATCTCACGAGCAGAGGGAAGAAGCTCTTTACTGCAAGAGTTGCCGACTTGCTGAGGAGGGTTTTAAACTAGTGTCTGGGGGCCGGGGAGAAGATTCTGCTGCTGAAACAGAATCCGCTAGCCACAATGATACACAGGAAGGTGTTCAAACAATGGATGATCAGATGGGTACTGACAGCTTGAGACGAAGATAATGTAACAGAAAACCAGAGTGGCTAGGGGAGAGCTCAGATGCTTTTATGGGAACATCACAAGCATGGAAAATAAACAGGAGGAACTGGCACTCCTGGCTGATAAGGAGTTCGATTTGATTGGGTTGATGGAGACGTTGTGGGACAATACACATGACTGGGCAGTGAATATTGAGGATTACAGGCTTTATAGGAAGAGTCAGATTGGGAAGATGGGAGGAGGTGTGGCTGTCTATGTGAAAGAGCAGTACCCCTACCTACAGGTCACGTTTGACAGCAGGAAGGGTCCCTTAAGATCCTGTTGGTCAGGCTACAAGGAGGACCAGGAGAGGAACATATTTGATGGTGGGAGTCTACTACATGCCTCCCTCCCAAGAGGAAGAGAGCAATCGAGCATTCTCAGGAGAATTGACAGAGGCAGCTAGTGCTAGAGACATGATCATCCTGGATGACTTTAACTACCCAGACGTCTGTTGGGAAGACCATTCTGCCACCTCCAACAGCTCAGCCAACTTCCTGGCAATAATAGATGATCTGTTTCTGACATAGGTTGTGGAAGGGCCTAGAAGGGGCAAGGCGACTCTGGATTTAGTGCTGACCAAAGAGGAGGACATCATAGGTGAACTGAGGATTGGTGGTACTCTGGGCGACAGTGGCCATGACCTGATAAGGTTCACCATCCACTGTAAGACTGGGAAGTTAGTCACCAGAACAGAAGTCTTAAATTTCAAGGCAGATTTTGGCAAACTCAAGAGGCTTGTTGGAGAGGCCCTCTACAAACAGCAACTGGATGATTTGGGTGTGCAGGAACAATGGTGCTTCCTTAAGGAGGCAATTCTCATGGCTCAAAAACAGGCCATCCCCACGTGGGCAAAAGGCAGGAAAGAAGCCAGGAAACCCACTTGTCTCACCAGGGACATTAGAAAGCTATTGAAAAAGAAAAAAAGAAGTATATATACAATGGAGGAATGGCTCCACAACCAAGGAGGAGTATACCTGTATCGCCAGGGCCTGCAGGTATGAGACACAGAAAGCTAAGGCAGGCATGGAGATCAAATTGGCAACCATTATAAAAGACAACAAAAAAATCCTTCTACCAATACATAGGGAGCAAGAAAAAATCAGGCTTCACTATTGGACTCCTACTGAATACCTAGGAGCAGTCCATAGCCAATGCCCATGAAAAGACAGAATTCCTAAATACATAATCCAATAGGGACTGATCACCTGACCAGAGGCCCAGGAAACAGGGGGAAGACAACAGCCTACATGAAATCAGCCCAGAACAGGTGAGGGATCTTCTACAATTCTTGGACATTTTCAAGTCTGCTGGGCCAGAATACCTGAACCTGAGAATCCTGAAAGAACTGGCCAAACTTATAGCAGCACCACTGGCCAGGCTGTTTGAAGAGTCATGGAACTTGGGAGTGGTCCTGGACTACAGGAAGAGGGCTCTTGGTGCCCATCTTTAAGAAAGGGAAGAGGGATGACCCCACAAACTACAGATTGGTCAGTCTGACCTTGGTCCTAGGTAAAATCTTAGAAAAGTTGATTAAGGAGGTCATCAGCTACAAGCTGGTAATGAATGGGGTGCTAAAAAGCAACCAGCATGGCTTTGACAAGGGTAGATCATGCCTGTTGAACCTTGTGTCCTTCTATGACCAGGTCATTAACCATCTGGATGAGGGACATGAGGTTGACATCATTTACTTAGACTTCAGTAAAGCTTCTGACTCTGTCTCCATGGGATTCTCTTTAACAAACTGGAGAGTACTGGGCTTTACCAGTTTACAGTGAAGTGGGCGCACAACTGGCTTAGAGGCCACTCTCAGAGAGTGATGCTCAATGGGATGGCATCATCCTGGAGGGCCATCTCCAGTGGTGTCCCCCAGGGTTCAGTGTTTGGATTTGTGATATTTGATATATTCATTAATGACTTGGATGAGGGGGTGGAAAGCTCAGTGATTAAGTTTGCGGATGATACCACGCTGTGGGGAAATGTGGACACACCAGAGGACAGGGTAAAAATCCAGGATGACCATGAAGACTGGATTTATGGGTGGGAGGAAATCAGATGAAGTTTAACAGGGAGAAGTGCAGGGTACTTCACATGGGTAGGAAGAACCCTCACCATAACTATGCAATGGGTGGTGGTCCACTGGCTGGCACAGCATTTGAATGAAACCTAGAGGTCATGATTGACTGGAAGATGAATATGAGCTAACAGTGTGATGAGGCTGCAGAAGGGTAAATAAAACTCTGGTGTACATCAGCTGATGTGTGGCCAATAGATCCAGGGAGATACTCCTCCCTCTCTATTTGGTGTTGGTGAGGCCTCAGCTGGAATGCTGTGCCCAGTTCTGGGTGCTTGCACTTCAGGAAGGATGTGGATAAACTCAAGAGGGTACAGAGAAGGGCCACCCCTACAGTTAAGGGCATTGAGGGTAGGTCCTATGAGGAGAGACTCCAGGAACTGGGCCTGTTCAGTCTGAGTAAGAGAAGGCTGAGAGGTGGCTTGATAGCTGCCTACAAGTACATCAGTGGGGAGCATCAAGAATGAGGAGAACAACTATTCAGGAGGGCACCTCAAGGAAGGATGAAGACTAATGGGCGGAAAAAACTTCTTCTCTGTAAGGGTCACCAGAATCTGGAACACGCTCCCAGCAGAAGTGGTGCAGTCACCCTCCTTGGAGGTGTTCAAGATGAGGCTGGACAGGCACCCTGTCGAGCTCATCTGAGCCCAATAACTTCCTGCCCAGGGCAGGGGACCGAACTTGATGATCTTACAGAGCCCTTCCAGTTCTATGTTTCTCTGATTCTCAGTCTTTTGGGTGCTGGATATATATCTGCATGAAAATAGATCTCTGTTGTTGGTGCCCCAGGAGGCCCCCAAGATCCCAGGTAAGGCTGCTAAGGGCAGCACAGGTGCTGACCCCAGCCTCCCTTAACCCACCTGGGACAGTTTGCCCCGCACCAACCCTACATGCAGAGGCTTGCGCTGCAGCAAAAAGAAACAGCACAAATTTATGACACTGTTATTTTTGCCGTGGCAACCACACACCCCTGCATGCAGGGACATGCCCAAGGAAAGCAAGGGGCGATTGTGTATTTCTTGAAACTTCACCATATATTCCACCAATATAGCTTCCAAATCAAATTTGCCTACTGATGTCATATTCCTGTCTGTAAAACAATAGCATAAGTGTTCTGCATATGGGATGAAATAAAAGGAAGGCAAACTGGACTAAGAGAATGTTTGCTGAATGGTGCTTGATAGTTCTATCAAAATGGGTGTTTGGTAGATAACAATGTTTGGGTGGAAAGAAAGGAAGGCACCATAGGTTTTTTCTCCTGCATCCCCTGACATGTATTAGTAGCTTGTGACAACTTTAGTAGAGGAAGGAAAGGGAAATAGTCTTGTGTTTTATTGAATTTTTCCTTTGTTGGAGGAATATAAATTCCCAATAAAAAATGTCTGGTGAGATTTATCTGTCTTTTCACAGAAAAGACTATTTATCTCAACAGTAAATGCTCCATAGTTGATGCTTTTATGTTGGGTACCTCAAAATGGAAAGCACACAGAGTACTGCATAATTATAGTGGTTGCTGTAAATCAAGTGGTACATGTTGTTTTCAACTGTTTGCATCAAAGAATTTCCTAGTATCTTATTTTCATTTATGATCAGTAGAAATTGTTTTGCTTTCTTAAGCAGCTTGTCAGTAATTCAGTTAATAGATTTTACCACAAGTATAAAAGTAATTTTAAATATGAAATTGTAAACTCATTGTTTAGTTTACTCTGAAGTGTTCAAAAAGTATAGTCTCTTCATCAAATAGTAATTCTAAGGGATGTTCTTTATTATTTTTGTTGGCTGCTTTTACAAAAAGGGACTTTGTGGCAGTGAAAATTTAATTTAACTTAAATATTCCATGTCTTTACCTGAAACAATACTTTTTCTTATTCATGGAACTGGAAACAATATTGAAGGGAGTCTGGCATGAAAACACTGTAGGCTTTAAGACCAATTTCTTGAAGTGCAATAATGTGACGAATTATGTGTACCTTCTCAAACAGAACTTACAATGAATCTGCTATCTTTTTTGTTAATTTCTATACAAATTTAAAGTCACGGGGCCCTAAAGAGAGCCTGGTACAATCATCGTACGTGGCAAAGAGAACAGGGTCACAGCAACTTGAAGTCACTTTTCTCAAGCTGGTTCTCATATTCAGCTGTTTCTCCTGATGGATCTGAGGCAGATATTCTTTCGAGAAAGTAGACTTTCACCTTTGCATGACCCTTTCTTGCATACAGGTGCTAAGCTTCCCAGCATGGCCACTGCCTATTATATGAAACGATCCCCATGAAGCAGGAACTGCAGCATGTGGAACTAGTAATTCCTGTACCTGGAATGCCAGGATAACCTACTTTTCTTATCTGGGCTAACTTAAAGGCAAACAAATATAATAGTAATATGTTCCCACTTGTTAGAATCAGAGGAAAGCTAGGATGCTTCTCAATGTCTAAGAATGGAGCTCTAGATATAGGAGTAGGAAGAGCCCCACACTGGGTTTTGGACTGAACAAAGAAGGATGTAGAATCAGTGAGGACATAGGTCTACCTCTTCGTATCAAATTTTAAACACACCAAAAGCAGTAGGGATCCAAGGTAAATAGAAACAAACCATCACATCTGTCAGTACCACATATTGGGTTGGACAAAGAGATGGGAAAAGAGAAGCACTCTATTCCTGATATCATACAATGACAAGGTAGCTTGGGATTTCAAGGAGCATTTCAGGTACCATGAGTGTAGTAGGTTCTGAAAGCTTCCAGACACCTTATGCTGGGAAACTAGTATATAGGAGGGAACCTTGTACTAATATATCATGTAATTAGCAGCATATGGTTGTGTTGCACGCTACTGGAACAAAACACTTATATTCAGCATTCATGCAGCACTTCAAGAGCCAAACAGAAATGGGATATATTCCATAGCTTCAAAGCACACACAAAGCTTGTTTCCATGTTAGAGAAGAATGTAGAAAGGGATTTTGTCCTAACGGTGGACTTGTATGCACTTAGGTTTTCATCTAGTGATAGCAGTGAATCAAATTCTCTCTACCAGCACAGAGTATATATGTATCCGGCGGGATAAAGCCATTGTCAGTCAGAATTTGGAAAAACAGTGAAAATATTTTTGCAGCCTATGTGCACAGCCTGTAACAGGGGGCCAAAGGCCCCTGTTACTAAAAAGGGAGACAACAGCTAGCTAGCCTGTGGTGTAGGCAGATAAGCAGGTGAGACCAAGGGCTGCATGTAGCAGATGTAAACTGGAGCAGGGAAGATGGAGCTGTCCATTAGCCTTAAAGGTAAACATCTATGTGTGCTAATGATCACCTGACTCAAATAAGGCAGTGCCCAGGTAGATAAGCCAAATGCCTTCGATAGAGGGAGCCAAGTTTTCTGGAGTGAGTGACTGTCTGGGAACCCCTTGCAGGCACTGAAGAAGTCTGAGGGCAGAGCAGTGAGAATACAGGAGCTGAGGGTTACTCAAATGTGTTTACCTAGAGCAGGAATGTTTTGTTCAAGTGTCAGCTTGCCCTTATGTTCTAGTTTATCCTGGTGAACTGGAAGTGGCTACAAGGAGTGAGGAAGAAGCCACAGTGGGGTGCCAAAGAGGTATGCTGAACCTTGAGTCCTGACAGGGGCCTGGGCATCAAAAGCGAGTAGTTGGGGCCAAGAGGGCCAATAATTTGAATTCAAGAGGGGTCAGAGAGGTGGTCTGAGGCTGGGAGGGCCAGAATCCACAGGGGATTCACAAAGGGGAAGACAGGGGCCAGGGGCCCAGGGTCCACGAAGGATGAGCAGAGGCAAGTTGAAGCCAAAGAGCCAGCCACAGCCTGGAAAGGGTGAGACCAGGGCCAGGGCCCAGAAGCCAAGGTCCAGAACAGTGGGCCTTGTACTAAGGGGCCCAGCTAGAGCAAAGAGGCCAAGGCAAAGAAGACTGAAGCCTCATCAAAGGCTGAGATCCAAACATTGCATTGGAGCAAGCTGTTCCACTGAGGTGATAACTGGCAATACCCGTGAGGCATAAGCATCACTGAGGGGGTAGTCAGAAGCCATGAACACAGCTCTTAAGGCACTCAGTGTCCAACAACTCTCAGCAAGAAAGGCAATGGCAGATTGGACAGAGGGCAGCAGACCAGCTTCCCTCTGGGCCATGGGAAGCTTCCCAACCTTTTTTTTTTAAACATAACATCAAGATAAGGCAAGAAAGTAGGAGGGAAGGGCCTGAGGGTCCAAAGGAGGCAGAAGTCATGCATCCACAAGAAGGTGCTATAGTGCCACTCACTCCCAACCCTGCCAGACACCCATATTGTGGAGATTTATATAGGCAGGCTGAATTTGGCTCATGCACATAGTCAAGAGATAATCCAAAGAAAAAGATAAATTAACAAAGTCAGCATGCTTACATCTTCATCCTCATTTTCTTCTTCCTCCTCCTCCTCTTCTTCTACAGCCTCTCCTGCCTGTATGTCTTCTGTTTCTTCATCTAGATCTTCTGCAGACATTTCCCAGGCATGATATTTAAAATACTCTGAAAGAGTTACATTTTTTTATTTAAAACATTTTCCAAAATAAAGTGTTCAGGTAATACTTTTGTTCTTTCCTTTCCTCATGGAAAGCATACAAATATATGAAACCAAGAAACAAAGCATGCCAGGCACGTTTTCCATGATTGTTCATGCATAAACTGTACAACTCACATCTACTCTGAGTACATTTTATTCTCTTGACAACATGATGAATGTTCCCTAAACACTATATATGTAAATATATTGGATGTCCCAAAATATTTAGATTTATATACTTCCCTTTCTGACAAAGGGTCAGTGCAGCTTACAAAAGAGAGCAAAATTTCTTATAAAACAAATGAACAAAAAATGACAGGAAAAACAAAACAACTTGTAAAAGCCAAAAAGGTCCCAATTCCCACTGGGTCCTATGAACTGCCCATCACCATCACCACTCTTTTGTTTGGATTCAGGTTCAATTGTTCCCCTGTATCCAGTCCCCAACTGCAGCCAGGCACCAGCAAAAGACAAAGACTGAGCAGCACAGATCAGGTGAGAAAGATAGAGCTGGGTGTCATCAGTACACACACTCTCACTCCAAAGGCACCTCAACTCTCCCCACAGCCTTGCACAGCAGCCTCATATACATGTTGAACAGGAGAGGCAACAGGATGGAGCCCTACAGGACTCCATAGGGAAGGTCCCAAGGGGATGATAAGGAATCACCCACCACTACTCTCTAAAAAGAACAAACTCAGTTTAGAACAATCTCATGAATATCACCAGATCTTGTAAATGCTTTATCAGCTCCTCCTAGGCAACTTCAGCAAAGGCCATTGGAAGATTTAGCAAGATAAGTAGGGTACTATTAACCCTGTCCACCTCTAAGGGATGATCACTGACCATGGCTATGAGTGCAGTCTCTGTGCTACACGCAGGGTAAAAGCCTGATTGACAGGGGTCCAGGAATTGTATCACATCTAGATGCACCTGGAGCTGTAAGACAACTGCCTATTTAATACCGTCCCTTAAAAGGGAGATTGTTTGCTGTAAATCAGCATCAACTGAAGTTTTCTTGCATAGGGGCTGAACAATGACTGACTTAGGAATGTCCAGCACTCTATCCTCCTAAAGGGAGGCACTGCCAGCATCAGCCCTTGTCTCCTTAACTGGCTTTTAAAAACCAGCATGTGCACAAGTCCAGATCACAATTCTTTAAGAAAGATCTATGCTGTAATTGGTCAGCTGCAGCATAGGTCAAGAGCAACTTGCACTCTGTCTACAGCATGGGTTCATCAGTGGCAGGTCTTGTCAGACCAACCTGGTGGCCTTTAAGATCAGGTCACCAAATCGTTAGACGCAGGGGTTGCTGTGGATGTGGTCTTTCTGGACTTCCGGAAGGCTTTCGACACTGTTTCTCACCCTGTTCTCAT
>JAGPOW010003642.1:84237174-84248320 GCA_030014935.1 Caiman crocodilus
TGACCAGGGTTGAAATCCCTGCCCTGAGGGGTTTACCAGCAGCCCCTCAGGCTGGCACAGGGAGAGGTTTTTGGAGAGGGGCACCCAAGGTGGCTTTTCCGCCACACTGACCACTCACACTCCAACCAATAATAACTGTTAGGGATCAACAGCTTTGAAACCTTGTTCCACTTATCTAGAGAACTGGTTCCTAATTGACATGTTTAATGTCACAGAGTAGCCTGTGGAAGAGCTGGGAAATAGAACACATCTATTCTGACTTTGATCATGTGCTTTAATAATGAATCCATGTCTCTTAAGAGCTAGGAACTGATCTTTTCAATACTGTAAATGGACTGGAGTTTGCTTGGGGGTGATCTTTTACACATTCAGAGATTTGGTCATAATTTGCAATGACACATTAAAGTTTATCACAGATAGTTATATAAAAAATATTTACTTATTTATGCTATTTAGAACAACATAGAAACTGAAAATGAAGTTTTGTTTTCAAATTTGGTTTGTAATTCTCCATTTTTACAATCTGTTTTTAAGTGCTAATTTCTATTACAATCTATCATTAAGTTAGTGAGCCTGTGTGTGAAGATGCTCTTCTTTCTCTTTCCTTCTCTTTGTCAGGTGAATCCCATCTCTTCCTAGCAATCCTTCTTGAAACAACTTCCCGAAGTCAAGGAAGCCGAATCCCTGCTGTTGACACCATCTGTGCAGCCATACATTGATCTGCACAATGAGTGTAATCCTACCTGGGCCCTTCCCCTTGACTGGCAGGATCAAGGAGAACACCACATATGCCCTTGTCCCCCTCACCCTTGCATCCAGAGCCCTGTAGTCACTCTCAATCTGCTCAGGGTCACCCCTGGCACTATCATTGGTTCCCACATAGATAAGCAGCATGGGGTTGTATTCAGAGGGTTGAATGAGTCTTGGTAATCCTTTCATGACATATGTCTTAATCTGGTAAAGTGCAAATTAGAAGGACTACAAATCCTAGGAGAGAGGAACTGAAGAATGGGTGGAAAGGGAAATTTTTTATAGCCTGCATGTTGGATTTCAGGGGCATAACCATACTCCCAATGGTGTTACTGTTTGGAATGGTTCATTGGCTTGGATGGCAGTATATGAAACAATTCCAGGGTGCATCTACATGTGCACTTTACTGCAGATTTGACTAATTAGCTCCCTAGTAAAATGTCACCATCTACACTTGTGCTAGTATTAGAACTCAGTACATTAACTCCTCCATAAAATTGTACTGTCAGGGACAGTACTAGCTTACGGCTTAGTATTTAACTCTACCAAAAAACACGTGTAAATGATGATGGGTTGACTGGGGCATGAGAGTGTTAAAGTGCAGGAGTTTCCTGTTGCATAGCCCCACACTTCAGAGCCCTCATGGCACAGCAAACCCCTCTGCTGCCTGACACCACCACCTGGAGCATAGGTCTGAACACCCTTATCCCCTGCCAGCTTGGGGCTGCTTTGTAGGGTTGTGTGAAGCTTTGGTCCCTTATTTGATTTGGAGAATATTCGACCACCAAGATTCAGCCCACTTCGGTTGCTGAATCGCCAAATCCAAATTGAATCAGGAAACCCTTTAATCTCTCCAAATTGAATCAAAACACTGCAAATCGTTTTGGAGAGATTTGGAAAGATTCGGACATAGACACAGCTTTACATTTTTTTCCTATGTACCTCAAGGTACCAGGCGGCTCATGAATGCTGCGATGCTGCGTTGGGGACTCCTCAGTGCACTCGACAGCAGACCTGGATGTAAACTAGAAGCACTTCTGATCTGCTTCCAGGTTCACCACTGAGCATGTGGGGGCCCCTCTTGTGCTTCTATTGGGACGTTATATCCACCCCAGCAATGCAGCATTCACGAGCTAAGCCTAGTACCTCAAGGTATATAGAAAAAACATTTAAAGCTCTATATATTGTAACAGCCAGAACCAGAGGGATTAATAAGTAATAAATATGTGCTTCTTGGAGGCATTTGGTATTTTGCCTAAACAGGTAATATTAGTTAATATAAAGCTTGTAAGTTTGTAAACTACAAATGTAACTTGTCTGTTATAAATTTAACCAGAATGATAAATTAACTGTTCATGGAACTGTCTGGGCCCCTGGTTAAGCTGTAGCTGTGAGATTAGCTGACCTAATGATTTCTGCTCAGGGTTCAGCTTTAGCAATAAAAAACTGGATCTAACTGCGTGGCACACCCAACACATTCCAGGAAAGCATGTCCCAAGAAATCATATTCAAATGAAACTTAAAAGGGGTTGCGGTTTAGGCAGAGCAATGTAAATTTCAAACCTAGAGGTGCTGCATCATAATTTGCTTATTGGATAAACCCGAGTTTGGGTAGTAACCCTTTATGATAATTTTTAACATCTTTCAATCCCATAGGGTAACAGCTATAGGGCAACATTGTGAGTGGCTCTAAAGCCAACAGATTAGCATAAGACTAGGTATAAAAAGCAAGTGCATCAGGGTGATCAGCAGGCAGGAGGGAACAGAACGGTCACTGCTGTTTCATACCTGGACCCCAGACTCCCAGTGTGAGTGAGGATTGGATCCTGATCAAGGGAACTTCCCCGGTAATCCCTCTGACAGCATCGACTGGGGATGCCTGACTTCACTGAAATCACTTGACGCGTACCTGGCATTGAGGGACTATTGATAAGTTGCCAACCCATGTCTGTCTATCTGTTGTTCTGAACAGCCCAGTGGCTAATACCCTCACAGTGCCCTGTTAGCCTGCAACAGAATTGATCTATCTATCTGTTGTTATTATCTATTATTGTTATTTAGTATTAGCTCTTTAACACTGCATTATTTGCTTATCACATTTATTTTTCTGTTAATTGTTGCATGTGTGTAAGCTATAATAAATTTGCCTTTACTCCACTCCTAACTTTGCCTCCTCAATCTGAAACTGAATTAAACAGCCCAGCTGGCCTATGACAGTCTATAGCTGAATTGCTGATTCTCCAAATCAGCATCAAATCTTCAGATTTGGATTCGGCTGAATCAAATTGGGGACAGTGATCTGAATCACTGAATCGAATCACTGTCCCCGATTCGGATCAAATCCGAATCTGAATCAAATACATCCCATTTTGCACATCCCTACTGTTTTGCCCGAGCTCAAACTGCTATGGTCCTGGGCACATAAGTAAATGCTGTGTCCAGGATCACCTGACTCATGCACAGTTTCTCACATTGCCTTAGTGGCATGTGTACATGCATCCACAGAGGAGGAATTTGTATTGACAATGCTGTGTAGGAGCATTATCCTTGCAAGAGTGCTATATAAGTTAAAAGTATATTATAATACGAAAGAGTTAAAGGACATGACTGTGTTATATATGAAAGGTAAGTCTTATATAAGTCTTATAGCTAAAGCAAAAGCTACCAGCAGATGGTGTACAGTAGCAGCTGGAGATATTAAAGAGAGAAGGAACAATAGAGGCAAAAAAGGCTATATTTTTGTGTGAGAAAATGTAAAAAACTCCATATTGAACAACTCTAACTTGTTTCATGTTCTGCTCCTACTTCCTGAACCTCACGGAAAACAAGAGATTGTCTCTTAGATATTTGCTTTGTTTCAGGCTGGCTTGCTGTATTCACTAAGAGGAAAACATTTTTAAAAATGTAACGTGCTATTGTATATGATCTGTATTCTGTAACTGTATATGATCTTACAAATGCTGTGTTATTTTACAGGGATCATTCAAGCTAAAATGGATTTGTAAGAGATTATAATAAAATTAGAAAAAGTTAAAGGAAAAGGTGGGTAGTGGATTAAACGAAAAAGGACCTAAAAGCCAGTCAATTGACCCTTCCTTCTCAATGTGCATCTCCAAGTCTCACCTGTTAGTTCACAAGTTTTCTTACCCTGGAACAGCTTTTTTTCACACATCGGTGTGTAAGGATAGGACCTTTCTCCCCTTCACTTAGATCTATAGCCTTATAGGGAATTAATCCTTTCCTTGGATTTCTTCTTATGTTCATTTGCTTTCTACTTTCTCTCCTGTTACTGAGGATAGTTACCATAGAGACAGACAGTCCTACAGGGAGGCTAGCTCTGTCCTGGCCAGAAAGAATACTGGCAAAGGGGAAAAAATCGGAGAGCTTTGCAAGGTAGCTACTTATTCTCAGAAAGTCTGAAAACATGTATTTCCCCCTTGTCATTTTAACTTCTCTTCACATTATTCAGTATATTGTACATGTTTTATTTCCCCAGACTTCATAGACCACATGTTTTGTTGCACTATTCAAAATCTGAGTATGAGAAAATTAATTTAAAAATCACCAGTAGCACTTCAGCCTGCTAAAAGATCATTTAGGTAATTAAGAAGGATATAATTTGATCATATCTTGGTATTTTCTCTCAAGTTCCCTATTCCCCTTCTCATATTAGACTTTGGATTTCTCCTCATCATGCTGACAGTTCTATCTCATTCCACCTAATTTGATCATACGTTCACAAAAGACTTTTGAAGACAAAAATGTCATCCTAAATTTCAGAAACACTCATTTTATTAGGCACTCACTAAATAAATAATTGTGCACATTCATGGATAGATCTAGGATTTTGAAAAAGGGGTTGCAGATGGTGTGGCACATCATTACATAAAACACAACACATTTTTCTTCAATTAAAAAGAAACTAGATGCTTTACTAAGCATATTATTCAGTTTAAGATTAAAGCAAAAAGAAATAACTATTGAACTATACACACATTTTTTAGATTATATATAAGTTTAAAAACCAAAGGAAGTTAGGCAATAAGTAGTCAAAAGTTACTGCATCATTAGTACTGTTCAATGTGCACCTCTTGTTCAGATTCATAAAACAAAATCTAGCCTTCTTGACTATCTTGGCAGTGCCTCGAATACTTCACTGTCAGTCATTTCTATACCGAGTTAATATTACCATATTTGAGTTAAGTTTTCTAGCAAGAGCTAAAAACAGTCCACAAGGCTGTGAAATAGGAGACAGATGTTACCAGGAACAGACAGCAAAATTGAGAAGAAGGGATAGTTCGAATAGTGGAACAACAAGACCCTTAAAAATGCAGGTCATTGTTAACAGGGCCCTGCCCTGTTGCTATGGGTTTGGAGGAACCTGAACAGCCCCACATCCTGAAAGCATTCTTCCACTCCCACCCCAGAGGTGCAGGGACTTACTAGAAGCTGAGAATCTAGGTCTAGGGATGCAGCAAGCCTCTCAGCAAAGGAGCTAAACCAGGTATGGGGAATGAAGGAAAGCCAGCCATGTGAACCAACGGGGATGGGGGGAATAAAAGATGCTGAAAGCAGGCTCTGTGCTGGCTTTACTGGCAGAGAACAAAGCTGCCTGGAGCCTGGGGTTAGCTGAGCTCAAGCATCTGCATGGAGGGGCTGTGAATAAAGCCTTCTCTTTTGTTTGCTTATTCACTTGCACAAGCCCTGCGGGTCCTCAAAGCCTCAGAAAGATAAGACGCTTGTTTCTTTTGCATCCCTTATAAGCCCAGGGTGGTGGTGGTGCTATGGACTTAATTTAGCTGTAGGAGAGGGGAGAACCCTGAACAATGGGTTCTTAGCTAAAGGCAGCAGCAAAAGTAAAAGTGGTCAGCATGGGGTACCTGACCAAACATGCCTAGCTCAGCTCTGCACAAAATCTACCCATAATAGTTTGGAGTGGAGACAGATTAGCATGTGTGGAGTCAAGAGAGATTAGTTTGGATCTGAGAGATGACAATGTGACATAAAGTTAACTGACTCAACTTTGCCTGAATAGAAATGTTGGTGCTTCTCCCAACAGCTGGTTTTAAAGTTTGGATGGAACAAAAATTAAAGTTGGAGGGTGTGACTGCACCACTGCACCCCTTGGATCCACCCCTGTGCATGTTTACCAAATGGATGTTGGACCTAGGAATAATGGATAATGGAAATGCGTTTCTTGTTTTTTTCAAAATGGAAAGTCTGTGACAATAACATATTTTTTATGTTAAAGAATGAAATATTCACAATCTTCAGTTCTAAAATTTACTCTTTAAGGCTAAGTACAGGCATTCAAAAAGCCTGAATTGATTCAATCTTTATAGGTTAGTATAAAATGCATAGATTGAACCAAGAAGCAAGTGAATAAACATTCACTTTTGATTCCAGAAATGCAGCCACATGTCTGCAGTGGCTCAGGCTAGAAGCTGGGGGGTACTAGACCAAGCTTTCCTTCTGGTAATGGCCGGAAGGCTGGAGGGAACCTGAGCTGAGGGATGGGGGGAGGTGTGGTCAGATCCCGGTAAGCCTCTGAGTATGATTGGGGAGGGGTTTAAACCCCCATCCTGGCCTGCATGGTCACAGCGGGGGTGTGCCTGGAGGAGGAAGAGGGAAGTAGCCCTTGCCAGGTTTGTCCCTGAGAGGCGGGGGGCAAGGCCAGACACCAGCCAAAAGGGTGGCTTTCTGTCTCCCCCCAACTGCTGGCTATTCAGGCAGTGGAGGGTATGGCCAGATGGCTCAGGCAGCTCCTCAGGCAAAGGAGGGGGAGGGAAGGGGATTAAAGCCCCCTGCCTCACGCCCCTCACCCACTGGCACAGGTCCCCAGCTGGGGTCTGCCTGGCTTTCCCCACACTGGCCACTTCAGTGGCAGGGGGCATGGCCAGAGCCAGTCCAGGCCTCCCACCCCTCCCCTTGCCTGAAGCACTACCTGGGCCAGCTCACTGCCTGGTGCCACACCTCCCGTCACTCAAGTGGCCAGCAGAGGGGCCAGAAGACCCTGGCTGGAGTCCCAAGCAAGTGAGAGAAGGGAGGCGGGGGGGGTTAATCCCCCGTCCCCATCCCTTGCCTTTACCTGACACACTGCCTATGACAGGTCTGGAATGCCTCCAGCCACTTGAGCAGCCAGAAGGGGAGATAGCCAGGCAGACCATAGCTGGGGTCCCATGCTGGTGGGAGAGGGGAGGCAGGGGGGATTAAACCCCCTTCTCTCCCTTATCCTGCCCTCCCTGGCCTGGATGTGGCCACACCCCCTGCTCTCTCCTGTAGCAGGAAGCAGGGTTGGGGTGAGGGAAGAAGGGTGGCAGCCCCCACCCATGCAGACCTGGGCTGGGGTCTTGTGTGCCATGGGGGGATTTTAAACCCCCCTCCCTCCCCTCCAACTGAGCCTGCTGGCCCATGGCCTTGTCTCCTCCACTCTAGTGAGAAAAAGCCTGGTTGCTCCACCCCTGCCAGGCAGACCGGACTGTATTCCCAGTCAGGTTTCCCACCCCCACCCCCTTGTCAGCCAGCCCTTGATGGTCTGGCTAGAGAGCAGAGGGGCAGAGCCAACCCTGCTCTGCTCAAGCAGACAGCAGAGCCCAGCCCAGCCCAGGGCTGCAAAGCATCCTGGGATGCTGGAGGACTGTGATTTAATTTGAACCAGGAAGGGGTCTGCAACAGAAGTTCTATAAACTGGTTTGACCTAAATCAGTTAAGTTTGATAGTACATTCAATCAGGTTTATCTTAAACCAGCTTTGGCCATTTTGAAACTGGTTTTTGAGCACTGGACTTCTATTCCATTACAGGTTTAAAACAGTTTCTCATCACTTAAACTGGTTTATGTGTTACTTCTGTCCCTAACTTAAGAGATTAATAACATACTATTAATTATATCTATGTGTGTCTGGGCCTGCACTTGACTGTGACTATTTATGCTTAACCTTGAACTGAAAAGAAAAAACAAACAAGGAAATAAATGTTACACAAATCTAACCTTTAGGTTTAGGTTCTAGGAATTCCTCAGAAGCAGTCAGTTGTACCTCACTTATTTGTTCTGTTTCATGAAGGAGCTGCTCCTCCTGGTCCTCAATATCTGAGAGCACAAACATAACAATTAATAACTTACACGTACCCTACCTGCGTATGAAATGGGAGTGCCTATAGGAGCATCACATTTTTTGTGACCTGGTGCTAAGGCTGTACTTGACCAACAGCAAGCAGAGACTTAAGTTCCTGCTTAGATATTATATAACTTACAGATAGAAGAAACAAAAGCAGATCTGAGGACTGATGAACCAGTCATGTACTCTGACCAAGAGGCTGTTAGGCTAAAGTAGAGAGAGAGAAAGAAAGAGAGAGAGAAAGGCACCAGAAGCAATAGAGAAACCCCTGGAGGCATAGGCGATGGGTAGGGGGGACACTGGGGGGCATGTGCCATGCCCTGAGATTGGCTTTTACCACCACTGCCACTGGTGTCCGCAGGCAGTCACCACTCCCCCCTCTCCACCGCCGCTGACACTGCCACGGCTGCCTGAGGGCTGTCTCACACTGCCACCTGCAAGTGAACCCCATGCCCCCCAAGCCTCAGGGGGTATGAGTCATTCCTACCTGAAGGTGTATTTTGCTACAATCTGTGACAACTTGGGTCTTTATTTTAAGTGACCTGTATTAAGTGCTGCTTTATGCAGCCATGAAATACATTGTATGCTTGGAGCTGTTCTGAAGTTCCTCAAGCATGTGGCACTTCCTGGTATCAGTTTCCAAATCCTCCCTGCTACGGTTCTTGTTCTAACCTGCAGGGAGCCTGCAAGTTGTTACAACTCGTATGATGGGAAAAGCAAACTACTACAGTCAGTTTCTAGGGGGCATTTGTACATGTGTTTGGGCCACAGTGCCGGGTGCTTTTAAAAGCAAATCTGCTCTGCACATAAGCTGGCATGCACTGTGCTGTAGTGTATGCAGGTGTATAAGCGGTGAAATACACATCAGCAGTGACAAAGTGGCAGTAGCATGCTTTTGAACTAAAACACCTTGAAGGCAAGGTTCCTTCCATGGTGTGCATGTGTGCGGTGGGTGCAAAATTTAATACAGTGTCAAGCACTACATTATTAATGTCACAGACCTGCCCGGAGAGGAGCTGGGCTGTGGCGCAGCAAGGCGAGGTAGGGGCTGGGAGATGGTGTGGTCTCTCCTCACTCCTGGAGGCAGGGGCTGGGGCTGGGAGCTGTCACGAAGAAACTGCTTCACTCCCTAGCCCTGAGGCCATATGTCTCCTCACTCCCAGAGGTGGGGCAGGGGGCTGGGGTTGGGACTGGCGCTGGCTGGGGCAGGGGGCAGGGACTGGGGCTGGCGCAGGCTCTGCAGGTGCTGGGGAACTGCTCTGCTCCCCAGCCCAGAGTCCATGTGCCTCCTTGCTCCCGGAGCAGGGACATGTGCAGAGCTTGGCTTCCTCAGACTTCCGGTGCGCAGGGCAGAGCAGGATGGTGCAGAACCTGCATCTGCATCAGAGGAAAAGGAGCAGGTGCAAGGAATTGTTCCTAACCATGTTGTAGTTTGGGGTTGCTGGTTACAGCTGTGTTGGTCTAAGGACATAGGCAGACAAGGTGCTTTGGGTAAATTATATCTCATTCACCCAAAGCACTTTGCCTAACCATGACATAAAATTTCTGCATCACAAATGGGGAGTTCCCATTATCACCTCCGGGGAACTGCTCCGTTCTCCAGCCCCCAGTCTTGTGCTTGGAGGATTATTGCAAAATCCATTGCATGAGGACCCATTACATGAAGATTCTAGTCTATTAGGCTTAGCATAGTCCAGATCCAGGCTTAGCGAAAGGGGGAGGTGAGACCAAAGTGGCATGCTCACGGACCAAAGCAGCACGCTCACGGATTACTACACTTTAGAGGGAACATTGTGTGAAGGTATTTTATTTCAAAAGTGCACTACTGCCATTTTCTGCATGCTGATGTGCATTTCACCACTTACACAACTGCACGCAATGCAGCACAGTGTGTGCCAGCTTAGGTACAGAGCAGACTCAATTAATCAAGTATGTTCCAACCGGCCAGATCTCTGGCACATTGTGGGACAAAAAGTATGTGTATAAATGCCCTAGATGACTAGATACAGTATGGGTGAGGTTATATATTTTATTCCATGTTTTTATAAAAAATCCTCCATGTTTCATTTTACTGTGTTACTTGAATCTAAGATGACCCTGAATTTAAGATGACTCCCCAGTAATTAGATTCTATACAAGGAAATGTATAAATTCGTTATTATTTTCCATGTATAGAATCTAATTATTGGAGGGTCATCTTTAATTCATCACCTCCACTACTGCAGGGAGATAGACAATGTTGGGGGTCAAAAGCTTGCCCCTGCTTGTGCCTGCCCCTTTGCTACCTCTGCCTCTGCACCACCTTGGGTTCCCCCTTCCTCCTCCACCTCTGTTGCCCCTCCTGCTCCACCTCAAAGCCTCTGTTTCCCCGCTTCTCTCCCCTCAGCCATGCTTCTACCCTCCCTCCAGCCTTTGCTCCCTCCCACCCTCCAGTCTTTTCCCCCACCCTTCCCCACTCAGCCTCTGCTTACTCTTAGCTTTGCTCCATACTTGCAGGCTTCATCCTTGTTCTAGTCTTGGGCACTGAGCACAGCCCCAGCTTAGCCCATATAGCAGCTGTATGGGTTGCATGCCACTGATATGGGACTGGGCTGGGGTTGTGCTTAGTGCCCCAAGCTGCTGCATGAACACAGTGAAACAAAGGTAAGTGAGGGAGAGAAAGGGATCAGTGGGGGAGCAGAAGATATGATGGGGAGGAGGGGCAGCAGCTGTAGGGGAAGGGGGGAGATGTTGGGGTCCAGAAGTGGCAGGGTGAGGAGGGGGCAGCAGTTGTGGTAGGGATTGAAGTCTGAGCAACAGTAGCTACCTGTTCCACTCACTACCCCATATTTGATTCTAAGACAAAGGTTTTTTCCCCATTTAACATGCGGGGGAAAACCCCTCATCTTAGAATCAAGTACAGGGAAGTGGGTGGAACAGGTGCATTTCAGCACACTAAATGATTCTGCTGTAGGATAGTACTTAGCCTAGGCAGTACCATCCTATGGTGGATTTAATTAATTTACTGTGCACTAATATGGGCACACATGTAGACAGTGACACTTTACTGAAAAGCTAATTAGCCAACTCTGCAGTAAAGCACATGTGTAGATGCATCCAGAATATATCATCTTCTTTTAGAGATGCTGATGGCCACAGTAATTAAAAGATGTCATAATCTACTAAGAGAGACAACTGATTAGTGTGCAAACTGCATTGTGGGCGGTGATCCATGACACCACCTAACAAGCCAAACCCCCGTAGTGAAACCAAACCCCTTGTAGTAGCGCCTGAGGCCAGT
>JAGPOW010003642.1:84248420-84285191 GCA_030014935.1 Caiman crocodilus
AGAGGTCGGACACAGGGTCTCTGCCAAAAGCTTGTTTGCTAAATCCATAGTGAAGAGCCAAAGCAGAACCTGAAACCCCCAGAATCCTCCCCCTTCCTTTGGTGATCAATCTCTGACTGCTGTAACACGGTCTGGCAATAAAACAGCTACTAACGACAAACTGTGTGAGTATTTGCACCCCGCCTCAGCGATCTCACGAAATCTGATCTATCTAGCAACCTATTAAGGGGAAATCAAAGTCTAGCGCGGGAAAAAGAAATAAGCTAGAGTCCGTCCGTCTCACTCCAGGGGCCTGTCGGAATCAAGGCTCCAGTGGTGCAACAATTAGCTTGGAAAAGGCTAGTGGCCAGTGTAGCAGCTCCCTCCACATTTAATTCACTGATTGAGAGAAAACCTAGTAAAAGTCCATTGACTTCAGTGGATATACAACTAAAATTCATGTGCCCCACTAAGCTTATAGAAATTGCAATTATTCAAGAGTGCATTTAATCACATGAGAAAAGGGTATCTCTGCCCTTTCACAGTGTTCCCAGGAGGGCTGGTCTTACATCTCCCTTTCCATATATACCAGTCTCAGAAATGAGGCAAATACAGTGCTTAAGGGTACCACCCTTAAGGTCTCACTCTCTGTTGTGCTCAAGAAGTGAAGTGCACCTGCAGGGTGCTTCATTGTCCCATTTCAGAGACTGGTGCATGAGTAGTATGAATGGGTAGGAAAGGTATGCTTGAGAGTGATGCTCTGGGTAGTGCTATAGAAATGATCTAGACATTAGAGCTGTGTGAAGCTACGGTTGGTGATTTGATTCAGAGGAGATTCAGCCTGATTCAGTGGCTGAATCTCAGAATCTGAATCAAATCAGGGGACCAAGTTAAAGCTCCAAATCGATTCAAAACTCTCTGAATGTTCAGAAAACATTTGGAGAGCTTTGATGATTTGGACAGTCCCCAGTGGCTGCAGCAGAGAGCTGCAACTGACTCCAAGCTAGTAAATACTAGGGGTGGGGAAGGGGGTCCTGGGGGAGGGGACTATGGGGGGACCCCTACCAGCCCCCTGACCCCCCTCTCCTCCAGCCCCTCCATGGCTGCCTCACCTGCCCCAGCTCTTGGTACTTTAAAAAGAAGCCCTGGTTCACTGGGTGCTGCTGGGCAAGGAGGACAATCCACACTGCCCCCTACTGACCCATGCTGCATGGAGAGCTCTGCATGAGCCCCCCGATGCCTCTCTTGCTCCCCCAGCCCTCACTATGGCTGCTCCATCCGGGCAGGCTCTAGCCCTGTGTCACAGAGCACCGTGGTGCCCTGTGCCTGCATAGGAAATGAACTGCCAGAGGGGGAGCCCTAGCAGTGATTAGGCAGCACAGCTGCAGGTTACCAAGGCAACCCATGAAGTCAGCTGACCCTAGGGGGCAGGGCCTGGCTCTTATAAAGCCCAGAGCCAGGGCCAGGCTGGCAGCTCCCTGCTGGCTGCCAGACAGGGGCCGGGGCCGGGGCCGGGGCCGGGGCCGGGGCCGGGGCCGAGGCCGATGGGCTTCTGTTTCATTATAGCCAAAGGGCTTGTGTTTGTTGTTGTTGCAGCCAGATGGCTTATGTTTTCAGTTGTAGCCAAGAGACTTGAATTTGCTTTGTTGTTGTTGTGAATGACTGGTGGTTTGGGCGAGGCTGTAGGGGTTGGAGGAGGCCTCATAAAGGCACCCCAGCAGTGTGGGGGATCCCAGCACCTGGGAGGGTGTGATTCAGTGCCAGCAAGGGTGCAACTTGTGGGGTGCCTAGACCCCAGCCCAGAGAGGGGTATTTTGGGAAGCCCAGGTGGGCACAGCAAGTCCCAGGGAGGGGGCCGCATTGCAGGGCCCCAACAAGGGGTGATGCTGTGAATACTGAGAGGCCCAGGTATGGGTGTGTAGGATCCAGGAAAGGGACAACACGGGTGATGGCCCAGAGAGGATAAAGAGGGGCTGCAATAGGCAAGATCCATGTGACATCTGTGAGGCTTGGGCTGCAATACTGGGGGAGGAAGGCGCTGCAGATAGTGCCCCCTAGTGGAGGGGGGGCAGTACAAGTAGAAGGGTAGCCTCCTGCTAATTAACATCAATTAATTAATTAACATCAAAGGTGTGGCAGGGGAGACGAGGTGGGCAGTTGCCCAAGGACAGGTGTGGGGGCCACATGGAGGGTGGACACGAGTGCCGACCTGTCACACCCTGTAAGAAAAAAAGCCAAGAAAAGCCCCAAGACTTACTGCTCCTACAGTGGCCTTGGGGTTTTGGGGGCTTGTGCAGAGCTCCCCACGTAGTGGGGGCAGTTGGGATCAGCCCCTGCCACCAGGAACAGTGAGTCTGGGGATTTTTGGTTTTTTTTTTTTTTTTTCTTAAAGGGCTTGAGCTGGCCTTTGTGAGGCACCTGTGGGGAGCAAGGGGGAGATTTGGGGGGCTTATGCAGAGCCCCCCATGCAGCACGGGGCAGTAGGGATCACACCCCTGCCAGGCAGCAACCACTGAGTCACGATTTTTTTTTTTCCCCCAAGTGCCAGGAGCTGGGGCAGGCAGAGCAGCCATTGCTGGAGCTGGGAGAGCAGGTGGGGGATGTGCCTGCTTGATTTGGAGATTCAGAGATTTGGCTGCTGCTGAATCTCTGAATCTGATTAGACTGAATCAAATCAGGACAGGGATTCAAATCACCAAATCATATCACTGTCCCCTGAATCAGCTGAATCTGAATTAGAAGTGAATACTAGCCACTTTACACAGGCCTACTAGACATGACCTGATAGCATCACGGCAGTTCTACACTCTTTTCTTGACAAAGTTTAAAGTTATCACTTCTAGATCATGGCTGGTATTAAACCATAAACTCTGTACCTTCATTTTCCTCTATCAAAACATGTCAATGGGAGCAGGGCTGCAGTCAATGTGCCTGAGACCAATGCAAATAAAATTAAACAGATGTCATACAAAAAGCAGCATGACAAGTGTTTTGGTGAGTCAGTATTTGATTATAGAAATCAAATGTAGGCATGGAAAAAACATGATTTTTCTTTAAGTAGGGACTTATCACATGTTTATAACACAAGTGTGTGTAGGATACTATTAATTCTACCATGAATAACTGCTATTTTGATGTATTCCAATTAAAAATGAATTGGACCATCATACCCAAGATCAGATTTATTGTTTGAGGGGGAACAATACAGAATCTTGTAATATCCCTTTACATTTAGCATTTCAAAATTATTTCATCATTAAAGGAAAAAATATTTGGTTTATAAAAACTTTTCAATGAAGTTAGGGGAGATTATTTTTAAGTTAGTGTGGATTTTACCAGGCTGTACAAGACAAAAAAGTCTGCTAAAGAGTGAACATCAGAATGAGAAAGATGCTACCTAATCAAGAATGGAAACAATTAGTGAATCCTATTATCTGGTTGACACTACTACTATATTTATGAGCTAGCTCTTTTTTACTTATAGTTATATTGTAGGCAACTGTTGATTCACTTGATCACAGAGTATGCAAAAGTGGTCTAGTCAGGTGCTTGATGAATCTGCTTGTACTGAGTCCTGTAACCACCATACCAAGACGTTTGATGCATATGCCTCGGCAAGAGTATGGAGGTGTAGAGGCTGCCCGAGAGTCCCCTCCCCTTTAGACCATTGAGTCAGAATCTAAAGGACAGACTGAGTACAGATGTTCAGTGCCTTGATGGCTGTAGCTTCTACCAGAGTACAACAGATAAGAACTGCTGCTAACTGTCTAATGCCTCACTGAGGGTATATTTTTGCTAGGGTGATGTCCCTTAGGCTTTTTTCAACCAAGGAGTACCCACAAGTAAGGGGACTAGGCTTTTGAGGAACCCTATACTCATCTTACTCTGGAGGTTGCAGCACTGTGGAATTTAATAGGAAGTTCCCCCCACAAGTAGCTGCACTGTAGCCAATGGGTTAAAAAAATATGTAACTAATCAATAGGTTAATAGAGGATATGAATGTGGTATGTATGACTAACAAAGAAAACGAACAAGGAAAAAAAGAAGAAGTTGCAGCATCAGCAACCAGAAGCCTGCCATTGAAGGCCAGATGTTTGTGCAACATCCTTAACAAGAAGAACAGATCCAACTGGTGACATAAGGGGGAGCTTGTTATGGGCCAACTAAACAGTGCATGCCTGAAGAAGCATCCAGAAACCTTGCCCAGCAATATAAACTGTATAAAAGGGGGTGAGAGAAAGAATAACATGAAGAAGAACCTGCCTCACTACCAGAGCCCGTGCCTGTGCATGCCAGGTTGGATAGCCCCACTCCATCAATGGATAGAGACTGATCATCCCTATCAGCAACACCCTTGGGATTACTTATGTAAGTGTGTCATCTGCAAGAATGTATGTATGTATGTGTAAGTGCGTACATGGTACGGTAATGCAATTACTAATAAGCTAATTGTCTCTAAATGTATAACTCCCTGGTACCCTTAGCAATAAACAACCCCACTAATAAAAACTTGGTCTTAGTTAATTTTTGGGTAACAGCACCAAGTTGCCACCAGGCCTTCTAGTCAGAGGCAGTTTACAGTCACATCCAAGACTATTAGGGTTATAACAAACAAAATAAATGCCAGATTATGTAATAAAAGACTGGCTACTATGATGGATGTTGACATTACGAATTGGACTATAAGTCAGAACATCAGTCACACTAGTCTGGTATTTCCCCTCTGACAGTTTCAAGCATAAGTTTTTGGCCCTTCTATTATGGGGTTCACTCCCTGAAATTTCTCAGTGGTAGAGAATCCTGTAGCTCCAGTTTTAGGCACTGTATCATAAACCTGCGTTGGCCTTCTAAAAATCTTGCTCCCCTAAAATTAGTTTCTTGCTCTTAAACTATATTCCTTGTCCTGAAAAACTCCTTAGGTTTTAGCATAGTTTCTAAACATTTTGTTCACATTTAGATCCAGGACACTCTTCTCAGAGTCATTAGCCAGGCTGCAGGAAATAGAGAACCCAGTAATCTCTTTATCCAAGAAGAAACAAAATAAAACCATCTTTAAAATGAAATGTTTTGCTAATCTGATTAAACACATAGGGCATGTCCAGGTGAGCACACATGTACCTGTTGCCTCACCTCAGACTCCCTTGAGGTGGGGCAACAGGCATGTGCAGGAATGAAAAAATGTTCCCTGCACTGCAAGTTTGCAGCGCGGGGAGAAAATTAGACTCCTGGATAACCAGGGGTCTAAAAAACCCACTCTGCAATAGAGCGGAGCAAGGCACAGTTCAAGACCGTGCCCGGAGCCAGTCCTCCAAAAGAGACGTTCTGGTTTGGAGGACGTGGAGGAGAGGTTTAGAGAGTGGGGCAGGGTGGGGAGGAATGTCTTTGGGGTTGTGGGGGAGGTGGGGACCTGGCCTAGATCCCTGAGGCTCACTAGTCTGGCTTTGCACTGGAGCGGGTCGCACGGCTCTAGGAAGCATGCACAGGAGCCATGCCTCCCGGAGCCCTGTGACTTGCTCTGGTGTAAGGCTGGACTAGTGAGCCACATAGGGCTGGGCCAGGTCCTCACCCCCCCTGCAGGCACAGGGGGCAGAGGTGGGAGCCCTGGAGCCCATGATGACAGGAGCTGGCGTGGCATGCGGTTCTTGCGTGCCACGCTGGGTCCTACCATGGCCATGCCCTTCTTATAGCTACAGGACCTGGCCCAGTGTGTGGTGATTGCAAGGAGCCGGGCCGAGTCCTGCTGGCCCCGGGGTTGCTTGTGCTGCCTGACAGCCGGGTGGCACAAGCAGCTCCAAGGCTGGCAGGACCTGGCTTGGTTCCGTTTGGTCTCTGCGTGCTGGACCAGGGAACACAAGCAGCCTGGGGCCAGCAGGACTCAGCTCAGCTTCGCACAGTCCCCACATGCCAGGCTGGGCTGGGGATCATACATTGCTCAGGGACTGTGCAGCTCGTGCTGCCTGGCCCAACCCGGCGCACGGGGACTGTGTGGAGCCGAGCTGTGTCCTGCCGGCCCCAGGTGGCTTGTGTTTCCTGGCCCAGCCCAGCTCATGGAGACCATGAGGAGCCCAGTTAGGTCTTGCCGGCCTTGGGGCTGCTCGTGATGCCTGGCTGCCAGGCAGCACAAGCAGCCCCAAGGCCGGCAGGACCCAGCTTGGCTCTGCATGGTCACCACATGCTGGGCCAGGTCCTGCAGCTATAGGAAGAGCCTGGCCATGGCAGGACCCAGTGCGGCATGAGGGAACTGCATGCCATGCCAGCTCCAGGCCTCAGGGCTCCCACCTTTGCCCCCTGTGTCTGCAGGGGTGTGAGGACCTGGCCCAGCTCCATGTGGCTCACTAGTCCAGCCTTGCACCGGAGTGGGTCACAAGGCTCCAGGAGGTGCAGCCCCTGTGTGCACTTCCCAAAGCTGTGCGAACCACTCCACTGCAAAGCCAGACTAGTGAGCCTCAGGGATCTGGGACCAGCCTGGCTGAATTGCAGAGAGGCCCCAGGATCTGGCTGGACCCGGCACGCAGTCTCCGCATGCTGCACTGCATCCTGTCACCATGGGCCCAGCCTGGCTGGACTGCAGAGGGGGCCCAGGAACTGGCTGGGCCTGGCATGCAGTCCCTGTGTGCCGCACCAGGTCCTGCTATGAAAAGACCAGCCCAGCTGGGTAGCAAGAGCAGTCCCAGAGTCAGCAGAACCAGGCTGGGCTCGGCATGTGGTCCCCCCACTGCTGCTGTTAAAGGTTAGTTATGGGCCCTGGGCAGGGGGACTGGGGCCCTGTGCGGGATGGGGACTGTGGCCCTCCAGGGGGGAGCTTGGACCCTGGGTGGGGGGGCCTCCAGGATGCCTGGGATCCTGGGCAAGGGGGCTGGGACCCTGTGGGGAGTAGGGGCCATGGCTTTCCAGGGGGAAGCTGGGACCCTGGGGGGGGCGTTTCATGTGCTGTGGGGTGCACCCTGTGGGGGCTGGGGGACCCACCCCTCCTGAGCAGCCCCCACACCCACAGTGCCCCTAGCAATTGCCCCACTCCTACCCACAGACCAACCCACATCCTTCCACATCCACCCACCTGCCTTCCCCCAACACCCCTTATCACCCCCTTTCTACAAACACCACATCCCCCCTCATCACACACCCATCATGAATGAAGAAAACCAAAAGCACAGATCAACACATAGGTATTTAGAATTTATTTTTGTATGATGATAGAGACACTGGTAGGCTTCCAAATTGCTTTAACATTGTAAATATACCAATAAAGCATTACCTAACTTATCACTGTCTCTCTCTCTCGATTATATGTATGTGTGTGTGTGTGTAGAGTGCTTTTTTGTTTTAAATGTGGAAGAACATGGATTTTGGGGTATTTTTAAAAAATGGATTTGGGGTGCTGCTGCAGCAGTTCAGCTGGCACAAGGGGTAGTATCCCCAGGTATCAATTGGCTGGGCCCCAGAAGCTCCAGAGAGCGAATAGTCTTGAGCTGCTTGCCAGGGCAGCTTTTTGTATGGATGGGGCCAGGACAGGGCAGCTTTTTATACTGCTGGGGACAGCACAGGTGCTGGCTCCAGGTTCTAGCTCCACCTGGCTGCAGATCCGGGAAAAGCCAGACAGGGTTATTTTGCCCCACGTGGCACAATTTGCTCCACATCAAAGTGCATGTCCGAGCATGTGCGCTGAGGCAAAAAGCCCCGGCTCAAATCTGCACCACTTCTATTTGAGCTGCTGCAAGCGCACGTGCTTGCATGTGTGGACATGCCCAAAGAGGGATCACTTTTCCCTCTTTGTGATACCATAGCCTGGATCATTTCTAGCAATAATCTTAACTCTTTTTATGACTGATCCACTCTGAGTTTCAAGAAGGGTTGGAAACTTCAAGCTGGTTTTAAGCTCTGCAACTTAATCCTAGAGTCTTCTCTCTGCCTTTCCCCAGCCTGCAACCCCATGATTTTCAAGCAAGAAAGGCTTATAAACAAGTTTGATTTAAATTTATCTTTCAATTCATACACAATTTCCCCCCACTTTTCTCTCAGCTCTACCCAGAACAAATGCTGTGGGTACTCTGATGTAAGCTAATGCATTGGTGATACATTAGGGGAGCACTGGGGGGGCGGGGGGAATATGCCTCTCCAGATTTCTGCACCAGCAGTGGGGCATGGAGCACAGGGCTGCAGCCTGCTGGATCCAGGGCCTGGCAGCAGTGGGGGTGGTGGCGACGGTGTGATTTCTGCACTAATGACAGGGCATGGGACTACAGCCCAGCCAGACCCAATACTTGACAGCATCAGGGGCAGTGGTAGCAGTGGAGTCGTGTCCCGCCACTGTGGTGGTGCAGAGTTGTGTCCCACACACTGTTAGTGCTTACATGCCAGCTATGAGCTGATGTATGGTACTGTGCTATGGCTGACTGGAAATTCTGTGGAGAGTTAATTCAGACAAAAAATTCAACTTTTTGTACTGAATGAAATAGAAACATGAATAACGGTCCCCTGTTATTTACTTTGGCAAATTAATATTTTGTGCTGTTCCCATATTTTCAGTTTTCACTGTATTGATGATAGTAGCTGCAAAATGAAGGCTATTGGAGGGAAGCTGTTGTTCAAAACAAAAGAAGACAATTGGAGTTTGTAGCAACTGAAAAGGTATAGGAGGGTGCTTTGGCTTGTAGGGTACACACACAAGCTGAATGTTGCTGCTAATGGTCCCAATTCATGAGAAGAAACTAAGCATCCATTTAATAATGTGCTAATCTTGTACTACAAGTTAAGTGCATATTTAAGTATTTTGCTGCATAAATATAGTTTCCCAAATCAAAGTCAGAGCTGTTGTCCTAAAACGTTGAAATCCACACTCAGCAGAGGGGACTGGAGGCAATTCACACTTCCTAAAAGCTACCATTAAGTGAGGCATTGGTTACATTAGTTTATCTTATTTCAACCACGGTAGTATAAATCCTTTTAAAGATTTAATATTAGATATGTGGAAATATCTGATTAAAGCCTTCTAAATACCTAGGTACTGTAAGGTGAAAAAAAATCAAATGACCTTCAACAGACAGATGATATATCGATATAGTATCCAGATGAAATTCTCAGCTTCATCAGACTCTAAGTCATTCCAAGATAATGAGTAATCCAGTATAGCTAGAACAGAAGATTCTAACACCCGAGTATAACTTTGGATGGATTACAACAAAGACTTACAAGACTGGAAACAGAAAATTGTCACAGAAAAAAATTATTCCTGATACAGTCAATGGTTTCAAAGAAAGTAATGTGAAATACTTAATTACTCAGATGTTGTATGACTAAAAATGGAAGCTAAAGCACAAGATCCACATCTGTAAAATTAGTTTAAATCATGTGTTACTAAATTGAAATGTATTTCAAATGATACTTGCCTCCATACTTTTCTCCAACAGACTCCATAGCTTGCTGTTCTTCTTGTAATTTCAGCATCTCTTGCAGTTCTTTTCTGAAATTAGAATTTCTACGTGTTAATATTTGCATAAATTTGATTGAACCAAGTTACTAATGCATTAAATATAAATAGATATATGGAAAAATATAATCAAGTTTAAGATACAGTTTAGTTAACTTGCTTTTTCAAAGTGATTTATAATAAATAAATCAAAGATTCTTTGGTCTTGTACAGACATTCCCGGAAGAGTTGCTGTTCTCCTACGAGAAACCAAAGTTTACAAATATTCAGGCTTTTTCTCCCACACTAAGACTGGCCACTCCAGGAATAGAGCCAGAGTACACATATCAGCATCAGAGATAGTTTTAACCCTTTCACAGTCACTGACAAAATGACGGTAGCTTTTGGCCACATGGCCACTGACAATTTTTCCGTGGCTATGAGAAGGTTAAACCAAGTTTCTGACTGAGGAGCCAGGTTGAGCAGCGACACTGAAGAGTATACTTTGGCTCTGTGGTCAGCACTCATCCATCCTGCTGGAAAAGTCTTTTTTTTTAATCCTGCCACACATGGGTGGTGTGTTGGGGGGCATGGGGAGGCACATGCCCTCCCCAGATTTCTGTGCTGATAGTGGGGCATGGGGCTGCAATTTGGCTGGAGCCAGGGCCTGGCAGCAATAAGGGTGGCAGTAGTGGCACAGTATTTGCAATGGTGGTGATGGCGATGGTGATGCAGAATTGTGCTCCCCCACACGTATGTGTCATCTGTGCTCCCACTAAAACAAGGTGTATGCCTTATCTGGGGGAGTGGGGGGGAGAAAGGAGAGCATGCAAGAGAGATGGTATATTATATCAAATATGCATTTTATTTTTAAGTGCTTGGACATGTTATATTTTACCTTGCTTCATCTTCCTGTTGTTTCTTTTTTAATGCTTCCTCTTTTAGTCTGTTAAATATCTTAGAATTAATTTCATTCTTATTTGCTAAGTAGAGTCTATGCAGTAAACATATTCCTGCAAAACAAATATACAAAATTAATTTATTTGTTGCAACAGTATATAACTGTCATATCTTAGAACAAACATGTTTTTAAGATATAAAAACTATTTCATAAGTGTTTGACAACTTAAACATCTACTTCTTTAAATTATAGAAAAGGAAGATATACCAATGAAAATGTCAATTATAATCTTAATTTTGAAAATGTTAAAACTTTCTTTTCAATGACAAGAGCCTTACAAGGTTAATTTAGCACAGTAGAGGCTCTGAAGGGGCTAGGTGGAGCAAAGTGTTGAATTCTTTTGTATATCACATATATATTTATGAAAAATAGAATATATATATATAGTGAAGTTGTGCCTTTGGATTTAAAGAATTAAAACAAAGCTAAATAAACTCATTTATTTCTATATTTTTATTTTACTGTTTTTAAGATATAAACAAATATTCTCAAATATATAACAAATATATTCTCAATTCTGCAAAATATTTTGTCCATGTGAGTAAAGATCTACTGGTTTAGAACAGCTTTGAGTAATTATCTAGTGGACAGACTCTAAGCATTGTAAAAATTTAAACTCAAGAAGTGGATATTTTTCATTTTATTCCTTAAAACAAGTAAGTAGACCAGAATTAGTAAAATTCCCACAAACAAAAAGATTTAAAAAACCCCCCCAAATTCTCTCAAACACAGACTTAAGAGACAGGAAATCCTTAGTTAAGCCTTAGTTCACAGCATCTGCTTGAATTAGGCTGCTGCCTGTACCTCCAACCCCAGAATACAGAGGACAGATCTTCAGAGAGAAGGGAAGCAGAAATGGGTTGTGGAATCTGTATGTTCAGTTCAAGCATCTTGGAGAGTCATACTTATAGTAAGCTAATTAGCCATTCTTTCTTCAAATGTGGTATCTACCCACATACAACACAACCTTTTTTCTCTAAAATCAGCCCTGCAAAATTGGGGTGCATGTCTTAAGTCAGGAACACATTTTTTTTGCTTCACTGTAGTCATTGTGCTTGAATGACTGACAGAATGGCTACCACATCACTGGGGACATGTGAACGGAAGGTCAGAAGGTTAACGCTTTACTCTAGCAACCACCAAGGAATTTGCACTAGCATGAAAGCTTGTGCCTGAAGCAGCAATTCAACTGGTTAAGGGCAAGTGAGCTGCAGCATGCAGTCTGTAACATCTTGATAAGGCTTGTGGTATGAACAACACTTTATTTATTATCTCCCTCCTGGAAAGAAATATTTGGATGGAAAGGATGGATTTGAGAGAGCCAGAGTTTCTGCTTGGAGGTATGAGCACTTACTAATAATACTCAATTTCTCATAGCACTTTAAACCAGAAACTGAGGCACAGAAAAGTCACTCACCAGGCCACTTGCAAAGCTGCAAAAAGACTCATTAGTTACAAGCCCTAATCCAGTGTTCTACTACACCAGGGGTCATGGGTGTATGGCCCACTGGTGGGGTCCAGTCTGCCACTGGATCTGGCCCACAGAGCTTTCAACCTGGTCCCTGCTGCTACCTCTGTTGCTTCTCTCTGATTCCCGTGCTGTGGCAGCAGGGTTTGAAGCACCATCCTACTTTATGCCCAGTCCGGGTTGGCCCAGCCTGTTACTACAAAATCTGGATGATTGCTGCACTAAATACCACACTTTCTCCTGTAAATAGGAGCCTGAACAAACTTTCACCTCAAAGTTTTTAGAAAATGCTCATACTTCCTCTTCCGTTGTCAGCCCTGAACCATAGCAGACAGATTCCGGCCATCCTTGTTAGTCCCTTTGTTGTCCGCTTATTTTTTATATTGGCCTCTACAAGATTGTAAGTAGGACACAAGCATGCTTCAACTCTGGTGTTTCTAATAAGTGTCTCTTACACACAGACAATAACATTGAAAGAAAAAAAGGGGAGATTTTAATTTGTGTACTTCATTAGTAAATATTTACTAACCATTATTTTCAGAATTCTTCAGACAGATCACAATGTCAGGTAAGATTCCCTTTTCTGATAAGGCTGACCAATGTGCTGAGGTTATAGGATAGTTATCCACTACCCATCCTCCTTTTTCAGGAGCACCAGGATACCTGTCTTTATTCGTCTTAGTGAGCTGTTAGGAAACATTAGATTAAGTGGCACAAAAAAATTATGTGAGTACAAGCAGATCTGTGAACTATTTATATAGCAGAACTTTATTCACAGACAAGCAATATTGTTTTCTTCTTTATCAATGGTGTCCATAAGTCCCTACTTGTGAAAATTACTAAGCAAATATTATCCTGAAGGTAACCTAAAAAATCCAAATTAGTAAGAAATCATCTGATGAGTCCTCTAAGGTAAACATCTGATCTAACATCAGCATCTTACCTCAGAGTCTAATGTTGCTCATAAAAACTGTTAATTAAATGTTGTGGTACGATGTTGCAGATTCCCAAAATAATGAAATAATAAAGCAATATATTAAGCAGCCACAGCTTGTAGCTTTTAAGTGAAATGAGCACAACTATTCTGGGAAGAGAACACCAGTTTCCTTATTGATAACTGATATTTACATTCAAAGTATCAATTTATTGATGCTTTAACACAGGGCAGAGATTATTTAAATCAAAGTGATTAAAATCAGTAAGCATCAAACCATGATTAAAATGGTTGATTTTAATTTTGTTTTATATTTGTATTTTTAAATTTCCTAAAAAAAGGCTTATATCAATATAGGTAACTTTTAAATATGCACGTTCTCACTCAGCTCTTTATTTTTTGGGGGGCTTACTCACTCCCACATGGGAAACAATGTCCATAACAAAACTAATACTTAACAGACAACCAACAAATGGTTAACTCCTAGCTGTGGTCCTTTCTCAGACAGGGAGAGAGGATACCAGGACTTGTCTTGGTACTCCCTTTCTTGACACCTCCCTCTTCCCTCTATTTTCCAGCTCCTCTCCCTGGGAGTTTTTAACTTCCTCCCAGCCAGACACTCATTGCTCTCAGCTGCCGCCTGCCCACAAAGCAGACATGTTATCACTTTTAATCACTGGCAGCTGTGCTCCCACCATTGAGCCACACACTGGGTTACAACATGGATTTGTAACTAAACAACCTTTACACTAAATTTAACACCTTTTACTAATCAGAAAGTGAAATGTATCTACGCACATTTACTCAGAGATTATATAGCTTAATATAAATTTATTTATATTCTTAATTTTGACATATTTTTACAAGAGAAAATGATAAAAATGCATTTTTACAATTTTTTTTAAATCTATCACTTCTGTCATGCTCTTTTGGCAGGAAAGCAGAATTCAATTTAAAAGGGTACAAACAACACTTAAATTTTATTAGCTAAATAAAACTACTTTAAATGAGCTGCATATATATATTTTTAAGTCTATCAAAATATATTTTGCATTTAAACTGATTTATTAATCAAAGGAACTATTAGCCATAGGTAATTAATTGAACTGCATGTCTTTGGTGACCAGGGTCTTCAAGAGGTTAGGACTCATAGATCTTATTCTCGCATATCTGGATTTGTTTTTTCCCCCCAAAATTATAAGATGAAAACAATACGTATGCTGTAATTCCCAATTAGTTTCTCAACTTTAATTTTAGTTTAATCATTAAACTAAATTAGTTGAACAAACTGAAATGAAAAAAATAATCTCATTGCACCTATGTAGGATGCTGTTTGTTGCTGGCTGGGGCAGCTTGCACATGGGCCCTGACATTGTGGGGCATCACACATTGTGAAATGGCCCTTGCTGGTGGGGAAAAATGGCCTTTAGGTCCTGGAGCAGAGAAATAAAAGCAACATGCACACTGGTGCTTCTTTTTAGAAGCACCTGCTCCCTGCGCAATGGAAGACACATAAGGAGTGACATCATAAAGATGCATAGAGAGGGAGAGTAGGGGATTCAAACTGGCAAGAGACCTGCCAAGCTGGGAGAGCAGCATGGAGGCTGCTCTGTAAGACACTGTACACAGACTCTGACCCCATCACAGGCTGCAGAGCCTGTCTGGAGCTGCAAGAAGGGTCCTGAGCCTCACAGGGCTGGAGATAGAAAATCCAAGGTTAGCCCAGAGAGTCTCAATGCGGGAGGGCTCGGATGAGCCATCAAGAATGCAGCAGGCAACCAGTTAAAAGAGTGCAATAACTGAAGAGCCACAGAAGGCTAGAGGATTGCCACAAAGGGACACATGATTCAGAATCTCATGAAGTGCCAGATAGTTGGTGATGTGAGACAACAAATTTAATTGCCCTGGTATAAGTTTCTTTTCTTCTTTTTTAGCGCACTAAAAGGCTGATACAGAAGGTGTATATGTATGGTGATCAATTTATTTAATTTATTTGACTATTGTCAAATATCTATTGTGGACTAATAAGGTGTGTGCCAATTTATAATTATTTGATTGGCCAACTGATATGCTTGACTGTACCCTGCTATAGGGGGTGACAGACCAGGTTATCACATATCATATGGGTGAATACCACTTAAGCTATCATCTGGTTGGTGTGTGGAAGAGGTGTAGGGAAGGTGAAGCCTCAGAAAACATGCCAAGAGGGGAGGAGAACCACATATTTAAAGCAACTGTCATCACCCATTATTGGAATCTCCACCTCTGTATAATTTTATTTTGTAGATCGTTGAGTAATGACAGGAGAACAGAGAGGCATTGCATCTCCCCTCTTTTTGGCAAAGTGCAGGAGGGCCACACTATTCTAGTAAAAAAGATGGTTCAGTACTTCAACAAAACTAGTTTCTGATGTTTAGCCAGTGACTTCTACTGACTCAGTTGTCTGGTTTACTTCAAAACTTCAGGAACAACATGAAATGCTTGAATGTTATTTTTAACTTTATTTTTTAATAGATTATAGTAAACTTAGGCCTTATAAGTTGCCGTAGTTTCAAATTTACTTATAAGCAGGCTGATTTTTAAAGAAAAAATAAATTACCCTAAATACGTTAAAATAATTAAAATAAAATCTAATTTGAAATATTTTTTATCTTCATTTTAACCTTCAAAACAGTTTGGTTCTTGAATCTAAACTACAGGATGATGTGGCTGTCTCTTAATTTCCTTATTCCTGATCAAAACGTAGCTTAGCATAGGACAGACTCTTCAGATATGAGAGAGCAGGAAAAAAATAAGCAAGGAAATTGACTTTTTTATAAACAATTCAGAAATTATATTTTTAACAACTTTAGATGATGACTCCTGTTGAGCAACCACTTCCATTAGACTTTGACTAATTATTTATGTATAGTACAGGCAATTACATTACACAGAAATAGGAAGTTAAGGATGGAGAATATTGGAAACCTCAGAGTCAAAACTAGGAAACTAGTCAATGAACTTCTTGAGTAAGATGAGAAATGACTTTACAGCATGGGCGGGCAATTATTTTGGGCAGAGAGCCGCTTACTGAGTTTTGGCAAGCCATCAAAGGCCGCATGACAGGCAGCCCATGGCAGATAAATATTAATTTTTAAAATTTTTTAAGGGCCCTGTAGGCTGGATAGAATGGCCTGGCAGGCTGCATCTGGCCCTCAGGCTGCATTTTTCCCACCCCTGCTTTACAGGATTTAAGCACATTCTTATTTAAATTAGAAGAGAGAGGTAGAAAAATTTGATTTCTGAAAGTTCAGGAGTGATCTCATTAATAAGGTCAATTAAGTTTAGCTTAATAATGAAGTTTTATATTTGATTTTACTAGACCTAACATTATTCCATATCTGTTATGAATCTGGAAGTAAATATCACTGTTGACTATCACTGCCGATAAATGTTGTCGTCATCGGCAATCCCTGGATATGAGGATGACAGTATTCTAGTATGTAGGGAAGTCATCATTGAGTCTGGAGATGACTAAGGAGGCCAATCCGATATTCTCATGTTTGACTGTAGCCATGGCATAAAGCTTCAGAAGGATGGAGTGAATCCTGGTAATGCTGGGTCACAGCTTTTTCCCTTTATCCCTCTTGCCTAATCATCTTCATAGTGAGGCAAGTTTGTACAAAGTGGTTGATGCCTTGTCATACTTTACAGTGCCACTGGGGTCTATTCAGTGCTTAGATCTCTCAGGTATTGATGTTAATATCACATTTCTTCAGACTGACCTTCAAGGTGTCCTTGAAGCTCTTCTTTTACCCATCTCCAGAGCAGGGTCCACTGGTGAGTTGGGAGTATAGGACCTGTTTCAGGAGTTGGCTGTCAGGCATCTTTGGGTGTTTGTAGAAGACGCTTTAAAGCAGGTTTAAAGCAGGTTAAATACCTTTTACACTGCTTTAATGGCATTGCTGTTTGCACATTCGGTGGTGTATTGCATGTTAATTGCAGCCACTGTAGCACATTCGGTGGCATAATGTACCTTACATGATGCTGGGACGCAGCAAATGACTTTGGGGTGCTGCAAAGTAAAACACCTTTGAGGAGTTTTAGTTTCCTACCCTACAGGAATGGAGGGAAGCACCAGGCTCCATATGGCTTAGGGGCTGTGCAGACAGACCATTAAGGCAGCCTGGCAGCAGCCCAGGAAACCAGGCTTCATAGAAAGGGGGGGAAGTGGCAGGTCAGATGTTTTTTCCCCCTCAGAGCCTTCCTGCCTGCCTGAGCTGTATAGGGGCCTGGTACTTCCCTCCATGGCTGCAGTGCTCCCTGGGACTGCCCAAGCCAGGTGACTGTGGGGGAAGGGGATGGGTGCCGCCTGGGGTGAGGGGAGTCCCTGCTGCCATGGAGGGAAGCACCAATCCCTTGCCCTGCAGCTCAGGGACTGCTCTGCCCACCAGTAACTCACTCTCCCCTCCCCACCACTGGAGAGACAAGTAAGGATCAGGAGGATATTTAGGGAGAATTAAACCCCTGCGTCATGTACAAATGTCCCTTATGACATGCCCTGTCCAACAGAGCTAGCTCCATATAAGTGCAGCTTCAATGTTGGTGGTGTTTGCTTGAGCCAGAGTCCTAGCATTCACTCTTCTGTCCCTCCATTTGATATAGAGGATTTTCTGAAAACATTGCTGATGCTAACATTCCAAGACCTTCAGGTGTTTACAATAAGTTGTCTAGATTTCACATGCATTCAAGGTGAGTATGACTATAGCTTGGTAGACAAAAAGTTTGCTTTGTTTCCTGATGTTATGATCACTGAGACATAATTTTGGAGACATCCAAAGGCAGCACTGGTGGATTTTATTCTGTGTTGAATATCATCAACAATGTTTACTTTTTGGGAAAGGTGACTATTCAGGTAGGGATAATGCTCAACATTATCTAAGATCTTCCCTCCAATCATAATATGTGGGGAAACAGCTGGATGGTTTGGGATAGGCTGGTAAAGTATCTTGGTTTTTGTGAAGTTGACGTTGAGTCCAAGTATTTTATATGATTCATAGAAGCAGTCAAGAATGACCTGAGCTCTTCAATTTAGTGGGCACATACAATTGTCAGCATAAAACTTGGGCAGAACATTAAATTAGAGTAATAAATAATGAGAGGTCACAGCAGTCATTCAAAGAAACATGGATCACTTGGTAATCTGGATTTATTCAAGCAAAATGTTTTAATACATATACATGCAAGCTCATATCTTTTAGTTTGTAGAATATGGGATACACAAATGAATTGGGGACTGTATTCTAGAGAACGGTAACTCAGGAAAGGATCCAGGAATTATAATGGACAAGCAATTGCACCCAAATTCCCAAAGTAATGCTGTTTCAAAATAATTTTAATCCTTTGATAAATATATTAATAACTAGAAGCAGGAAGATAATTTTACTGCTGCATATGACATTAATAGACCAATATTAAATGTATCAATTAGTGCTTTCTACTTTTTAAAATGGATGTATTAAAAACTGGAGAAATTTCAGGGGAAAAATGATACAAAGGCTAGAGAAAATGCCTTGTATTTAGAAACTTGAAAACAAGACTGAGAGGTGACCTGATTGGAGTGTACAATAACCTTAACAGGGAGAAAGTGGATATGATAGAACTTTTTATTGTACTGGAAAAGGCCATATAAAGAACCAGTGGATAAAAAGTTAAAGCCAAAAAAATTAAAACGAGAAATAAGGGATTTGTAAGAATAAGGATGATAAACTATTGAAACAAACTAACAAGGGAAGCGGTAAATTCATCATTTCTTGATTGTTTTAACTAAGGATGAGAAAATATGTTTCTAGAAGATATGGTTAATAGGGCTGTGAGAAACTTAGGTCGCCGATTCAATTTGGAGAAGATTCCGCTCAATTCAGCAGGCAAATCTCCAAATCCGAATTGAATCAGAAGACCCATTAATCTCACCAAGTCGAATTGGAGGCTTTTGATTCGATTCGGAGAGATTCAGACAGATTCAATGATTCAGACATAGACACAGTTTTATATGTTTTTTCTACATATCTCAAGATACCAGGTGGCTCATGGATGCTGAGAAGGTGGGGCTGGTGAAGCGTTTCACAGGAGTGCAGGGGGCTCCCCAGCATGCTTGGCAGCTGACCTGGAAGTGGACCAGAAGCACTCCTGGTCCACTTCCAGGTCTGCTACAGATTGTGCAGGGGACTCCCCACCCCACTCCCTGGCTCTGTGACTGGTGTCTCCTGGGTCTGGTGGGGCACCCAGGGTCCCCCTGTGGCTGACTGCCGAGCCAGGGGGACATGGGGGGTCCCCCACACACTTGGCAGTGGACTCAGAAGTGGACTGGAAGTACTTCTGGTCCACTTCTGCGTCCACCACCAAGCACGCACGGCCCACCCCCCGTGCTCCTGTGGGAAGCTCCATCCTCCCCACCATCTCAGCATTCATGATACCTGGTACCTCGAGGTATGTAGAAAAAACATATAAAGCTGTGTCTGTGGCTGAATTGCTGATTCTCTGAATCAGAATTGAATCTTCAGATACAGATTCAGCCAAATCAAATCAGCGCAGTGATCTGAATCAGCTAATTGAATTACTATCCCCTGAATCAGGCCAAAGCTGAATCAAATACAGCCCGCTTTGTATACCCTAATGGTTGAGTCAAAAGACTTGTCTATACTTCCATGCTGTGCCTAGGAGGAAGGCAGAAAGCATGCCCCCTATTTAGTCCTTCTCCATATGTGCCAAATGCTAGAAATTAGCCAGCATAGCTACTTTAGAGTTGTCCTGAGTGCAGGTCCACAGCCACTCTCAGCCTCTCTGTCTCATAAGCACTTGCTGGTGTCTACTCAGGACTGCTCTAAAGTGGTTACATTACTTAAATTTTGGAGTTTGGCATTTGCAGAGGGGAAAAGAATGGGCAGGGCTTACTTCTCAGCAGTCCTTCCTAGGTCAGCATGTGGACACTGAAGACATACCTAAATAAAAGTTTTAGGCTTAATATAGGAGGAGCTAGCCTTTGTTGTAAAGGAGTTCAGTGTAGGTGATTTATTGGTTCATCCTGGCCTTAAAAAAAATCTGCACATTTTTGGATTTTTCTGTGCTGAAGGACCAATTCAGGAAACCACTTAAGCATGTGTTTTAGCTCTTTGCTTTTCAAGAACGCACCTAAGTACAGACTTAAGACCCCTGGCTTAAGCACACACATAAAGGTCCATTATGATTAAGAAAATGTTCCCAAAGTGGACCTTAAACAACATTCAATTTTATTGATTGAATAGAAAATTTGTTTTCAGCATATGGTTAGGGAGTTAACTATCTTAGAAGAAAATAACTGTTGATTCCAATGCCTTATGCTAAAGTCTTTGCTCAGGTAGCTGCTGAGAACTGTGCCTAAGTCAGTGTTCCCCAATGCTTGTGGATTTACACCCCACCGTAGGAAAACTGGGCACTCTCATACTCCACGCCTTAGCTGCAACTACAGCTGACACTTCTCTCATGCTCCTTCCATTTCAGCTCCTACCATAATTCTCTCCTGTCTCCCTAGTTCAGCCACCACCACTACTTCCCTCACCACTGATTCCCCTGGCTATTGACTGCTGCTGATTCTCCTTGACAATGAGGGAGCGGGAGAGGTGGGGAGGGGGGTTGTGTCAATTGCCAGTGAGTGGAGCAGGCGGGGAGGAGTAGTGGTGGTGGAAGAAGTAGAAGGTCTCAGGGAAACAGCAGTGCCTGAAGTACAGGGGAAGTACAGGGGACATGAGAGTAGCTGAAGTAGAGGAATGCCACTAACTGCCACCCTGACTCCCAAGTGCCTCTTAGGGCAGTGGTTTTCAAAATGTGGTCTGCGGACCCCTGAGGGTCTGTAGATTATCTCTAAGAGGCCTGCAAAAGATGACTATGATCAATCAAAAGTATATGAATACCCATGCTTGCAATTCAAAGGGGTCCATTGAAAACTTTTTGGGGGTCAATATGAAAAAAGGTTGAAAACCACTGCCTTAGGAGAAGGTCTAAGGCCGGGTTGGGCAAAATATGGCCCATGAAGGGTCTTTGCCTGACCCACAGTGGGTCCCTTGGTCCCACCTGGCCCAAGTGCCATCCAACCTGTGGTGAGTCCTGTCACCCCCTGAGCTCTGGGCAGCTGCAGTAAGAGTTACCCAGCAGTGGTGAGGGGAAAGGGCCATTTTTCCCCCATGCCAGCAGCAGCTTCTGCCTGGCCGCTGCTGCCACTACTTAGTGTGGGTGAGTGGTGCAGAACAGGTGTGGGCCGTGCTGGGGCCATCACCAGCAGCAGCCACTGTCCTAGGTCTCAGCAGGCCTGTCTTTCCTGCCCTACCTTGTGCGTGAATGTATGGGAAGAGAGGTTTGCTATCCTGGAACCAAAAAACCCAAATCATACACTAATAATCAAACATCTATTATAACATATTTTATTAAAAAAATTATTGTTGTCCTTATTGACATGTGTTTGCAATTGCAAAATAGCTTGAAATAAAGTCTTACACATATATATTGTATGTGGGGTGTGGTTGGGGGGCTGGGTGTGTGTGTGCCATATAGGTGTGTGAGGGGGTGGGATTGGGGGAGATGGGTATAGGTGGTTTGGTGTTTTTGGGGGTTGTGATTGTATGTGGGGGAGGGTGTGGTTCTGGGGTTTGTGGGGGAGTAGGTGTGGGTATGGTGAGATGTGCATCATACACATGCGCACACGCACACATGTGTGCACATGCCGTGGGGTGACACCCTCCCCACATACATGGAAGTGTCTCAAAGGTACACCTGACTGCATCTGGCATGAGGGCATGTTACAGACTATTATAATTATTATAGCCATAGTCATCAGTGAGGCTAGTGATAACAGAGGCTTTGTACTATAGATTGATAAGGGCGAAGTGTGAGAGGTTCAGTTGATATATTTATTTACAAAGCTATGAATATAGCTTAAACTGTGATAATCTACAATATGTTCTGGATTAAACTGAAACTATGTAATGTGAAGTAGAAGTATATCAGGTCAAATGGATCCACAATTTGAAAAGTAAATGTTTTCTAAAGAAATAAATCTTATAAGCAACTCTTATAAATTATATCTAGGAGCTTTGTTATTTAGTGCTGGTATCTTTACCTCTGTTATGGTCTCCTGTAATACTGCAGCATATATGTCAGTAGATAGTGTTATTGGAGACTGCATTGCAATATTTAGAGCTTCCTGTACCATAACTCGGACTTCTGGGTGAGCTGCAGTTACTTCTAGCTCTGATGTTTCTGTGGATGACTCTTCTATTGACTCTGCAAGCAACAGGGATAGTGAAATAGAGTAGTAATTAATTAATTCATATGATTAATAATGCAGTAATATAATTATTGATTCGTAGAAATGTAAGACTGGAAGGGACTACAAGAGAGCATTTTGTCCAAGTTTTTTCATTTACTGAGACAAGATAAAGTATACCTAAAATATTCCCAGCAGGTATTTGTCTAAATTCAGTTTAAAAAAATCTCTACTTCCATAACATCTCTATAGTATAGTCCATTGTAGTATTTCACCACCCAATAATTAGAATAAAATATTAACAATAATAGATAGCATCTATCTAGAAGTTTCATAAGGGATTTATAGGTTTTACTTCACTGATCACCAAAATCAGCCATTTCCTTAGGTAGAATTGAACAGCTACCACAGCAACACTGAAAAATATTTATTAACATGAACTGAGAAATATATGTCAAATAAAACTTCAGAGATTATATAACATAATCACAGTACAGTGACCCCTAGCTCCATGTGGAGCATTGGTTCAATGCTCTTTTCAAATTACAGTCTTTTTAAATGCTATGGCTATGCCATGAATCTTATACAACAGTACTGTTTTTGAAGATACTTTTTAAATTGCTAGAACTTCCTATAGCACTCTCAGAATTCTTTAGAGGGTCTTTTAATAAAGTATTGGCCATCTCTGACACCTACTAATTTTTCATTAGTGGCAAAAATCATATTTCAAGGTAACACATCATAGACACTAGGGTTGGAAGGGACCTCGGAAGATCATCGAGTCCAGCCCTCTGCCCCAGGGGCAGGAAGTCAGCAGGCAGCATAGGATCCCAGCAAAATAAATATCCAAATGTCTCTTGAAGATGTTCAAAGTAGGTGCTTGAACCACCTCCAGCAGCAGTCTATTCCAAACCTTGGAGGTTCGGACAGTAAAGAAGTTCTTCCTTATGTCTAGACTGAAATGGTAATGAAGGACTTTGTGACCATTTGACCTTGTCTTCCTTTGGGGCTCTCTGGTGAACAGACTTTCCCCCAGATCCTGGTGAGCACCCCTGATAAACTTATAGGTGGCCACCAGATCACTCCTGAACCTGCACTTTTCCAGACTGAAGAGTCCCATGGCTCTCAGCCTCTCATCATAAGATATGTTTTCCTGACCTTTGACCATGTGTGTGGCTGTCTTCTGTACTCTCTCAAGCTTCTCCACATCCTTTTTGAATTGTGGAGCCCAAAAATGGACACAGTACTCCAGCTGTGTCCTCACCAAAACCGAGTACAATGTGAGAATGATATCTTGAATTTGCTTGAGAAGCATCTATAGATGTAAACCAATGTTTTGCTCACTTTACTAGCTGCAGCATCACACTGAAGGCTCATATTCATCTTGTGATCAATCATGACCCCCAAGTCCCTTTCGCCCATTGTGCTAGCCAGAGTAGCACTGCCAAGCCTATAAGCATGCTGCAGGTTTTTCTTCCCAAGGTGGAGAACCTTGCATTTTTCAGTGTTAAACACCATCCACCCATTTCCTGAGCCTGTCAAGGTCTGCTTGGATCACTCCTGTCTTCAGGTATGGACACTTTACCCAGAGTTTGCTGTCATTGGCAAACTTGGCCAGTCCACTGCTGACACCAATATCCACATCATTAATGAAGATATTGAATAGTATAGGCCCAAGGACAGAGCCTTGAGCTACCACACTCATCACCGTGCACCACGATGATTGACTTCCATCAACCACCACCCCCTGGATCCTACCACAGAGCCAATGCCAGAGGATCATGGTGAGGCCAAGGCCACAGTTAGCCAGTTTTGGTAAGAATTGATCATGGGATGCCAGATCAAAGCCTTTTTTAAAGTCAAGATATATGACATCAATCTCTTCTCCCTTGTCACCTGGTCATAAAAGGAAATAAGACTGGTCAAGCAAGACCTACCCACAACAAACCCATGTTCGCTGAGGTGGTGCTCTCCCCTACCCTGGGGGTCTTCAAGAGGAGGTTAGATAAGCATCTAGCTGGGGTCATCTAGACCCAGCACTTTTTCCTTCCTACGCAGGGGGTCGTACTCGATGATCTATTGAGGTCCCTTCCGACCCTAACATCTATGAATCTATCTATGAATCTATGAATCTTTCAGGATGTTGCCAGTCTGTTAAGAATGGTCTTTTTGATAATCTTTTCTAAGACCTTCCCTAGGCTAGAGGTTAGGTTGATGGGCCTACAGCATTGAACTATAAACTATAGTATCAACATTATTAAGGTGCCTAAGTCAGTAATTCATATGCACATCTGTTGTGTTTTTAAATCACTCACTTCTGGTACAATGTAACTAAAGATCATATCCTGAAATAATTAAAGAAGTTTTAACATTGGTTTGTTACTTCATTATTTGATAAAAAGTTTGCAAAAAATACTGTGGAATGACTTCAAAATATGTAGTTTGCCCTGTTTGTTACCATTTGACAAAAATATAAGACTTATATTTTTAAAATCTAATTATATCAAGATTTCACTGTTTTTGTCAATGTCAAAATATTTTCTCACAATCATAGACACTATCAATCTCTAAAACTTTTAAAAGTTGTAAGTATTTGTGCCCAGAAATAATTATAGTAATTTGTGACATTAGCACCATTTAGTTCTTCTGTTATTTCTTCTCCTGCAGTTCTGAATCTGGAAGTTTCCTATGTGCTTATCTTTAGTATCTATTGTGGGTATGGAATATCATAAGAAGAAAAGAAACATGATGAAAGATGCAAATATTTTTTTTCAAAAAGCTGGAAGAATACAATTTGCTAACTCTATTCCTCCTTTGTAGAGACTTTTACATTCTCAAATAGTAGACTATTACATTCATCATCATACTATTTAAAATGGTATTACGGTGATAATTACAGTTCAGATAGAACTTTAGCAGATTCCATTTAAGGTTACATTTTAAAGCTAATTTTGCAAATGGTAACTCTTGCATAGTGAACTTAGTTGTTTGTAAGACTCAAGTAATTGGCAGAACTGCATTTCTGTGTAATTCTTAATATAGAAAAAACCTGCTTAAATATTATGTATGAGATTCCAGCTGTTCTTTGCTAAAATGGGCCATAATTCTGCAGTTCAATGTCCAGCTGCTGTAGCATTCTGGTGTGTATTCTAGAACACCTTCAACAAATGGAGAGTGTTTATTTCAAAAAGAACACTTTAATTAATTGCTCCTATGTTATTTATTTTGATACTGAACTGAGTGTATAATTCCAGGATTCCTGAAAATGTTTAGAACAGGCTACAATTACACTTTGTTGTGCTAACATGTGCAGTACCAAATGAACATTCAAAGAACTGGCATTTAAAAACTCTTATCATTTTTCAAATATAATTTTTCCAGTTATGATTTTTAATATTTGTAACCAAAATGGTTTTGACCAGAACAAAAAGAAGCATACAGACATTTCAAGTTATTTTTAAGGTGCTAGAACTATTAAATAATAATCAAAATTATTTTTCAGTAATGTCAGAAGGTATATTTTTCTCTGTCTCCAAACTTTAAGCTGTTGAGCCATTCTGGATGAAATTTAGACATGTTTCATTCTCATTCAAATCCAGTTATATAAAATGACCCAGAGAAATTTGGAACAGCCATGAGCCATTGAGAAAGGACCTTATAATACTGAACATTTATAACAACTTAATTGTCGTGTTAATTAAACAAGCCATACGAGGAAAGGGTGAGGGATCTGGGACTCTTCAGTCTGAAGAAAAGAAGGCTGAGAGGGGACCTGGTAGCAGCTTACTGCTACACTAGAGGAGTACATCAAGGGTTCAGTGAGCAACTGTTCACCAGGGCACCCAAGGAGAAACCTAGCCACAAACTCCTGGAAGACTGAGTCAGGCTCAGCATTAGGAAAAACTTCTTCACAGTTAGGGTGTCCAGACTGTGCAATAAGCTCCCTCCAGAGGTGGTGCAATCACCTACCCTGGAAATCTTCAAGAGGAGACTGGACAGTCACCTTGCTGGGGTCACATGACCCTCAGTTATCTTTCCTGCTTGGTGCAGGGGGTTGGACCCGATGATCTTCCAAGGTCCCTTCTGGCTTTACAATCTACATATTTGTGTTATATACATACCCAGTATAATAAATATATTTATTTTCACCTTCAGTAATTTTAGATGCATATCTGCCTCTTTTGGAGTTGCTGACATCTATCTGTGCATGATAGAAACTGAGTGATTCTACTACCTGCAATGAGCTGCAATGAGCTAAGTAAACCTTTAGAATATTTTTACATAACTCGTGTCTGCATGACTCCATTTCCATTATTTTGTAACTCAAAACTCTCCTATACTAAAGTCCTTTCCTTTCTTTTTTCAAAATCCTAAATCCATTAATATACAAATCTTGGTAAATTTAATACTTGGCATAATATACATAAAAGTAGTATGTAGAGTTTGACTCACAAGTGGATGTTCTGAAGGGGTGAGAGTTGGAAAAAAGCCAACAGAATGAAGTCATTTGGAAAACTGTCTGTATGAATTAGAATCCTTATTTTTTTTCTGAGTCATTTTTGGAAAAAAAATCTTAGAAAAAATGTACATCAAAACATCAAGCTTTTCACCAAAATGGATGCCTAACCCTTATCAAAGTCAATGGGAAGTTTTTACATAAGGAGAAGTGTAGGGACAGTTTCAGGATTAACAATAGTTTCCATCCTTAGAACAAACTACAAAAGTTTACTTTTATCTGAGAAACAAGGATTTTTGTGGGTGGTATCTCTTATCTTTAGAAATCTTTTATCTTTCGGAGAGCTCAATCTGTTTCTGTTTCTTTCTCAGACCCGGGGAAAGGTACTTTATACCTAAAAGCTTGTCTATATCTCTCTCAATTTTGCAATTGGTCCAATTAAAGATATCATTCACAAAACTTTTTGCCTTTTGTATATTTCCTGAACCAGCATAGCTACATCACTCCAACACTACCAAAAATTATTTTTTCAATTTAGCTTTCCTCCAGCAATAATAATGAAGCCTTAAAATAGTCCTGCCAAGGCAGATAAGGAAAAGGGAAAGGAAACAGTAACTCTTCAGTTTTGAAACTGTAAAGAACTTTGATAGGCCAGTGTGAGTAAGGGATTATGGTTATTTTTTACCTTCTTTGTTGATGTCAGATTTTGTAGTTCCAGACTCTTTTTCCATGCTTCCTTCTTCCCCACTTTTAGGGGCTTCTGCAATCTCCTCCATTTCTTTGTCACTATTAGCTTCTTGGGCATCCATTGCAGCTGTGAAATAACATTAAACATAGATACATTACGGGCAGATGATAAACACCTTTTTCTTTCAAATTAACACTCGCTCTAATTTTAATAATTTTTATTCTTGAAAAATAAAATCAAAACCAAAAAACTGTACTGAAGCAGTGTTTCTTTAACACAAAGAAAGCAACTCTATTATTTGTGTTACAAACAGAGCATTCTTGATCCACACATATAATCTTGATAGATTACAGAGATTTTAAATATTCAAAAAATCAGAATTATAAATATTTCTTTTTGTAACACAAAATGTCCATTAAATGTTATGCAACTGTTGACTTCATCCACATAACTAAATGTTCTGCCAGTCTCCAGTAGAGCACTGAGAAAGCAGTTTGGACAAAAGCAGAACCAGCTGTAATAGGTGGACTTCTCCATGGAGATAATAATACCACTAAACACCTCCATCAATATCTCTGCAACCTACTTGTGCAGAGGGTTAATCTTCTTCCATTTCTTTTGATTCAGATATGAAGGAACAGAGGTTTTTCTCTTTAGACTTTCTGGGAAGCATGATTTTTGGAGCACTCTTGTCACAGAGCTTTACCTTTTATGATCTTCAGGTAAATGACAGCTAAAAGATTAGCATAAAGCCGCAAAGAGCTTGGGGGCTGGGACTGCAATGGCAGGCATGAACCATTTCATTCTGATTGTGATGGGTAGGAGGAAATAAGGCAGGATGACACTGATATTAATTGAAAACCAATATTAAATACATATTAAGTGTCATATCAAGTCCTGCATGGGTTCTTCTACCAGAGTCACCATGATCCATTTTCCACTCATGGATTGTCCACCAACTTTCCCGTCGTGGCAAACCTTGACTCAGTGACTTGCAGATCCTTGTCTTAGTGTGAATTTTATACAGAAAGCTTATAGAAAAACATTTCACACATGTCTTTAGCTACTTCCAATAAACAAGATCAGTTAAAAGAAAATATGATTGATGCAGTACAGGATGTCCTAGCTAATGAGCTGATGATTCAAAGCCTTTAATGAGGGTGATCCAAGCTTTAATGAATAAATTTTTGGTTCTTAATGTTTTCCTGTAAAGGACAATAGAATTATGGAAATATATCATTATTTTACTACTGTATAGCAGTTAATTTTTGAAGTGCAAAGAGTAGATAGACCTACACCTATGTAATACTTTTAATATAATTACTCAGAAAATGGGCAATTTTTTATTGTGAGCAGTTGTGCGTAAGTCTAGAAACAGTAAATTCACTAAGCCTGGTAACTAGTCTCCTGATCCAGAAGAATCCAGTCTTTTGCAAGAGTTAGTTTGAGATTAAAATCTGAGATTCTGAATGCTAGGCTCAAAATGTATTTAATCATTATGTAACTATATTATGAACTCATATTTATATCCATGTTTTAGGGGTGTAGGTTGTAGCCATGTTGGTCTAAGGACATAGACAGACAAGATTCTTTGGGTAAATCTGATATATTAGATCAATTCAAATAATTGGAAAACATCTTCTTTGCAAGTTTTCAGGTACAGATATCCTTCATCAGGCTGAGGAAGTGCCTCCAAACACTTCCTCAACCTGACAACAGGTATCTGTACCCAACATTTGCAAAGAAGAATTTTTCCAACTATCTGGGTTGGTCTAATAAAAGATATTGGATTTAGATGGGATTCTGCATGATCCTCCCAGCTTTCTATGCTGATGTTGAATGACTTTATATCATTTTTGCACACATTGTGGTTCTGCCATAGAGGGTGGCCCCGCTTTCTAGATCCATCTTGAATCTTGCTATACAAAATATTTTTGGGGATATGGTCTCTTCCCATTCTCTTTACATGACCAATCCATCACAACCTGCTTTTCTTGATAATGGTTTTTTCAATGTGTCATTTCTGCCTGCTCTAGTACCTCTGTGTTTGATATTCTGTCTTTCTGCTTTATTTTTAGGATCTTATGCAGACATCTCATATGGAAGCTGTTCTGTCTCTTGATGTGCCTAGTATATGTAGTCTATTTTTCTGGACCATAAAGCAGGGATGACAGCACACAAATCTCATAGATTTGCATCTTCACCTGAGCTGATAGTTTGCTGTTATTCTATGCACATTTCTGTAATAGCCTGAAATTCTTAGCTGCTTTTCTGATTCTGTTAGTCAGTTCATTCTGAAGGTCAAGATCCCTGCTGATTGTAGAACACCAGTAACAAAAACTGTCTACACCAAGAGATTTATCCTCCAGAGTGATGTCAGGTATTGGTTCTTCTACCTCATGGTACATGATAAAAGTCTTTTTGAGACTAACTGCCATCCCAAAGCTCTTGCATGATTCAAACAATTTGCCCAAGAAATGTTGCAGGGAAGATTCACTGTTGGCAACAAAGGCCTCATCACCCACAAATAGGAAGTCTCTCAGTACCAGTTCTTTTACCTTGGTTTTCACTCAAAACCTTGCAATGTTGAACAAGCCTCCATTTAGTTTGGTTCAAAGATAAATGCCATCATTGCTGCCCTTGAATGTACAAAGAAGCAAGAATGAAAAGTAGATGTAAAAGGACAGGATGAAGACACATCCCTTTTTCACCCAATTGTCAGTGTTAAAGGCATTTGATTCTTTGTTTTCATATAGTACAGCTGCCTTCATACCTTGATGTAATGACCAAATGATATTCAAGTTTGGGGAGACACCAAGTTTCCTCAGAACAGTAAAAAGGTACTGTCTATTGACTGTGTTGTATTCATTTTTCTCTACATTTTTCTTGCAATTGCTTGACTGAACATATCATATCAATGCTAGAGCATCCTAAGTGAAAACCACATTGACTTTCAGAATAGATTCTTTCACCTAGGTGCCCATACATGAGCGTGGAAGCTGCTCCAATGCACTGTAATTACAGCGTGTCAGAGCCAACTCAATCGAGTCTGCTGGAGCATGGCAATTATTGTGCTCCAGCACTCTTGCATCTTGTGTATCTGCCCCACATTTCAAAATGGTTGTGAGGGTGCTTGAACTAAAGCTCATTTAACAAACTTTAGTTCAAGCACCCCTACTGCCATTTTGAAGCACAGGAATGCTGATACATGAGATGCTGTGATGCTTTAATTAGAACAGTTCTCGGAGACACTCTAATTAAAACACTGCCTATCCCACACCCCCAGAGCACATGTAGAAGTGCCCCTAGAGACTGCAACCGAGGGAGCATGATGCAAGTTACAATTTTTCTGGTAATGGTCAACAGAGAGATACCTTTATAACTGTCACAGTTGCTTCTATCCCCTTTGTTTTTGCATCCTTGTACAAACAAAGCATCTTTGAAATTTTGTGGTGCTGCTTCCTCTTTCCATCAGAGCAGTATAACATCATGCAGGTTTTGAAGTAATTCATCGCTGGTACATTTGTACATTCCAGGAAGCAAACAGTAGTTGCAAGATGCCTAATTCTCAGGAATCAATTTCATGGCTTTCTGTAAATTTTCTAATGTAGGCTCACTGTCTAAATCCATCATAACTTTGAACTCTGGTAATTCTTCAATCTCTTTGTGTTTGATTTCAGTCTCACTGGAGTATAGAGAATTCCACAGTGTTCAGTTCAACACTTGAGTGTTTTTTATCAATAATGACATTTCCATTTAAGTTTTTCAGCACAGCGGTTTTCTTTTTGACCAAACCAATTGCTCATTTGATTCCTTCCTTCCTCATTTGATACCTCAGCTATCACCTGCAGCAGCTGCTTTCTGAATAACATCACAGAGTGTCAGCCAAAAAGCATTTCTCTTCTAGCCCTTCTCAGGTTTTCCAGGGTTATAGTTTTAGGAGATTTCTTATAATTGGTTAGTGCTGTCCTTTCATTCTCAAACAGTGGTAGAAGGGTAAAAAAATAATTTATACAACATAATTAAATGCACTCCGTTGATAAAGTTGAGAATATTTCCAAGTAGGAGAAACTGCTTTATTGAACTAATCTAAACATTTGTAAGACAGCCTGAAAGACAGGAAACACATTTACCTTGCTCTTTTAACATTTTTTCGTATTCCAGCTTATTTTTCACTGCTGTTATTGCTGCTACTATTGCTTCAGAATGTGCTTGTTCAATGATTTTTTCCCTTGCTTTCTCCATACTTGGTTGGATAAGTTTGGCTATATCAAGAACCTACAGAAAATATTTGAACTCATAGGGATATGCACAAACAAACATACAGAAACAAATTCTACTCTAAGTAAGGGGGGCATGAATTTGGAAAGGCCCCAATGGCTTCAGTTAAATCAACATTTCTTTCAGAGCTTCTTCAGGTACCAAATAATTTTCAATTACAAAATCTGATTCTCTTGAATACAAAGGATGACACTCACAGGTACTTCTTGACATTACTACTATCTAGATCTAGTTATCCCCCATTTTGTATTTGTTCATGGCTTTTTTACCAGCCATATTGGCCAATACTGATCTGATTGCTGATATGCAGTCCAGCAGCTTGGAGAGCAGTATCTGGCTGGTAAGTCTGTTACGGGAGAAGGAGAGGTGGGGAGGAAGGAGGTGTGGGGGACAGGTTAAGCCCCCATAATAAGGGAGGGAGTGGGGATGGAGCTGGGGCAGGGGCAAGCGCTGCCCAGGCAGGGCAGGGTGGCACACAGGACAGAGCCACAACTTGTCTGGGGGGCACAGAGTGTGGGGTTCTGCCACCATGCACATTCCTGGGGGAGGTATGGGGGGCATATGCCTCTGGGATCTGTGCATGAGGCAAGAGCAGGCTGCTGCTGCATGCTTGGGGCTGGAGGCTGTGCTGGCATCTTCTTGGTGGAGGGAAGTGGGCTGGGGCCACATATCCCCGGCAGCTGTGGGGACATGGCAGTGGTAGGAGTACAGAAGCAGGAGCGTGGTGGCAGTAAGCAGTGAGCTTCTGCAGATCCTGCCAGCACTGCCAGTGGTGGGGGTTAGGGGAGGGCAGGGTGAGTGCCGACCTGGGGTTGGTGACCGCCTGCAGATATGCAGATCACCTGGAGGATATGGTGAGGGGTGACTGCCCACAGGTACCGCCAACAGTGTTGGTGGCACCTTTTTGTAGGGGGTGCATTGCCATGCTCAGGGGGTGCATGTGCACCTATGTGTACCCCCCACGCATCGCCAATGGCTGGGGCTATGCTTGGGCAGGGTGGGGTGGGGCAGGCAGCAGCAACACTGGGAGGAGCTACAGGGGGGCTACAGCCACCCCAAACTTTGCCATAGCCCTCCCAGCATCCCAACCATCCCTGACCCTGGCCAAGCGCCCCACCAGGAAGAGGGCAGCACAGCTTCTGACCCTGCGTGAGTGGTGGCAGCCTGCCCTTACCCTATGCACAGATCCAGGGAACACATGTACCCTATGCCTCCCTTAGGGGTGCATACAGCAGTTGGAGCCCCTTCTCCCCCCACCCCTCTGCACCCCCCTGGATGAGCCACAGCTCCACCCCACACCCACACCAGCTGGGCAGCACCTGCCATTGCCCAAGCTGCAGCCCCACCCACGCCCTCTCTCACCACAGGGCCTTGATCTGTTCCCCGCATGCTCCTTCCCTCTTCCACGCCCCTTTCCTCCCACAGACTTACTGGCTGAATGCTGCTCTCCAAGCTGCTGTGGCTGTGTGCATGCATATGACATTTATCGGCAACATTATTAGCCACATCAGCCAAAAAAGCCAATTGCCAATACAGTTAATTTTCTTTTATCGGTGATGATATGATATGGACTGAATTATTGATTAATACATTCATAGATTCATAAATGTAAGATCGGAGGAGACCTGACCAGATCATCAAGTCTAACCCCCTGCCCTGGGCAGGAATGAATACTGGGGTCATATGACCCCTACTAAGTTAAGCTCATATGACCCCAGCTAGGTAATTATCAAGCCTCCTTTTAAAGACCCCTGAGGTAGAAGCCAGAACCACTTCCCTTGGAAACTGGTTCCAGATCCTGGCTGCCCTGACTGTGAAGTAGTGCCTCCTGATGTCTAGCCTGAACCTACTTTCAATCAACTTGTGGCCATTATTCCTTGTTACTCTGAGAGGCGCTCAGGGGAACAGGGTCTCACCCACTCCCCTCTGTTCCCCTCGTAAGTTTATAGACGGCTACTAGATCCCCTCTCAGCCTTCTCTTGTGGCAGCTGAACAGGTCCAGGTCCCTTAGCCTCTCCTTGTAGGGCCTGCCCTGCTGCCCCCTGATCATACGAGTGGCCCTCCTCTGGACCCTCTTGATGCTGGCCTCATCCCTCCTGAAGTGTGGTGCCCAGAACTGGACACAGTACTCCAGCTGTGGCCTGACCAGTGGCACATAGAGGGGGAGAATCACTTCCTTGGACCTGCTCGTGATGCATCTGTGGATACATGAAAAGGTGTGGTTAGCCTTGCTGACCGTGTCCTCACATTGGCAGGCCCACGTTCATTTTAGAATCAATAATGACACCAAGAGCTCTTTCTGCCACTGTGCTTTCAAGAAGCCTATAGGTATGCTGCTGGTTCGTCCTACCCAAGTGCAGTACTCTGCACTTTCCAGTATTGAATCCTATACTATTTACATTTGCCCTCCCCTGTTACCTGTCTAGGTCCAGTTGTATCCCATCCTTCCCTTCTAGCATGCCCACCTTGACCCAGATCTTGGTGTTGTCAGCAAATTTGAACAGGGTACTTTTCACCCCCTCGTCCAAGTTGCTGATAAAGAAATTGAACACAGTACAGGCCTGAGGACTGAGCCCTCGGGGACTCCACTGCCCACATCCCTCCAGGTTGAATATGACCCATCCACCACCACTCTCTGGGCACAGCCCCCTACCCAAGTTGCAGCCCATCTGACTGTGTAGGCATCAATGCCACAGTCACCTAGCTTTTTAATGCGAATGGGGTGGGAGACTGTGTCAAAGGCCTTCCTGAAGTCCAGAAAGACTACATCCACTATGACATCTGCGTCCAATGATTTTGTGACCTGATTGTAGAAGGCTATCAGGTTGGTCAAGGGGAAGATGTGGGCAGAGGAAGCCTCTGACAAGCAAGCCAAGCATTGCCTGCAGGAGCAGCCCAGCCTAAACCGATGACAAGAGAAACAGGTAATCAAGTAAGTCACCTGGGCCTGGGTACCACTGGGATTAGGGGGGTGGTCCATTCATCCTCAGAAGGCCTCAAATGCCTTTATACTAATGCCTGCAGCATAGGGAACAAGCAGGAGGAACTAGTCCTCTTGCTAGCCAGCACCAACACAGTCATAGTGGGGCTCACTGAAATGTGGCAGGACCCAATGCATGACTGGGCAGTGAATATCAAGGGCTACAGGCTCTACAGGAAAAATAGGACAAGTAGGAAGGGTGGGGGTGTGACACTCTATTTCAAGGAGCAACACACATCTACAGTGTGTGTCACTGGGTCAGAGGAGGAGCAAACAGAAGTGCTCTGAGTTAGAGTACTAAGGGGTTGGGGAGGAAGGAACTTAACAGTGGGGGTCTACTACAGACCACCCAACCAAGGAGAAGATTGAGACCAGGAATTCTTAATTCAGCTCACGGAGATAGTTAGGTCCAAGGATGTGGTCATCATGGGTGACCTAAACTTGCCAGACATCTGCTGGAAGGAGCAGACAGCCAGGTCTGACTGCTCACGCAGGTTCTTAACTGACATTCAGGACCTCTGTCTAACCCAGGAGGTACACAGTCCCACCAGGGGAGATGCCTTGTTAGATTTGTTTCTGGTCACAGGCGATGACCTGGTACGGTCATCACCTCAACCACCTAGGTGATAGCCATCATCATCTGCTGGAATTCACCATCCAGCGCAAGGTGGCAAAAGCCTCCAGCATGGCAGCAGCCCGTGACTTCAGGAGGGTGGACTTTAATGAGGTAAGAAGACTACTGGGGGAAGCACTGAGGTCCCAGAGCTGGAGGGAGTTGAGTGTCCAGGAGGAGTGGTCACTCCTTAAGGAGATGATCCTCTAAGCTCAAAGGGAAGTAATCCCTACACGAATCAAAGGAGGCAAGGGGGCACAAAGGCCCCCATGGCTCACCAAACCATGTGGGAACATCTCCAAACAAAAAAGGAGGTGTACACTCATTGGAAGGGAGGAGCCCATCACATGATACCTCGGTAGCTCGGGAATGAAGGGTGCCGTCAGGAAGTTCAAGGTGGAAATGGATCTGGGACTAGTGACCCAGATCAAGGACAAAGTCCTTTTTTCAAATACATAGGGGGGCAAAAGAAGGTGCCAAGTAACATGGGGCCTCTGCAGGACACGCTAGGAAATCTGACATATTCAACAATTTCTTTGCCTCCATATTTCTGAGGAGGGACCTGGATATCTCCCCCACTGACCCCCCGAGGGCCCTGTGGGTGGCACACCCAGGCCTAGGGTTAATGAGGACCTTGTCAGGGAACTTCTGGAGGGACTAGATGCATTTAAATCCACAGGTCGGTCTGTAGACTGTAGGAAACTATAGGCCTGTGAGTCTTATCTCAGTCCTGGGGAAGTTCTTCAAAAGAGTTATCCTGGCACATGTCTAGGAAGGGCCAGCAGGGGAGGTTATGCTCAGGGTCAGATCTTGTCAAACCAACCAGGTGGCCTTCTACAACCAGGTCACCAAGTCCTTGGATGCAGGTATCACAGTGAATATAGTCTTTCTGGACTTCAGGAAGGCCTTCGACACGGCCTCTCACTCCATTCTCAGTAAGAAACTAGTAGATAGTAGTGTTGATGCCTACATGGTCAGATGGGTCACTAACTGGCTGGAGGGCTGCACCCAGAGGGTGGTGGTGGACAGGTCTTATTCAGCCTGCAGGGATGTGGGCAGTGGGGTTCCCAAGGGCTCAGTCCTCGGGCCTGCACTATTAAACATCTTCATGAGTGACTTGGGTGAGGGGGTAGAAAGCACCCTGTTCAAGTTCACAGATGACACTAAGATGTTGGGGGAAGTGGGTACGCTAGGAGGAAGGAACAGGTTGCAAGTGGATCTAGACAGGTTACAGGGGTGGGTCAAAGAGAACAGGATGGGGTTCAACACTGACAAGTACAGGGTAATGCACCTGGGGAGGAAGAACCAGCGGCACACATACAGGCTGGGGAACTCCCTTCTCACCAGTGTCAAGACAGAAAAGGACCTTGGAGTCATCATTGATGCCACAATGAACGTGGGCCGACAGTGTGGGGACACGGTTAGGAAGGCCAACCATACCTTGTTGTGCATCCACAGATGCATCTCAAGCAGGTCCAAAGAGGTGATCCTCCCCCTCTGTGCAAAGCTGGTCAGGCCACAGTTGGAGTACTGAGTCCAGTTCTGGGTGCTGCACTTCAGGAGAGATGTATCCAACATGGAGAGGGTCCAAAGGAGGGCCACCCACATGATCAGGGGTCAGCAGGGCAGGCCCTACAAGGAGAGGCTGAGGGACTTGAACCTGTTCAGCCTCCAAAAGAGAAGGCTGAGAGGGGATCTAGTGGCAGTCTACAAACTAGTCAAGGGGGA
>JAGPOW010003642.1:84285291-84297480 GCA_030014935.1 Caiman crocodilus
GGCTGAGGGACTTGAACCTGTTCAGCCTCCAAAAGAGAAGGCTGAGAGGGGATCTAGTGGCAGTCTACAAACTAGTCAAGGGGGACCAGCAGGCATTGGAAGAGTCCCTGTTCCCCCGAGCAATCCTGGGAGTAACAAGAAACAATGGACACAAGCTAGCGGAGGGTAGTTTCAGGCTATACATTAGGAAACATTATTTCACTATCAGGGCGGCTACGACCCGGAACCAACTTCCAAAAGGGTGCTGGCTCCTACCCTGGGAGTCTTTAAAAGGAGGTTGGACGAACATCTGGCCGGGGTGGTTTGATTCCAGTACTCTTTCCTGCCATGGCAGGGGGTCAAACTAGATGATCTCAGGTCCCTTCTGACCCTACCAACTATGAAACTATGGTCCAACAGGACCTGCCCCTAATGAACCCATGCTGGTTGCCCTTGAGCATCCTTCCCTTTGCTTGTCCCTCCCAGGTATGCTGCTGGATAATTTTTTCAAAGAGCTTCCCCAGGACTGAAGTAAGACTAACAGGCCTATAGTTCCCTTCTCCCTTTTCTGAAAATGTGGACCACATTGTCCTTCTTCCAGTCTTCTGGCACCTGAGTAGAGCACTATGAGAGCTTGTAAAGTCATACCAGGGGCCCCGCGATGACCCCTGCCAATTCCCTCAGCACCCTAGGGTGGAGAGCATCTGGACTTGCTGATTTGAACACCTCCAGCCCCTCCAGAAGTTCCCTAACTTGGTCCTCCCTGACCCTAGGCCTGGTGGACTCACTTCTGAGTCTGTCTTGAATCCCAGTGCTAGATGGTCCCTGCTCAGAAAAACATAAATAACAGCTACCAGGAGTGGGGCTTGAACCCACATAGCCATACATCCATTGGATCTTAAGCCCAATACCTTAACCACTCAGCCATCCTGGTGATTTCAGTATACCTAAGCCTATTAAGAACTATTATGACAGTAATTGCCAAAATGCCAAAGTAGAACTCTTTCCTGTAACTGGGTTTTACCAAATTATTGCATTTTTTTCCACAAATCCACAGATTTGGAATGTATATGCTCATAAAACCCTCTGAAATCATAAACTAACTAAATGTTCCCTTAGTCACAATGTCTGCCTAAAAAAAATCTGTATGAAGAGAGTAATGTGATATAACACTTGTGATGAACCAGATACCAATAAATACCCTTAACTGATTAAAATTAATGAGATTGGCAAATATTCAGCTTTTCTCAGGTCCTAGCCTGTATATTTAAAGTACAATATTAAATTGTATTTTGTTTTTTTCTATAACATCCTACAAAGAATGCATTATATTCTTTACACCTGTATAATTGCAATGTTTATATGACAAACATAATAAAGGATAGTAAAAGAATTGCTACTGAAAGCGTTAATGATATAAATGGAAGTATACATTGCTCCTTCGTGTCAGATACATGGGTAGTTTTTTTGCTAAACTGATGTATATTTCATGCAAAGATGATCTAAAGAATAAGCACTGATATTTAGAAGTGAGGGACATATGACTGATATATTACACATCTATCATTCAAATCACTTTCAAAAACAACAATCTAAAATCTGGAAGTCTAATTTTTCAACTAACTTAAAATATTTATATGTACCTACCTGACCTTTATATTTGTTTGCAATCAAGTTACAAAGAGTTGTTTTCCCTGACAATGGAGGTCCAAGTACTAGTACTTTACCAGGAGGAAGTGGCATAGGTGGTAGTAGATAGGGCCGTGGATTCAACATAAATGCTCTCAAGGCTTCTTGAGATGACAATACATACATTTTACCTAGAAAGCTGTGGGGGGAAAAAATAAAAGTTATAGATACTGTGCATTAGAAATTAGATATACCAGTATACTAGTTTTTTCTTACCTGACAGCCAAGTCAGGAAGCCCCATTTCAATGTTACCCTCTTTTAAAGCCACAGGGCATACTCGTCCCCATTGGCTTCTGCGCCAGCGGTACTGAGGTGCTATTAGTTTGCAGGATGAAAGAGTCCGGAAAAGTTCATCCTGTATATTAAAAGAACAGTAAAAGAATGCTTATTTTTTGCTAAAAAGTATACATGCAGAATTATATATCATTTCTCATTTTAAAATATTTTGCAAGACAGGGGATGAATACTTGAGTGGTAATTACTTTTATAACCAAAATATGTGAAAAATTGAATTTTTTTCACTACTCAACTTTAAGGAATAACTACTGGAAACATTTTATTTTTAATCTGCTTAAAAATAACCCTTAAAAAATTCCCTCAGCTTACATTATGAAAACACCACAGCTACAAAATATTAATTACATGTAAATCATTTTTAGTAATACTTAATATGTACCCATTTAAAGGAGTACTGAATGCTGCCAACTACTGAAAAGTTCTCTCATTAACAACAGGAAGATTAAAAATGATAGATTTAAAGAGAGGAAGTCAAATCATTGGTCAATGGGGAGGAAGGGGCATACTGTTATTATATTGGGCAACACAAGTAATTCTGGGCTATGGAAATTCCCACTGGAGAGACTGTAAAGGAGACCAAATTCTGAGCAATGGAATGAGTAAACAAAAACTTCTATTCTATGCTTATAGAAATGCCAGTTCTGATATATTATATATCTGATTGACAGAACTGCTTGCAGGAGGTATTAAAACAGACCTCACAGGATGGAAAACAAAAAGGGCTTCCTTCAAAGAAAAGAAACAGTGATTGCTAAAATCCTTTTTTTTTGGAATTTTTCTATATGCAGGACTCTTGTTCATTGACCACTTGCAAGGATCTGCTAAAGCTCCATTCTGTGAAAAAGTGGTTTTCCCTGAAAGTATAACCCTAATCAAGAAGGTGCCACTTGTTATACCCAAATTCAAAGCTTTGAAGATTTGATGACACAGCAAGCAAGACAACCATGCATTCTTCTATGTATAAAAGAAGCTGGAGGAGGATGTTATATTGTCCCTACAGTCTATCTGTATGTAAGATTTATGTTCTTAGTTTTACAAAAAGGGGGCCAGATAACATAGCTTAGTTATTTAAGGAGAGTTCACTCTTGAAACCACATCCAATGATATAGGTAAAAGAAAGAGATCAGTGATGATCTACCATATTATTACTTAAAAAAATAAAGTAAAATGTATTTGTTTTCAGCATCTAAAACTAGCAGCCTTTTTTATCTTGTATGTTGAAAGCCTCAGGTAAAAGAGTAGAGACAGTATGAAGCCAGCTTTCTGCTTTGTTTTTTAACCTCTGAAGAAACTATCTATAAGTACTTTTCTTTTCCTGAGAAATTTTCTTTATATTTCTTCAGACTGAGTCTTGTTCAAAACTGTCTTTTTGAGATTCAGGTACAAAACTATCCTGATCTTGAAGTCATGTTTTTCCATGCTTTTTTTTTGGAATGTTTATTAAAGTTCTGGTTCTGTACACCTGAAATACATTTTCTTAAACTCACATTTCTACCACGTAACTGAACTATAAATGCCTCTATTTTTTTAACTTAAGCACCATTCTTTATCAATAAGTGTATAATATAAAACAAAAGTGGTATAGCAAAAGAGCAGAATATAAAAAATAATAAACAACCAATTATTGTAATTACTGTAGGCAACCAAATTTCTAAAAAAGCAAATAACAGTTACATTTTCCATTGTTTCTGGCAATTCTTCCTCTGGGCTTTGAAGTCTGGTTATCAGTGCTCCATTTCGAAGGCCCATGGATTGAAGCCGGGCTAATACCGACTAAAGAAAAAAGAATGTCTTGGGTAAATTACCATTCAAAATTGTTTTTATGGTATGGAAGCACCATTTATAGGCTTTAAAACTATTTTCTTATTTATATAGTACCAGTATATGTAATATTTTTCACTGAATAGCTTTGGGCCATCCAACATGTTCATCAGAGCTCCTGCAAAATGCACAGCAGGTATAGACAGTGCAGTCCCTGGCTCTGACCTCTTATCCCAACCATATGCATTGAGGCTTAGATTCCAGAAGGAACAAAATTGCCACAAAGTATCTTTTCCCATGAGAGAAGAGGTATATGTAGGGTCAGAAAAGAAGGGGAAAAAAATCTCCCTGTGAGATCAAAACCTATCTAAAGAGCCTGCGAAACAGAGAAGCAAAATTTGCCATGATGGAGCTTGGCTTGTAATAAGTTTTGCCTTACTCATAGACAGAGATGTGGATTTTCCAGAAAATTTTGAATTGGAAAATTTTCCAATGTCCTAAATAGAGCATGATATGATTTAACATTTTTACACTTGACTTATATTTGGTAAACAAAACTAAAAAAGTACACCCATGTTAATTTTATGTCCCAATAGCCACAAGTATTTAAACTGAAAGAATTGATTAGGAAAAATAAATAAATACAGCATACTTAATGTGGTTAAAATGTTATATTCATACACATTCAAAGATTTATACAAAAATAAATTATTTTTATTGGAACACTTGTAAAAATGTCAAGACAATACATGATAGGATGTACTTCCCTTACACTGATGGTTTAAATTTAAAGAAAAAACTAAGGCACTGAAAACTATTGACACACTAATTTTAGCACACCCAAGGAACTATGCATGATTATGCTATGCTTTGGTTTTGATTTGACCTGCACAGCCAATTAGGTGAATTCATAACTTGATTTTTGGTTTGGATTATTATGTGAGTGTATTTACCCTCCTGTTTGCAAATCAGTAAAACATATATGTACTCTCTCACTCACTTCCTAGGGATAATCCCCTGAAAAACATTAATTACAACTTTGAAACTGCCAAGCTTACCTAATATTGTATTGGCATCCATTCATTTTTAGTAATGAATTTCATGCAACAATGAATTTTGAGAAATGGATTTTCCCATGGAAAAATAAAGCAGTGGAAATTTTTCTGGAAAATTTTCTGGCCCACATCTCTGCTCACAGAAAAAAATAGCAATTGGACCAATAGGAATTACACAACTGGATCTTCTTTTCAATGTTGTCTCTATTTTGCTGACTATAAGTTACACAAATTAAGGTCCTAATTCTATAAACCTGCAAATACCTAACTTTATTACCATAAATACTACTCTTTGTAATTAAATGTACTTACAGGATTTGGACCTTAATATATATCCAGTGGAGTGCACTCACAGTGGTGACACCTGTTCTATGTAGCTGAAGACACAGTTCAATCTTTTTCATTTAATCATTTATTCTTGAGGTCCAAAAATGCTACAGCCGCCATGCTTGGCAAAGCAAGGAATAGAACTTCTGCTCTTGTTTATCAATAACAGTCTTTCATAAGGAGAAGACTTTGCTATTGAGTGACATGAGCTAAAAAGACTAGACATTTTTTATTTGTGTTGCTCAGTAGAACTTCTACAAAAAATGGAAAATATGGTCTAGACATTTAATCCAAGCCTCTCGTATTGTAATGCCAAGTTAATATCACAAGGGCATAAAATCGTTTAATTTATTTTAGGTGAAACTGCAGTAAAAAAGTACCATAAAATATATTATGTTGGAATAACTAAATATTAATAAATTCCTTTATAGTTTTATTCACGTTAATAAAGATGCTTGGCAAGTTATCAAATACTGCATGTGATAACTCCGTGCAACATGATGTGAATTATAGTCAACTAGGGACATGTTTCTGTTTAAGCTGTATAATGTATAGTAAATATAATTGGATTTCTTTTTTTAGGTAACAAAGAAAAGAGGCATCTAAATAAGCAAGTATTTTCTATCAATAACATTATGAATTATAGGTCTTTGCCAATATCATTTTAATGAAAATGCCAGCTTCAGCAATCGTTCTTTTCTAATAGAATTTGTCTAAGTATACATAAAGCATACTTACTGCAACGAGCTCATCTGGGTGCTTATTTCCATCGAGTTCAATAAGATACTGAGAATCCTGCTCAGCCATCAAGTCCTGCATGTTTATGAAAAAAGACATACTACTTAATTGAATATAACTGACCAAATAATGACATAGGGTCAGATTTTGTTTTCATATATGTTAAACGCAAGACACCTGTAGCAGGGCAGTAAAATATGCCTGCTTCTTTAAGACAGCAAGCAGCCTGAGAGGCTGCTTGAAGGTGGCAGAGAGGAACTAATGTGGGACTCGCCTGACCAGAAGAGGGCTCAGGCTTGAGCTATATGGACGCTTATACATGTGATGGTGGTTTAGTTTCCTATGCCGCCTAAATTGAAATGGTCGGATTTTAATTGTAACCCACCATTTCGATTTAGGTGTTTTATTTTTCTGTCACATTACGGCAAGGGGCTGGATCATTTCTTTCTTTTTTGGTGCAGCCTCTCGTAGCGAGGGGTGAGCTGCCAGCAAGTCAAGAGGCCCCCTGAGGTGTGGGAGGCCCCAGGCCTTTGCGGCAGTGGTTCCCTGGGCCACCCAGGCAGGCTGCTAGCGGGCTGAGTACTTCCCCAGCTTGGAGGCAGCACCCAGACTGATCCAACTCTTCCCCAGGGGGGCACCGCCACCACGGAGGGAAGGACCAGGGCCCCCCACAGCTCAGAGGTTGCTTGGCCTGCTGGCAGCTTGCCCCCCTACTGCAGGCAGGCAGGCTCTGCCAAAAAAAAAAAGGACCGATGCCTGCTGAAGGCAGAAGCAGTGAGTGGCCCAATCCTTTTTTCCTGTGGAGTCTGCCTACCTCTCCTGCAGCTGGGGGACAAGCTGACTAATAGCTGCAATGCATCATTGCAGACTAAACTAGATCAGGATATAGTTTAGTTTGCAGAGGTGCAAACTTATCTAACCCCCCCAAACTGGTACACGTGTAATATGTAATACCATTAAGCCACACAAAGTGACATTTTCATCATGTGTGCATCGTGACATTGTCACATATACAAGCACCCTTTAAACATAGAGTCAGGTAGTCTCTTCCTGGCAGCCACAAAGTAAGGAGCTCCTGGCAGCAGGGCTCCTAAAGGCACCTGGACTTAGCTAAACAACTCTGCAGGCCTGGGAACAGAGGCAAGTTTCCTGGGCAGAGAAATGGATTTACAGGCAAGTGGCCTTTGTTCCTGTTATGCCCTTAGAGGGTTTGGGGTGTCTGCCAGAGGGTGGCGATGCTTCTTGTTTATTTAAGCTGCACTGGTAGTTTAACCTTGAGCTCTACAGTGACAGGTTTAAGGTCTGTTTAGAAAACCAGTAATCCAGGAGCCCTCAGACTAAGACGGGGACCCAGTAGGGGTCCAGGAGACTACGAAAAGGCTTAGACCTGGGCCAGAGGGTCCATGTGCCCAAGGAAGGGCTGAGCTGGGTAAGAGGGTTCACAAGCCCAGAGTGGGCTAAGCAGGACTACAGGGTCTGAGAGCCCAGAGGAGGGGCTGAGTGTATAAATAATTTAACATCAAAGAGAGGTAACATCTTTGAGGATTGGGACATGGTGTAGGGGAAGAAAAGGAGCCAGGCAATTTGCTCTTAAGGTTACAGGTGCCCTACAGGGGCCTAGCCAGGCTGAGAGGAACCTATCAGGCCTGAGGGCTAGATTGGGGCTAGCTGAGTTTCAGGAGAGACCCAGTGGGAAATTATTGGGATTATGGCTCACTCTAAGGCCTGTTGGCAGCCTCCCTTAATCAATCTTTAATATTAAGAACAAAGCATGGCAGAAAAGCAATCCAGGAAGAGCGACATTACAGTCTGAACTGGCCAGGAACTGCAAGGCCACCAACAGGTGTCATGGCCACCCCTCTAGCAATGAGCCTGTCACAATGCCCACTGCCCACCTAAACTATTTCTTAGTGTAGGTTATACTGTAGGCTGGTAGGAGTTCAAACTCATGTCATATATGTAAGGTTACTTTTTTCCTAGATTTTTGAAAAATATCTTGTATTTGATGTGATCTATGATTTGATTTATGCTATTATTTTAACTATAATTCTGGAATTCTTAATCTAATTATTTTTCACTATTAAAAGAGAAGTTTCTTCCAAGAAGCTCCTGGAGGTCATCAGTTCCAAAAGCAATTTTCTTAAATTGCCTGAACCAGAAAACCTAAGCACTGTTTGTTTTTATCTGTGGCATTTGCCATTAGGCCTGTGGCTCGTAACTGAGGCAACGAAAGCTAAGCTTGGTTTGGCTGTAGGCCGAGAGTACTTGTGTCACCTGGATGCCATCTCCAAGGCTTGAGCTGTGATGTAGGGGAGGATTAGAGGTGCAGATAGTGCCCCCTTGTATCGGGGCCAGAATGGGCAGCCTCCTACCTAATTAGAACCAACTATGAAACAACAAGGCATGGCAGAAGAGTGAGGTGGGCGGTTAGCCCAGGATCAGATAGGCAGGCCAACATCTAACTGGCCCTGGGAAGGCCCCCTGTTACAATCACAAAGGCAAAAAGAGGCATAAAACTCAAAGTTCTGTGGGCAGACACAAAGATATGTAGGAAATCAGTTATCTGTCCTGGGTCTGGTATTGTTCAATATATTCATTAATAGTTTGGACAATGGCTTGAGTACATGCTTAGCAAATTTGCAATCAATGCCAAGTTAGGTGCTCCAGTTCATTCAAGTCTTGATTGTAGCCCTGCCCTTCAGAGTGCCTGCAAGACTTGAATAAACTGAGAAATGGTCAACAATCAACCAGATGAAATTCAACAAGGACAAGTACAAAGTTATTCCTGGGACGGAATGACTGCATGCCCGAATACAGACTGGGGAATAAGTAGCTAGGCTGCAGTCCTGCAGAGAAGGACTTGAGAGTTACAGTAGACCATAAGATTAATATAAGCCAACAGTGAGCTCTTGCTGCAAAAAACCCAGAAGCATACTGGGTTGTATTAGCAGAAGTGTCATTTGCAAATCAAGGGAAGTGATGCTTCACTCTTTTCAGCACTGGGGAGGCTTCACTGAGAGTCCCATGTCCAGTTTTGGGCTCTACACTTCAAGAAGGATGCAGATAGTTTGGAAAGAGTCCAGTGCAAAGCAACAAAAATAATTAGGGCCCTGAGAATCATGACTTATGAGGAAAGGCTTAAAGAATTATAGTTTTTTTAGTTTGGGGTAGAAAAGATGGGGGTGGGGGGTGTTGATATGTGTGTTCAAATTCTTGAAGGGCAATTTTAGAGAAAATGGAAACAGGCTTTTCTCCGTGGCAGAGGGGGCCAGGACTAGGAATAATGGCCCCAAGCTTCAGTTAGAGGAAATTGAGGTTGGCAGTTAGGAGGAACTTTCTGACTGAACACAATCAAGCACTGGAACAGACTACTTAGAGCAACTGTGGAATCTCCATCCTTGGAAATTTTCAAGAGCAGGTTAGATAGACACTTGGCTGGCATGGTTTAGTCATGGACGATCCTGCTTTGAGCCGGGGTCTGGACTAGATGACCTTGTGAGGCCTATTTCAGCCCTGCTTTCCTATTATTACAATTTTTTTAAATCTAGAGTTCAAGGTTCTGAGGAAGGGTTATGGGTTCTCTCCATCTTTGTACAATGTGAGAGGCCTAGATAGCACACAACTAATTTATATATTTTTATGATATATTCATATGATTATTTGTGTATACAACAATATGACAGTAGTACCCAAATGCTTTGCAGGGTTACATTCCTCCCTGCACTGTGAAGATGAAGGTTTGCAAAGTACCCAGGATTACAGACAGCTACAGAGGTCTGCTATGTAACATTCTGGGAGTTAAGCAGGTTGTGAAACATTCAGATAAGTTTTGCTCTTACCTCTAGAGCATGTAGCATTGTGTCCTTATAGAGTTTAACCCTTTCTTCTGCATTTTCAAAAAAATCTTCAGGCCTCTGCACCAAATGTGGCAAAATATCTGATAACATAAATGCATCTGCTGTTGCCTACAGAAAGAAAAATAAATATTTTATTTCATGTCCTATATAATTAACACACTAAATCAAAGCCTGTCTAAATTGATTAAGTAAGTCTTTGTAGCTAGAATACTAATTTAACCAGCCAACTGGGATTTAATTAATGTAGTGGAGTGGTACTTGAACCTATGGTTCCCCCAAGCTAGACCCACCCCACAGAACAATGCCATCTGGCCCAGAGTGTGCTCCACAGGACTGGAAATTTGGCAGCAGTAGAGCAGTGACAATTAATGTTGCCAACAAATTCTCTGCTGCTAAATATCTGGACCCTTGTGGAGCCCTGCAGGCCACATGTTCTGGCCCTGAACACTGGATCACACCACTGCATGGAGCTACAATGCAGCTGGATCCAGGACACATGTATGCATGGGGGACCTGGCTTATGGGCTGGCTCCTTGCCACTCATGTGACCTGTGGGACTCGAGACTGTGCATCACTGATTTCAGTGATGACAGCTATTCTGTGCACTGGATTGAGAAGAGGTGTGGCTGGAGTGCATGCAGCTTAGAAGCCGCTAGCCAGCATTTTAAACCATAGCACTTCAGGGTTAAAGTGTGGTTGGAGCCATGATGATCCAGGAAACACATTTCTCTTTGCTACTACTTTACAGTCCTCCTATATTTCTTGTAAGTGACTGTTTTCCATTTACAGATGGGGTGGATCTGGAGGGGGAGCAGTGGCATGGCTCCACCCACCTCTTGTACTGGATCACAGCCTGAAAGCCTCTAGGGACTTCTTTAAAATCTCCAAAGCATGTAAAAATCCCCCTTCATCCCCTCTTTGTTTAAAGGCATGTCCCCTCTCCTCCCCTTCTCCCCTCCTCCCTCTACCACTACTGTCTCTGGGCAGGGAAAGTTTCAAAGCCACTCCTTCCTGCTCTACCTGGGCTGCGTAGGGGTGAGCTCAGTTGGGAACAGTAACAGAGGTGATGGGCAAGGGGTTCCCCTTTCCTGTTCCTGCTCCCAGGGGGACCGGGCAAGGTTCAGAAATCCACCTCTGTGCTGTTACTGGTGTTGCTGTCCTAGCTGAGCCCACATCCCTCATAGCCTGAAATGGTCAGGAGTGGTTTTATAGCTTCACCACCATGGAATAGTGGGGAAAGGGCAGAGGGAGGGAAGGGGATGTGCCACAGAGCATGAAGAGATGCATATCTGCTTTGGGGACATTAAAGAAGTCCCCAGAGGCTCCTGCAGAGTGGTCTGGTGGGGTAGTGGGAGAGGAAGTTGGGAGCTGGGATGCAGCCACTGCTGCTTTTGGGGTGGCTTCTCCAGCCAAATCCTGGATCCATCCCTGGTCACATATAAGCCATTATTCTATCATTATTGAGCTCAAGCTGTGTCTGCTTCTCTCTTGGACCTAAGGTAGGACACTTTGTGCCTGAAAACTTGCCAAGCATCTATCCCAAATACGCACTTGATCCAATAAAAGATATCACCAAAAATATTCTTGCCTCTCCAATACAGAGCAGCTCAGTGGAAAAAAAAATGAATGTAATTCAAGGATGAGGTATGCAGGGAGGACATAAATAAATCTTTACTCTCCCATGCCCTAATTACACAGTTCATTCCTCTGGTGTAACTGAATATTCAGTCCCTAGGATTTTCTATTAATATCTAGGCATTATTTTTACCTTCAGAAAAGCAGCAGTGTTCCTAAGACTGTATTTAGGCTAGTAGAAAAGAGATGGTCTTGCCATTGTATTAGCTAATGTTGACTGGTGAGATAAATTGAAAAAGAAAGTGTGATACTAATAAAACAATAAACTGAAATTAGAAAGGGAAATAAAATGAAATAAACAAAAAAGATCACTAAGTTACATTTTTTTTAAATCTAAATAAAAGGTAATCATCAACATGTTGCAAATAAATACAGTGCACAATAAACAACATTTAACAATTTTATTCCTAAGAACGTCAAGTGCTGTGGCCTGATGTCAGGTAAGCAAAGGCAATTTTCATCTTGGTAAGAGATGTCAGATATATTTTTAAAGCCTCTTAAAAAAAAAAAGCCCCTCAATGTGTATTTTCTCGTCATCTTTTTGGCACTCAGCAATTCCCTCACCCTCTGGACTGACTTTATTTTTAAGTTCTCCATATACATTGAATTCCAAGCTCCTTGAAGTAGGGACACGGTCACATTTAACCTCTGTAAAGTACCCTTTAAACCTATCAGAGGCCACGGGAGACAATAGCTGTGAAATGAGGAAGTGGGGGAACATTGACCTGATTTCATAGATTTCATAGACATCAGGGCTGGAAGGGACCTCGGAAGATCATCGAGTCCAGCCCCCTGCCCAAAGGGCAGGAAGTCAGCTGGGATCATAGGATCCCAGCAAGATAAGCATCCA
>JAGPOW010003642.1:84297580-84324931 GCA_030014935.1 Caiman crocodilus
ATATATGACATCAATCTCTTCTCCCTTGTCCAGGTGATAGGTCACCTGGTCATAGAAGGAAATGAGATTGGTCAAGCAAGACCTACCCATAACAAACCCGTGCTGGCTATCCTTTAAGATGTTGGTGTTGGCCAGTCCATTAAGGATGGCCTCTTTAATAAACTTTTCTAAGATCTTCCCTGGGATAGAGGTCAGGCTAATGGGCTTATAGTTAGCCCGATCCACTTTCCTCCCTTTCTTGAAGATAGGCACCACATTGGCCTTCTTCCAGTCTTCGGACACTACACCAGAGCACCAAGAGTTTTCAAAGATCCATGCTAGAGGCTGGGCTATGATGCTCGCCAGCTCCTTGAGTACCCTGGGGTGAAGATTGTCAGGGCCAGCTAACTTGAAGGTATCCAGCTTCTCAAGATGATAGAATGTAGCTGATGATAGAATGTGGCTGGTGAAATGTAGAGAGGTTACCTGGGGTCATCGGATGGCACACAGGTTATAATGTGCCATAAATCCAATGTCTATTGGATTTATTTAGACAATGGATTTATGTCAGGGCACATTATAACCTGCTTTTATAACCATCCATTAATCCCAGGTAACCTGTCTACATTTTAGCAGCTACATTCTGTCACCAGGTCAACATTCTCCCCTTTCCTCCCCCATCTACCTGTCTCACTCCTATTGTCTCCCCTGGCCTCTGATGCTCACTGCCATGCATTTGCATTTTCACAGACCTGCATTTTGCATATTGGCTCCTATTCCACCCGGAAGAACACAAAACAACAGCAGCCTTTCTATGCCTGAACATAGGTGCTTGTGCTCAAAAGCTTGCAAAGAACAATTTATTTTTCCAACTATTTCACTGGTCTAATAAAAGATTACCCAAAGAAACTAGTCTGACTATGTCCTTAGACCAATACAGCTACAACCAACACCCCTTTGTAAACCTATGGCACTATAGAAATAACAGTATAAATAGTGAAAACCAAAAAAACATAAAAGTTATCCACTTCAGCAGAGCACTTTTACATATACATGTACATGTACTCACTCCTATCAAGCTTGTGAAAAGTCCCCCTGGAACTGCTCACCTACTTAAAGCTATATATACTGGAATGCCTTGCTGGATCAGTTTTAAAAAATAAAGTGGACCATTCTGGATGAGTTCTACTTTGAACCTTTCCTGAAAACATTTTGAAGAAGAATGTATTAGATCTCTTGTCTAGGATTCCTGCCATTCTGTTCATAGGCTAACTAAATACACATAAATAATAATAAAAAAAATACACCATACAGGCTAAATACACAGAGATTATCAAGAGGAGAAAAAACAAGAAAGATTTTTACTGAAAATGATTTGACCTGTTAATTGCACCTTAAAGACTAACCTATCCACACATTCTGGCAACTACTGGAATAAAATGGGATATCAGCCACAAAAATATTACACAAAACTTGTGTAATACTTTTTGTGGCTGATTTCTACTGCACCTTAAATGAAGCATGTGGCAGGGTCACTTCCATGCAGCCTGATTCCTGGGAGCTGCAGAGTAAACCACCTGACACATCCCAGTCACAGGGATCCTGATAACAAAATGTTCCCTGATCCCAGGGTCCCCATGTGCTGGGACCCTTAAAAACCATGTGTGCAGCCCAGCTGCACACATAATTTTCTAACATTCTTGGTGCACATGGATCCTAGTATTATGGAACCTCTGCCCAATCCTGGGACCCCATCATGACCTTAAAAAAAACATGCATGTATAGCCAGGCTGTGCACAAAGTTTTCTGACATTCCTATGCATGGGGCTCTGAAATTGGCCCCAGTGCAGTCCCAGGGCTGGGACCCAGAATCAGCTGACTGTCAGTCTCAAAGGCTGTTTATATATATGCTGGTTCATGTTCCAATTAGAATGCATCAGAGCAGACTCAATTAATTGAGTCTGGACCACATTCTAAATAGAATGCTCCACCATTGCCTCACCATTATGTCTATTAAGCCCCCCATGTTTTAAAATTGCTGTGCCCTTCCCCATATTTTAAAAATGGCCATTCAACTAACTTTAGTTAAAGCACCCATGGGCATTTTAAAATGCGGGGTGCAAGGAGGCAGGGTGGTAGTGGTACTTAATACATGTGACAGTGAGCCATTTATTAATTAAAGTGGATGTTGGGGGACTGATTTAATTGATACGGCCCTTCCTCACCCCTAAGCTTGTGTACAGGCACCCAAACTGGCTCCAGTGGGGTCCCAGGGTTGGAACTGAATTATACAACTGGCAGGCAGTCTCAACCCTAGGGCTATACTGGTTCATGCTGGGCTCCAGGCACCCACCTTTCAGCTTGCCAGTGCAGCTGGAGCCCAGGATCAGACTCCTGCACTGCCAAATAATAATTTCACCACTGGATCTGATCCCCAATCTCAAAATCATATGCTTGTCTTTCATGTGTAACATGGCAAAAAGCTCTATTGTTAGAAATACGGACCAGGTCCCATCATGCCATTAAATAAATGTGTTGCTGGGTCATTGGATACCGAAGTTCATTTATGTGTCTAATAGGTGGAATAGAATCTGGCTCATAGTCATCCTCCTCGCCTTCTGCAGAGGAAAGAATTTTACCTATTGTGAATATTTTGTAAATCCAAGGCATTGGATTATTTATAACTATTTATACATAATCAGTTCATATTTTCTGTAGTGAGATTATATATTCCTTTTAGCTTTTTCCCCCTCCAGTAAAAATGCTATGCTTTTGTTGTTGTGTTTTGGTTACTGCAAAGATGATTCATTCTGGAGAGGAAAAAAAATATTGGTTACAAAGTGACAATACGTTTATGATAGCCTAACGAAGAACCAGCAAAGAAGCTGACAATCTGCAAATACCGGTAAATAATTTTATCAAACAAGCTTTACAAAATATACTATATATATACTAGAACGTTACAGTCTTAAAGCAGAAAAACACTTACTTTATAAATGGTGTAGAACAAAACTAATTCAAGACAGGCTTTTAAAACCTTTGTAGGCTTTTCATTTCTCTTTCCAGCTGCTAACTCTTAGAATCTATTCAACAGATTCAAAATAGTTACCTCCTCTTCATCTTCTTGCTCTTCTTCATCATTCTCTTCCTCCTCTTCATGTTTCCTCTGTTCCTTGTTTTTCTTTCGTTTTTCAATAATGTCAGGATCCCACTGGTTCCTTTGGTATATCTCCCCTGAATCAGGATGTTGTCTTTGCCCAGAGATTCTTTGGCACAAATCATAGTCAGGACACTAGTTAAGAAAGAATTCAAAGCACACCTTTTGATCTGTTGGTTCTCATAATATTATTATTTTTCTTTGAATGCTGTGTTAGTTTTAGAAGATGATTTCTAAAAATCTGGTTTATATATTTTAAATTTCTATTACTTGGTAGGTATAATTTTAAATAAATAAAACGCACAAAATGTCTACTAAGTGAAATGCCAAACTCTAAAACTCTTGGTTCAGAGATTATACCTTTTATAATCATCTTTGAACCAAGAGTTTTAGAGTTTGGCATTTCTTTTTGTCTCAGACCAACATCCCTGAAACAAAGTAAGTGAAATGAAATTTTGCCCTATTAAAAAAAGAGTATGTGAACTATCCCTTGAAGTGTTCTTTAAACTTCTGGGTATTGCCCTGCTTCTGTCACAAGTACTGGGGAAGGTTGTATGATTCTTACCTGACATACTACATTTTGAGGTAGACAAGGAGAATTTTTGGTCAAGCCTTTCCAAAGGCATATACTCTTTGTAAATGTTTCTTTGCTGTGCAGTAGGATGTAATATAAGTAAGCAATCGTAAGTAAAATCTTAAAGAGAATAAATGAACAATGTAACATTTTCATTGGGATATACACAGTTGTTCTGGAAGTCCATTCAGTATTTTAGAAGGTAGATCAGGAAAGACCTAAGACAGAGTCTTTTATCTTTTATGTCAGAAAAGTATTTGGCAGACAACCAAACTGCAGATTCAGACTTGCTATGTTACCTGACTACTATGGGGTAGGAGCAATTCTGTTATCTCCTCTGGGGGTATAAGTATCCCCATTACAGGAATAGAATCACCCTCCAAGACACAGATGTTTTCTGTTCCCGAAGGTATTAGAATTACCCCTACAGAATAGTCAGGCAACTCGGAGAAACTCTCAAGATACATTTTTTCACCCACTAGATGCATTAGGATTCTTTCCTTAAGAAGCCCAGTATATTATCTGATATCTATTATATCACTATATTCTATTGTGAACAGAAGATGAGCACTTTATGCCTGAAAGCTTGTCTAACATCTCTGCCAAATATACAGATGGTCCAATAAAAGATATCACCAAAAAACCCTTGTTTTTTGCAGGATATGATTTGGACCTTTAAGGCCTTTAGAAAAAGAACGCTTCTCATCCTATGCATGCAGTTACTTTAATTTCTTTGGTATATCAGCAAGTCTGAAAGAGACTTGGGGGCCATGAGTGACCACAAGATGAACATGAGCCACCAGGGCGATGCTGCAGCCAGCAAAGCAAACAAAACTTTGGCCTGCGTCCTCACAAATGATTAGAGGACAAGAGAGCAGGCCTTATGAGGACAGGCTCAGAGACACAGGACTCTTCAGCCTGGAAAAGCATAGGCTCAGGGGTGCCTTGGTGGCAGGCTATAAGTATATAAGAGGTGTGCAGTGGGAACTGAGAGAACATCTGTTCACCAGGGCACCCCATGGGAAGATTAAGTGCAATGGTCACAAACTCTTGGAAGACCGTTTTAGGCTGGACATAAGGAAAAACTTCTTTACAGTCCAGGTCCCCAGGGCCTGGAACAGACTTCCTCCTAGAGGTAGTGCAAGCACCTACTCTGAATTTCTTTAAAAAAATACTTGGATGCTTATCTTGCTGGGATCATTTGATTCCTGCTGACTAACGGTATGCAAAACTTCAGTCCCTGATTTGATTCAGTAGAGATTTGGCCTGATTCAGTGGCTGATTCTCTGAATCCAAATAAGATCAGAGGACCCTTTAATCTCTCTGAATCAAATCAGAACCCTCCAAATTGATTCGGAGAGATTTGGAAAGATTTGGCAATTTGGACATAGACACAGCTTTAAATGTTTTTTCTACATACCTCTAGGTAGCAGGTGGCTCATGAGTGCTGAATGCTGGGGTGCATGCAGTGTCTCACAGAAGTGTGGGGGGCTCCCCAGCACGCTAGGTAGCAGACCGGGAAGTAGATCACAAGCACTTTCAGGTCCACTGAGGATTGCACTGGGGGCCTGCCCCTGCATCCCCTGGCTCGGCGACTGGTGCCTCCTGGGTCTTGGAGGTGATGCACCCAGGGTCCCCTTGTGGCCAATCACTGAGCTGAGGAGGATTCTAACATCTCTGCCAACTATACAGATGGTCCAATAAAAGATGCTGAGCATGTGGAGGGCCCCCCCGCCCCCACACTCCTGTGGAACACTCCATCTGCCCTAGCACTGCAGCATTCATAAGCTGTGTTGGTATCTGAAGGTATTTAAAGCTGTGTCTATGGCCGATTCTCCGAATCAGCATTGAATCTTCAGATTCAGATTCAGCTGAATTGAATTTGGGACAATGATCCGAATCAATGAATCGAATCACTGTCCCTGATTCAGGCCAAATCCGAATCCAAATCAAAATGGCCCGCTTCGCACATTGCTACTGCTGACTGCCTGCCCTTTGGACAGGGGGCTGCACCTAATGATCTTGTGAGGTCCCTTCCAGCCCCAATGTCTATGAAATCTATGACATTTTTAAATGTATCTAGTTGGTATTCCAGTGAAAATTTAATTGGGTAATTGAAGTAATTTTTCAAAAGAGCTCTGAGGAGTTTGATTCAGTTTAAATTTGATATGTACGTAAACTGTATAAAGAATATTTTCACAGAACTAGACTAAGAGGGCTAAAGTAATTTGTCTTCTTATTTAACTGTGAACCTCAAAGCATTTTCCCTAAAATATTTTCACTGCCTTTGATTTAAAATATTGTTAACCTTATAATAGTCCTAGGCATAAATTCTGTCATTATCCAAGACTATAATTTCATGGAAATACATACCCTTTATTTTAGTTTTTGACACTTGTAAGGTGCACAGAAATAACTTGAAGTTGTAGGAGAGGCTCAGGACCATATGTTATCACCCAGAACAACTTCACTGACAACTCCCCAAAGAAATAGGAGAATTTGACTCTTAGCAATAGACATCATACTTTCAGGAAAAAAAAAGACTATTTCTTTGACTCTTACACTGTATGAATATGACTCTAAGAATAAGTAGGAAAATGAATAGCAAGGTATCAAAGCTCACATTACCTTAATGTTAATCAAGAAATCTGGTTTTAATTTTAAAGTTTTTATTTTCTGTATTTGCTCCGAAACAGTCATGTATTCTTCTGAGAGAGAAGGAAATCCACTTAGAATGTAACCTGCCAAATATAATTTGTTAAATGCATGTTTTGGTAAATTATTTGAAACATACTAAATATTTATATGCATCATTTTCAAGCATCATATCTATAGTGCAGTTATGAAGAACCTATTCTACACAGTTATGCTAACCCAAGTTTATCTGCAACTTTCCTGAATTAAATAATGGCTGTTAATCTGCATTACTTTCAGAAGAAGTAAAGGGCTACTAAAAAGTGTTAATTCAGTTAAGCATTAAGGAGAACAAAATGTCAACATAGACACTAGGCAGACAACATTCTTTGGGTGAATCTGATATCTTTTATTAGAGCAATTTAAATAGTTGGAAAACAATTATTAAGCAAGCTTTTGGGTTCAAAAACCCTTTGTCAGGCTAAGGAAGTTTCAGCAGTTGGTGTGTGCTCTTCCTGGATAGAATGAAAAGTAAAAAGCCAGAGGCTGGTCTGGTATGCATACAAGACAGGTAGTCAGTGAAAACGTAGATTGAGGAGTCAGTGGGTGAGAGACGCCCCTGTAACATGGACACTAAAAATGTTATATATACTAAATTGTTATCTTGGAATCCCATTTTAAAAAGTCTGAACAATACTGAAATCACTAGTCATATACATCATTATCAAATCAAGTCACTGGTGTACTCAGACCTAATGGACCATTGAGCCCCATGTGGCTAAGGTACACCAACTTATGTAGCCAATGGCACAAAAGGAAATGACAGGGCCAGCACCACATCCAGTTGCTTTAACTCTTCAGCCTGAATGAAAAGATACCGTTTGCAGCTGGGTCAACTGAGGGCAGCATTTGGCATGAATTCAGTGCAGGGCTGGAATTTACACCCCTGGAGCCATAGCAAAATGCTATAACCATTCTATTAACGCACCCCCTGCTACATTAAACATGGTATTTATACTGCGAAATGCATACTTAGTACCATCTAATGTCACTCTTTGTTTTTTTTGCAGAGTGGCAGGCAAAATATTAAAGCTAATTATGAGTTAGGGCGATTAGAAATTATGGAATACAAGGGCCTGAATGGAAAGAGTTAAAAGCAAAGGTTCTCAATCTTCTCAGGATCAAGGCACTGCTCAGGCACTTTTTTGAATGTAGCGGCACCGTTGGTTGAGAACTGTTGGCACTGCTTCAACTCACCTTAGTGCGTCTCAACTGGAGGAATGTTTACACCTGCTTTTTACATGTGCCTAAACTTAATGCACATTTGCCTAATGCGCATTAAGGTGATTTAGACACACATCTACACATGCTAAGGCATGTTAACACAGTGTGCAGACCGACTAACTGAAGTTAGTCCCGAATCAATCGACATACACAGTGTGAATGCACCTAAGCGTGTCTACATATGTGTTAAGACACTTTAGCTAGTCACACCTAAATTTGATACCCGTTTTTACAGGTATCAAATTTAGGTGCAAATAGCCTAAAATTGCATTTTTAAGGAACATTCAGGGTGTGCATGTGTAGGTCTGTGCTCTTAATATGTCTTAAAAATGGGTAATGCACCTTAAATCAGCACTTGGAGACACACCCTGAGTGTTGATGCCTTCAAATAAAATAGCCCTGTACCTGCTGTGCAGCCAGCCTAGGAAATGCTGTGGCATTTGTGGGCTTCTGCTGCATGAGGGCTCTGATCAGCCCAAAACAGGCAGGAGTTGGCTTGTTCTATGAAGCCTTGCCCTGTTTGTCCCTCTCCCCAACCCTCCTCCTCTACCTTCCCTTCTTGCAAACAGAGGAGTGCAGGTGGAACTGTCCCAAGATCAGAGTTTCTGGGAGAAGTGTGGGAAAGGCTAGGTCAGGAAGAGCTATTGAAGAGACAGCACTTCTGCCTGCTTTAGGCTGATTAGAGCCCTAATGCAGCAAAACTGCATGCAGAGAGGTTTCACCTGACTGCTGCCACAGCACCCCTAAGCGGGGGCTCGCAGCAATCCTTTTGAGAATCACTAAGTTAAAGAAAGCCCTTTTTTTGGTTGGAAATAGACAGTTACACTGCTTCTGATGTTGAGTTCCACAAAAGGTAGGAATTTCAGATTTGTATTTTGAAAGGTCAGCTCTTATGCTGAGTAGACAGGGGTCCTGAGAGAGTTTATATTAAACTATCCCGGTCTTGGAGGATTATCCTTATGTTGAGGAAAGTGGGAGATTCATGGGATGAAAAACTAATTCCTTGAGATGACATTGTTTACAAAGTTGACTTTGTTCTTGTAATTTGATTGTTCCTTGACCTTTTAAAAGTTAAAGCTCAGGAGAGAAACATGAGTAATTGCTAAGAATGGAACCCATAGACTTCGATAGATCAGTTATTGACCTGTGTATTTAGAGACTTGCATTCTCATTCCAACTCTAGCATAGCTATGATGTCTGAACTTGGGTCTTTGTTTCTGTGTTCCCCTATTTTGCTTTTCCCTTTGGTATGCCTCCACGTCAAGGTGGTCAGCAGGTCAGGATTGTGTTCTTTCTCATACTAGCCTGCTATACACACTGGGAGCACCCTACAATAGAGGTTTACTGCTCAGTTGACTAATTAGCTGTGCTGTAAACATCTCCACGTTTACATGTGCATCCCTATTAGGTTGAAGGAAATTAATTTACTCTGCAGGATAGTACTTGTAAATAAAAGTACTGCTACAACAAGGATTGGGCCACTCATGGTTCTCCTGCTGTCCATCCCTGGCATACCAACATCTTTCAAGTTGAGATGGTGGGTGTTTTTGGCAGCCTTTCCAAAAACATTACCAACCCCTGGGATAGCACTTTATAATGCCCTGCTTGGTGTAACCTTTCATTTTTCTCAAGGACTGTTCCAAGCTACCAGCACTACCTTGCCAGCACCAGATTGCCAGCTCACACCTACTGTGCTAAGCTGAAGATGTTTTTACAACATGCAGCTAGCTGGGCAGAGGAACATGCATGCATGTTGATGAATATCTGGAGGGAATAGACTAAACACCAGTATTTCAGCCACAGTGGGCACATCTACACATGCTATTCATTGAAGCAATAAACCCCAGTGTGCATCATGCCAGAGTTTATTGCTCCTGGGTGTGTCGTTTTTATATGTACCCAGGACCACAACCTGTTGAGCCAGGCAGATGTTACAGGGGTCAGCCTGCCAGCCTGAAGCTTCTCTGACTCAGCTCAGTGCCTTGTGGAGGGGCTGGCTGGAGCAGTGGTCTAGCCAGCAGGCAGCTCTTGCACTGAAGCACCCTTGTGCCCCAGCAGCTGTGTCACCGTCTACACATGTGTTGCTGCAAAGTAAAAAACAATAGTACTTGTATTTACAAGTATTACCCTGCTGAGGAATTTATTATTTCCTGCAGCCTAACAGGGCCACCTGTGTAGACAGATTCACAGATGTTTAGGGCTAGAAGGGACCTAGTGAGATCATCGGGTCTAGCCTCCCTGCTCTGGGCAGGAAAGGCTGCTTGGGGTCAAATAACCCCAGCCAGGTATGTACCCAGTCTCCTTTTGAAGATTTCCAGGGTACATGCCTGCACCACCCCCTGCTGGGAGTCTATTCCAGCATTTGGTCACACAAACCGTGAAGAAGTTTTTCCTTATATCCAGTCTGAAACCTTCTTCTAGGAGTTTATGACCATTGCTCCTAGTTTTTCCCTGGTGTGCTTTGGTGAACAGTTGTTCTAAGCTACCACCGAATCCCCCTGAAGTCTTCTCTCTTCTAGGCTGAACAATCCTATATCTGTCAGCCTTTCCTTGTATAGTTAGCTCTTTAGGCTTCTAATCAAGTGGCTCTTCTCTGGACTCTCTCAAGCTTCTCCACGTCCTTCTTGAAGTGTGGTGCCCAGAACTGGATGCATTAGTCCAGCTGCAGCCTTACCAATGCCAAGTACAGCAGGAGAACAATGTCCTTAGTTTTGCTTGAAATGCATTAGTTGATGCATGCCATCGTATTGTTTGCTCTGCTAACTGCACCATCACACTGCTGGCTCATATTCATTTTATGGTAAATTATGACCCCCAGATCTCTTTCAGATGTGGTGCTAGCTAGTGTGGCACCACTGAGTTTGTAAGTTTGTTGAAGATTTTTTTCTCCACAGATGGAGAACTTTACACTTCTCAGTGCTGAACACCATCTGTTTCTGGTCCACCCATCTAACTAATCTGTCTAGGCCCTCCTGGATTGTCAGTCTACCCTGATGTGTGGCCGCAATTCCCCAGAGCTTAGTGTCATGGATGAACTTTGCCAGTGTGCTTTTCACTTCCATGTCCAGAGCATTGATGAAGATATTGAAAAGCACTTGTCCAAGTACCAAACCCTGGTGGACCCCACTGGCTACCTTCCACCAGGTAGACACAGATCTGTCTATTAGTACTCTCTGGGTCCAATCCCACAGCCAGTTTCTCACCCATCTGACCGTTGAATTGTTGAGCCCATAGTCTCCTAGTTTCACCTTGAAAGCCTTGTGGGACATCAAGTCAAAGGCCTTCCTAAAATCGAAATAAATGATGTTGACCTCATCTCTCTTATCCAGATGGTGAGTAACCTGGTCGTAGAAGAAAATGAGGTTAGTTAGACATGACCTACTCATGACAAAATTGTGCTGGCTGTCATTCAAAATTTTGCCTTCTACTAACTTATCATGTAAGGACTCCTTGAAAACATTTTTGAGGATTTTTCCTGGGATTGAGGTCAGGCTGATTGGCCTACAGTTCCCTGGGTCCTCGCTCCTCCCCTTCTTGAAGATGGGTACAACGTTGGCCCTCTTCCCGTCTTCTGGAACCTCTTCTGAGCACCACAAGTTCTCAAAGAGGTTTGCCAGCAGTCCTTCGATGACTTCAGCTAGCTTGCTCAGCACTCTCAAGTGGAGTTCATTCGGTCCTGCTGACTTATAGATATCCAGCCTCTCTAGCTGTTCTTTCACCAGCTCTACATTGAATGTTGGTAGGTGATCATTCCTACTGTGATTATTCTGTGTCATATCTGCATTCAGCAGGCTATCACTTTTAGACTGGTGGAATACAGATGCGAAGTACTCATTCAGTTCAGTCTGGTGTCAGTGATCAGATGTCCAAATGCATCGAGCAATGGTCCACTCTGTCACAGGGTGTGGTCCCTAAACATGGCCGGGATGCCCCTAGGGCTCCGTGCCAATCTTGCCCAATGGACACCCTTTTTCTTGCCTGTCACATTTTGCTGGTATTTATAATAAATAGGGAGGCTGTCTTTGAGTTCATGTTTGGGCATGGTCCTGATGGACCCCACTGAATTCTGTGGGGTCTTGGACCCTCTTTTTTGGGTCCTGCTCAAAATGGATGCCTCACAGGATACCCTCAGCCTTATGGGATAGATGCATGGCTCCAAAACTGCCCCTTTACCATGCCCCATGCCTTGCAGATGGTATATAAATGTCATCCCACCGGCGCTGGGCTCTCCATAGCTCTGTCTCCGCGGCCAAACTGGTGCTGGGCTCTCTGCAGCCCTGTCACTGCACCTGCTGGTGCTGGGGTCTCCACACTGTAGTGTGGTCCTAATGAGGCCTCCTTCTCCCCAGTAGCCTCAGTCTGGTTCACTGGTTTATAAACAACAGCCAAAATTTCAGCCCCTGGGCTATAACATAATACAATCAGGTCAGGGTGCACTCTGTCCCTTTTAAAGAGTCAAACTTCCCCGCAAGCCTTAAGTGCCTTGTAGCCCAGGGTACCTGGTGACCTGCTGGAGCCCCATTAGTTCTATAGGCAGCATATCAGGTGTCCACAGCATCTCTGGGCAATTCTTCTCTGGAGGCTCCTTCCCCTGGCTGCTATCAGTCAACTAACTACTGCTGGCCTCAGCCCTGGGGTTTATGTGCGCCCAGGGCCCTGCCTTCTTCCGGTCAACTTACCAGGTGCAGATGCAGGCTAATTCCCTTGTTAGCCTGCTGTCATAGTAACCTATACCTGTGGGGTTTCTGCCTGGCTCCTGGGGCCCTCTCACTCGGTTGGTTCTGCTCTTAAAGGAGCAGACACTTCAGTGTGCTGTAACACATTGTTTTTTTCCTCCTGTTACCTACATACCTATAGAGGGACTTCTTATTCTCCTTGATTTAGGTTGGTAACCTGAATTCAGTCACCATCTCTGCTTTTCTAATCTGCCACCTGCATGTGTGGGCCAATCTTACGTAGTTCTCCTTGGGGTCTATTCCTAGCTTCCATCATTGGTAAGCCTCCCTTTTCTTTTTCAGATCTGCTACTTCTCTATTGAACCAAGATGGCCTCCCAGCCCCTATGCCACCTTTTTGGCATATAGGTGTGGACAGTTTCTGTGCACCAAGGATCATGTCCTTGAGGAATGACCACTCTTCATCCAGACTTTTTCCCTGTGGTCCATGATCCCATAGGACATTACTCACTACAGTCCTTAGCTTGTTGAAGTCAGCTTTTTTAAAGTCAAGAATTTGTACCTAACTGACAGATTTCACAGCCTTACAATGGGCAGTGAAAGTGATAGAGCCATGGTCACTGTTGCCTAGGTTATCCTCATGTCACCTAGGATCACTCATCAGGTTATCCCCCTTGGCCAAAACTAAATCTAGGAACATATTTCCTTTGATAGGCCCATATACTTCTGAGAAAGGTAGAGCTCATCAATACATTCAGGAATCTATGCGACCAACCACATTTGGCCGAGTGTTCTTCCCAGGACATGTCTGGGTAGTTAAAGTTGCCCACAGTGACCATATCCCATGCTCTTGCAGCCTCTTCCAGTTCTCTGGAGAATTCCAGATCTAGCTCCTCATCTTGATTCAGAGGTCTGTAATATATTCCTACAGTTAAGTCCCTTTTGCCATATCTCTTCCCCACCCCCTGTGTCTTGACACAGAGGGTCTCAAGTCACCCTTCCTTAGTTCCAATTTTGGCTTCCAAGGAGCTGTACTGCTTCTTTACATATAAAGCTACACCTCCACACTTTTTCCGTATGTGATCCCTCCTATGAAGGATGTAGCCCTCTATAACTCTGGTACAATCATGGGTAGAGTTCCACTGTGGAGCTAATTAGCCTACTCCACAGTAAACATCTCATGTAGATGCCCCCAGTATCAGGAATATTTACCATTACCAGGGAATTTCAAGCCCAGCCCACTGGAGTAATCACAGAATTGGGTTGCAGCGTAAACCAGTATATCACATTCCATGGAACTGGAATTGGAAGAACCAGAACCTTAACCCAACAAGTGGTTCCAAAGTTTATCCAAGGGAAATTTGGGTATGGAGTGGGAGGAATTTCCTGATGAATGACCAATACGTTTACAGTTAGAGAGGAATTTGGGTGTCTTAGGGTGTGTGACTGCTTTCTGTTGAACAGTCTCATTGCCATGTTCATCCCAACGTGACAGCTAAGTGGAGAAAATAATGCCATTGATCTTTTCTAGTATTGTCCCGTTGTTTTTAACCATGCCCACTGCTTGGGATTTGTTACATAAGATCATATTTTTCCCCCTACTGCATTGCAAAAGCATGTTGTTTATGGATTTACAGTTTAAGGAAACATATAGAAATATAATTGTAACTTTGTCTGTAAACTAAAGAGCACTTGCAGGAGAACATTTGTCAGTGTTAAAAGTTAATGGAGGTCAGTTTCTTGCTGTAAAGGTTTCTCTATAAAGAGCAGAAGATGAGTGTAGTAGTTAATGGAAGTGAATCATTATGGTGCTCCATGACTAGTGCTGTCCCCGGACTGGTTCTCTTTAATATTTTTTATCAACGATGTGGACATTTGTGTCAGAAGTGCACTGGTCAAGTTTGCCAATGACACTAAAATTTGGGGCATAGTGTCCACATCTGAAGATAGACTACTGATCCAGGTTGACTTGGATAAGCTTAGAAAGTAGGCGGATGTAAACCTGATGACATTTAATACCAAAAAAATGCAAGGTACTCCACCTCAGGGGAAAAACCCCCACAGCACGCTTACAGGCTCGGCAGTGCTACGCTCACTAGCACCATGGCTGAAAGAGACTTGGGGGTCATGATTGACCACAAGATGAACATGAGCCACCAATGCGATGTCACAGCTAGCAAAGCAAACAAAACTCTGGCTTGCATACATAGATGCTTCTCAGGTAAATCTCAGGATGTCATCTTCCTGCTGTACTTGGCCTTGATGAGGCTGCAGCTGGAGTACTACATCCAAATCTGGGCTCCACAATTCAGGAAAGATGTTGAGAAGCTTGAGAGAGTCTAGAGGACATCCACACACATGATCAGAGGGAAAGAAAATAGGACTTATGAAGAGAGGCTGAGAGCCATGGGACTCTTCAGCCTCGAAAAGTGCAGGCTTAGGGGTGACCTGGTGGCTGCCTATAAGTACATAAGCAGTGTGCATCAGGATCTGGGGATATATTTGTTCACCAGAGCACCCCGAAGGATAATGAGGACCAAAGGTCATAAACTTTTCCAAGAATGTTTTAGGCTGGACCTAAGGAAAAACTTCTTTACTGTCTGAGCCCCCAAGACCTGGAATAGGCTCCCTCCAGAAGTGGTACAGGCACCTACTCTGGACTCATTCAAGAAACATTTGGATGCTTATCTTGCTGGGATTCTTTGACCCTAGTTGACTTCCTGCCCCTGGGGCAGAGGGCTGGACCTCATGATCTTCAAGGTCCCTTCCAGCCCTAATGTCTATGTAATCTATGAGATGGGGTGGGAAAACTTGTTTCTGGCAAAGATCCTTTGCAAACATCCAAAGATGTTTCAGTTACTGTGGCGATAACTTAGTGAATCCCTCAGTGGCAAAGATCAAACTATTCAAACCATTTAATCCCCCAGTGGCAAAGATCTGTTTTTATTCTCTTTCCTGTGGTGTTTTTACTGGGTGGGAGAGAATCTGTGGCAATCAGTTATTCAGTACTTACACTAGTATTTAGTTAAATATTTTTCTAGATCAGGGAGGGCAAAGTCTGACCTGCAGGCCAGATCAGGCCCATGGTGGATTCCATTTCCCAGCAGCCCCTGCCTGTGTTGCTGCAGCTGGTTTCCATGAAGACATCATGGTCTGGAGCCTGGGTGTGGAGGCAGTGCTTCATAGTTTTGCCCTGGCTTCGGACCATGCTATCACTGCTGCAACATGCCAGCCCTGGCCCTAGCCCAGGCCCAAGCCCCAAAGCAGCTCTCTGCCTAGCTGTGCGCCCTGCTGGTGCTGCTGGGGCTGGTCTCCAGGGGAATCCTGGCCCTGCGCTATCACAGCCCTGCCACTCCTGCGGTCTCCATGGGAACCCACCACAGCAAGGCAGGCAGAACCTGCTGCAAAATGGAGTCCAGCCACTGGCTGGATCTGCCATTTTGCCCATCTCGTTCTAGATCCTTCTCTAGTCCTAGGAGATAATGCTTGCAGATTTGTCATTCAGAAGGCAATTATAGGGCAAACTTTGCTGGTCCGTCTCATTAACTGATTTGCCTCTCTATTTCTAGATTCATGTGCTGACACCAGGCTCTTTGCCTAGACTCACAATTCCTCTATTTGCCTGGAATGTTACCTGTGGCTTTCATTCAACAACCTTCAAAATTCTTAAACCCTACGTGGATTGCTTACAGGAAAAAACAATCAGGGAACCCTACCTAGTAAAAGAGAATCTTAATCACACTCCCTCTATGACTGTGAAATTTAAGATCCAGGGAGGCTGAAGGACTGAAATGCCATGAACCTTGGAGCATGGAAGGAGCCTGAATCCCCACAACCAGGCCCCTTTCCACCAGTCTAGAAGCCACATCTCATCTGGCTTTTGTCCCATGCTAGCACCCTCCTGGAAGGTGCTCCATGACGAATGTGTGTGATTTTGAGGGCTTCATCTCAAGACCTGAGACAAAAAACAAACCCAATTCATTCAACCCATAGAGGCATACACCCTAAACAAGAGACAGGAAAAAGGAAAACAAATGGAGCACTGCACACGGCAGTTATCGCTATCAGAGAAGCTACCTGTATTTTTTGCACTCTGGTTTTACAGACTGCAGGTTTTATAATAATTATGAAAATACATATTTTAGTGATCATCAGGTCTGACTTTACTGTTTTTATGTTTTTATGTTCTACAGTTCTGTGAGCAAAAGGTGGTGCTGTTGTTGACCACTACATTGTAAGGAAATGAGAAGATAAAATTATGTCAAAGGCTTTATGAAAGTATATAAAAAAGCTGTAATCTACATGGCACACCATGTCCCTAAACTAGCTAACACGAAGTTATATTTAAATTGATTTTCTGTTTCGCAAATACATTGTCCCTTACCAAAGGCAATCTATAAAATTTACCAGGCACAAAATATCCTATACACATTAGCAGTCTCCTTATCCCAGCAACTTAAAGAATATAAGCACAGGTAGAACTTTGAAGCCCTGTAACATATCAATACAACGTGTTCCAAGGCATTTTGCTATCCACAAAAGAGCACATGCTAGCAAATGATTACTCATTAAAGTCAATATGTATGATTTGGATCTAAGCACCTATGGTGTCTAATTTCTCTTGCTTCCCTTGACCTGGATGTGTATTTGTAAGTTTCCATGGCATTCATTTGTACACCTAGTACTTAGGGACCTCTCAGGTTTTGTTTCTTTGGGGTCCAGCCAGTTCGATGTTGCCTTGGAAGGCTTTCAGGGGGGTTCTCGCTTGCCACATGTTTGATGGAAAATTAAGTTATTACTGGGAGTTGAATGCTACACCCACCTTCCCTGGGGTCTTCCATAACCGGGCTTGTCCGGTTTCCCAATTCAGGGCTGCGCCTCCCCTACACCCTGCTTTATGTCAAACTTAAGATGTTATCTTCTGCTCACCTCAAAGGTGAGCTATGGTCATAATTTTTTTTTGTCTTGGTCCTGTTGGCCTTAAAGGAAAAATAGGGTACGGGCCTCACTTGGCCTGGGCTCCCTGCTGTAGCAAAGGCAGGTCCTTGCTATCCCCAGGTTACCTTGTTACAAGTGATGTCCTTGTTTCTCTGTTATGTAGTTACTTTGGTCTGGACATCCTGGCTCTCTTTTCCCTTTCTGGGGTCCTTGGCTGTCCAATCCTGTCCAGAGGCACCTGGACCCACACCTCCTCCTCAGGTATGTTGTACCTTAGCCCTTGTGGGCTTTTTCTTTCTTTGTGTGCCCCCTCCTGGGGCAGCCACTACTGCTCCTCTGTGGAGCTCCCTCTTCTTCGTGGCTCTTCTGGCCCCACCAGAAGCCTCACTTCTGGTCCTCCCCACTCTACTCCTGGCAGAGCTTTTATCTCTACTCTAAGAGGCCGGGAGGCAAATCGGTGCCAGCATGTCTTCACAGAATGGGTCCATGCCAGGGCTGGAGCCGACCCTGGCTCTGCCTGGACTTGTTGTGCCTTTTCTTTCTTTGTTTCCTTTCCCTTTCGTTGCTTCAGAGTTTTTCTCTGCTGTGGTTTTGCTCCTGCCAGACTTCTGGTTTGCCGCCGTGTCCCACTGGCTCAGGAGCTCTTCCCTCTACAGTGGGTTTTTTTCCTTCAGGGCATCATCCGTATCAAAGTATGACTTATAGAAACTTCTGCAATTGTGAAAAACAGCTACAGAGTTCATCAGTATTCAAAGTCCACTCAAAAGAAAAATATTCACACTTTGGCTCAGGATGCTTTGCAAATGCAACAAGCCACACTCATGGGTATGGTGTTTCGAATGTCAGCATTCACATTATTTTGGAAACAGTGTCATCTTGTCTTCAACCTTCCAAATGTATACTTCACTGCCACTCTTCAATCGTTAAGAAGTAATTGAATTTTCTGTGCAGCTTCATGTTGTCTGGCTATGATATCATAAACCATGGCAGAAGAGGTTAGTTAGGGTCCCCCAAAATCACCACGAACGCTTACATACTGTACATGTCATCAGGAAGGAATTAATTCCCAACTTGTCCAAGCATGTAAATATCAGACCTATATACCTCTGGTTTTGTGCATCTTGCCAATACTACTTACATAGGTGTTGATGAGGTTGGCTCTGTAGTCTACCAATTCCTGCAGAATCAGAGGATAGGATTGGTTGAAGTGAGCATATTTGCTGGCTCCTTCTGGTGGCAAGCTATGGCTAAACGTGAACTATCAAAGGTCCCAGTCCAGCATGGCATTCTTTAAAAACCAGCTATAATTTTGAGCACATTCCTTATTACAAATACTCATGGGTAAACAGTAATGGGTAAACTACCTCCACTACTACCAGTTCAACAGTTTACTTGTCAAACATGTTAGCCTTGGAGCTGCAGTATAGAATTTCCAGTTTCCAGACAGCAGTAGCAATGTAATTCTGAACCACATGGGCTCTCTCAACCCATACTGCGAACACTTCTCACATAGGTCTTTGAAGGTCTGCTTCTTCCTGCAGAAGTCTTTGAACTACTGTTAATCAAGCCACTTTTGCAAAATGATATGGTTCCACTATACCATATTAATTTTCCTGATCCAGTAACACTGGCACACACATTGCAGCATTCTTCATGTCTTCCAAAGTTGTATATGCTTCTTCCTCTCTGCCTCTTGCAACCAGTGGCCTTGTACATTTCTGAAATTCCTGAATCCCCTTCCACTCTTTCTGCCCCACTCCTTTAATTGTTAGGCTGCAGCCAGGAAGAACTCTTCCAACAGATCCATCATTCTAGCTTCTGCTACAATTACACAAAACTAATCAGTGTGTTGGGTGACAAAACCACATTAAAGAAAGACAATTTATCCCACAATCTTCCACAGAAAAATTCCGAGAGGGACACAACTTTGTATATTATTAGGGAACCAGAGACATGCCATGGCTGTCCATGGGTACCATGAAAGTCCACATCTGGACCCAGACAGTAAGCACTTTGTACACCAGGGGCAGGCAAATATTTTGAGTGGAAGGCCACTTTCCCAGTTTTGGCAGGCTGTTGAGGGCCCATCCCTTGACAGATGGCCCCCCCGGTCACCATCTTGGGACCAATGTCTCAGTGTCTTGGGACCAATGTCCCAGGGCCAGCACTGGCAGGGCCCAAAGTGGGGCACAGGCTGGCAGGAGTCTGTGGAGCCAGGCTGAGCTGCACCAGCAGGGAGATGGGGGAGTTGGCCCAGCTCCATAGAGGCCCTGCCAACCAGGACCCTGTACTCCTGCTGCCCTGCTCTGGGCCTTGCCAGCACTGGCCCTGGGACACTGGTGTGGGCCCCTGTTCCCACTGGCTCCCACACCTGCTCACTCCATGCCCCCCAGCCCCACGGTATGGGCGGGGGGAGCGCACAGCCCTGATCCTCTGTTTACTGGCAGGGAAGAAGCTGGTGCTGAGCATGGGGAAAAGCAGCCCCTTGCCTGCCCCATGGCTGGTGCTCCCTGCTGCAGGTGCTCACAGCCCACATGAGGCTGTCTGGAGAAGGCATAAGCAGCCCCATGTGGGCTGCAAGTGGCTACAGCGTAGGTCCATGCGGTGAACAAAGGGTTGCTTTTCCCCATACTCGGCACCAGCTTGTAACCTGGCCCCGCTGCCAACCTGGGCTCTGTGCTGGCTCCAGGCTTGCTCGCCAGTGGCTGCAGCTGCGGTTCCCCCCGCTTTGTTGGATGCTGCTGCCTGCCTGGAGTATGCACTGGGCAGCCCACAGGGTGTGGTGGCAACCACTGTCTGCAAGTCGGGGAGTCCCAGCTGCTGTCACCACATGCAGTCCTGACGGGCAAGTCTGGAGCTGGCGTGAGGGCCCAGGCTGGCGGTGGGGCTGGGTACAAGGTGGTGCTGAGTGCGGAGGGTGGAGGGGAAAGTGCCCTGCCCCGTGCCTGGTGCCCCGCGCTGCAGCTGCTCACAGCCCATGTGGGGTGGCCTGTGCCTGCTCAGGACAGCCCCGCATGAGCTGCGAGCAGCTGCAGTGTGGGGTGCCAGCCACGGGGTGAGGGGCCACTCTTTCTCCCCCATGCTCAGCTTTTCTCTGGGCCTCTTTTCCCCAGGATCCTTCCCTGCCTGAAGTCCTCCCCTGCCCTTCCCCACCACTTCCCCCTTACCTGAGGTTCTGGCATGGGGCAGGGCAGGGCCGGGCTGTTGTGGGAGCCTGCTGGGCTTCCCCTGGGTCCTGCTGTCCTTTGTTTCTGTCATTTTTGACAGGAACCAAGGGCAGATAAATGTTCATTTTCTAAATTTTTTAGGGCCCCCGTGGGCCAGATAGAATGGCCTCATGGGCTGGATCTGGCTTGCGGGCCCTATTTTGCCCACCCCTGCATTAGACAAAACAAAGTGAATGAGGGAAAGGCAGTTTGCAAAATTTTAGCTCACAGGCTGCATGCCAAAGACAAATGGATACGTATCAATGGAGACAGACCTTAAAGTCAGGTATTCCTCCTGGCTTTAGATTCATGAGCCTACCATTGTCTTAACCAGCCCTGAAGATCCAGAGAACAGGCTGCCTTATAGTTGAACACAAGAAGCATTTAGAATTTGTTTTGCTTTGATTGATTTGATCCTTCTCTTAATGTCATAAAGTCCTTCTAACTTTTTTGCTCACTGTCTTAACTGGGAGAAAGGACAAAGGAATAATTATATTTAAGGAGCTAGATGGTCTTGAGTCTGAGATGTTTATGGTTTTTGGTCAGAATTGGTTGGTTTGATTTCTTCAGTCTTGCCTGTTAATGGGGCGAGGAATAGTACTGATGGAATATCAGTATACATCAGTGTGACTGATGTGGTGGAGGGATATACAGTGGGTTTTTTTTAATGGATTGGGAAGTCTGGAGGAAAGAACACTGATGTGGCAGTTAGGTGGAGGCTCAGTTGGAATACATGGCCTGGACTAACAGGCTGTGTCTACACAAGACATTTACTGAGTTGACTAATTAGCTCTGCAGTAAACATCTATAGATGAAATGAGGGGCATGTCTGCATGACACCTTAAAGTGGGTTAAGTGCTTTGCACCACTTTAATGGCATTGGTGTTTGCATGCGTTGGCAGCATATTGCATATTAATTCCAGTCGCTGTAGCACATTCAGTGGCATAATGTGCCTTAAATGACTTTGGGGTGCAGCAAACTAAAATACCGAGGAGCTTCGAGAAGCAAAGCATTGGGCTCTGTGCAGCTCAGGGGCTGTGCAAGCAGCCCATGCAGGCAGCTTGGCAGCAGCCCAGGAAAGCAAGCTCCATCGAAGAAAAAATTGGCGAGCCTCTTTTTTTTCCCCCCTGGAGCCTGCCTGTGTGAGCTGTGCAGGGACCTAGTCCTTCCCTCTGTGGCTGCAGTGTCCCCTGGGACCACCTGAGTCAGGTGCCTATGGGCAGATGCCACTTGGGGTGTGCTGCCGCTGCCATGGAGGGAAGTCCCAGTCCTTCCCCACAGCCCAGGTACCACTCCACTCACCGGCAGCTCGCCCTCCCCTCCCTGCCACCAGAGAGACAAGTAAGAAACGGGTGTACATGACATGGTGGTTTACTTTGCCCTAAATTGAAGCAGTGTTTTTAAAAACCCACTGTTTCAATTTAGGGCAAAATAAACCCGTTTTGTCTACACACACCCTTGGTGCCTATATTTTGTGCATTATTTTTCAAACTAAAGTTAGAAGTTGGAGTTCCAATAATACACACCCTTCTGAAGATAAGCCTTGAGCTCTATCTGTAGCCTATATCTGTCTGGATGATTTATCTAGGTCAGGTGACCACAGCTATGTATATAGACAAGAAACTAGCATTTGATGTTCTTCTTCAAGGTATTTGCTGTTCTTCAAGATGTGTTGACACTCTTTTCATTTTTGATGTGTGCTAGAGATTTTTGCTACCAGTACCATAAGGAGGGAGCCCTGCAAGTCCTAATACTTGGAACCAACCTGCCTCCCTTTCAGTTCCTTCTAACTGAAAGTGATGTTTGCATTTCCAAAGATGAAAGAATGGCACAAGGATTCAGAATGTACAAATGAAGAGAACATCACAAAGAATCACATTTACTATGAATGGTAAGTAACCATTCCTCTCCTTTGAGTGACTGCACACATATCCATTCCACTGTAGGCGACTCTCAAGCAGATGTTAGTAAAATCATTTGTTTGGAGTCTATTGGATCACTAAATGGAGAACTGCTTTGCAAATGTCTGCATCAGATCAAGAACTTTGGAGTACTGCATAATGTTTAGAGTAATTATCCAAAGAAGCAGAGGTGTGGCACAGCAGATCTGCAACTGGGAGAACCACCAACACACAGGGCACTGCTGGCTCCTACTGTGCCAATAGTGGCAGTGTGGTTAGCTGTTTTTGTGCTGCTTCTCTGGTAATCCCCCCATAGTTAGGCTATTGCATAGATTACTATTGTAACCACACAGAAGCTTTGCATATGTTTATGTATCAGGACATTGTTCAGAAGAGCTGGAGAAGTATGCTGTAATCTCACCAAATGAGCAGATGTCTGTATAGAAGGAATTTCGTAAACTAGAATTTAGCAAATGTTCATGCATGATATAATGTGCCCACTCTGCTGAAGCTTGTCTCTTAATCTGTTGGAGAAGCTCTAAAGAGGTTTACTCTATTGATACAGAGAGATAGGGCCCTGTGAACATTCAACAGATTAAGTCTTTTTTGTCTTCATGACAATGAGGCTTTGGAAAAACTACAGGTTAATATATTGTTTGCTTTAAATGAAAGTCATAAATAATTTTGGATGAGATCTCCAAGAGATCTTATGTTTGTGAAATAAAGTGTGTGGCAACCCTGCCACCAGAGCCTGAACTATCCTAGATGAAGATATTACCACCAAAATTGCTGTTTTCTGGGAAGATAGGTGAGGTTACAAGGTACAAAATATTAAAGATTCAAGTGGAGGACCCATACATTGGGAAAAGACAAGATTTGAATCTTCTACGGTGCCTACACATGTACTCTGATGCATTCTAATTAGAATATTAAAAAAATAATGTATGGGGGATTTATAAAATGAAAAAAATTTTACAGGGCTGTGGTAGCATAGTTTGAGAGAACAAAAAAAACAAACCACCTACCAAAATGAGCAGCTTCTGGTGTCTCAATCTTTTTCAGAATCATCCTTGTAACCAGTTCTTCAGGGATACGTTGACCTCTATAAAGCAATTCTTGACACTAAAAAATATAAAATATAACTTCTTAAAATATCTTTGTTGTTGTCCCATCCTGCCACCATTGCCTTTAATGGGAATAAAGCTGAGCCTGATGAACATCATGAAATGTAATGCAAGAATTAAATATTTTTTTGGGGGGGTTGTTTGTTTTTTTGCTGCCATTCAATTATTAAACTAACTGTATAGTTGGGAAAGACAAACTCTGGGGCACGAAGTGCCCTTCCTTAGCACTTTTTACCTGAACTCTTGTCTAACATCTGTTCCAACAACGCAGTTTGTTCAAGAAAAGATATCAGAAAAAGCCATTGATTCTTACAAATTTCCTCAACCATCACAAATAGAATGACACTCCAACCTTACTATATGAAATTTCATAAAAGGTACATATTTACCTTAAGTCCATATTCTGTTCCTGTAGAAATATTTTCTTCTATTACTTCCAAAGCTAAAAATTAAAATGAAAACAATTCATGAAACATATTTTGCATCTTTATAGTAGTTTAAATATAGAAATCACCTAGAAGGGCTGTCTTAATCAGCAACCCATGCTATCATACTGCAACTACCATGAAATCCATTGATGAATATTTTAATGGAACTATTTTACATATTAAGGAATCAAATTTTATAAGAAGAACAAACAAAAATGTCAGCGCTAAAAACAGCCAGTTGAAAAGAAGTTTATATAAATTAAGAGAGACAAAACTTGCAGTAACAACAGGCCTCCTAACATTTTTTTTAGTATGACTTGGTGAATTGCAATGATGGGTTGGGCCCATAAGAATGCTTCTATAAATCCTTCTTATGTATAAATCCTATCAAAGTCAAAGGCAGTGCTCATGAAGAGAGATGGAAAAATCTGTCCCTAAATGTATATTCATGATTTTGTCCATTTGGAACAATAAGCACTTTTCTAACCTGTTTATGATCATTAAATAGCTGTACAATTCTTTTTTTCATTTTTTTTTAACCACATGAAATGTTTTGCATCAAATATCATTTTTGTTTAGAAAAGTGGTATGAATTTAGAATTCTGTATTTTCACTGATAGAAAAGCTAAGAGATTTAATAAAACTTCAACTTCACTAAGATTTGAATTCAAAGTCTTCAAAATGCAATAAAAGACATTTTATTTGCTATGTCGCAAGACATTTTTAATCAAGAGAATCTGAAGTATTCTTTTGACCACTAGAGGGCATCCATTTTTTAATTAATTCAAGAAAAAGATTTATAATTAAAAAAAAGTTAAGAAAAGTTGTAAACTATAGAGTTCATTTATAAGAAGTTATAAACAGTTATTTGAAGTAGTTTCCCTATAATTTAAGGATATTGTATCTTTAGTTTACCATGTCTCCCTTTTAAGTTCTCCCTTTCACATCAGTCCTGAACTGGTAAGAAAATCTGAGGTAGAGATAAAAGCTTGAAGCAAAATGTCCTAAAGTACAACATCCTAAAAAGATAAGTATTTTCCAGAATTTAAGAAGTATTCCATTTTTTTTCCACTCTGGAGTAAAATCAGACATAATCTCCTTCCATCCATCCCACCCAGTCTACACATACACAACTGCTCTTGAAACACAAAACAAGAAAGAAGTGAAACTCTCTCTACTCAGCAATCCTTGTTGAGCTCTCATGCTCATGCCAATAATTTTGATTATATCTAATATCAAATGTTTGAAGCTGGAGCACTACTGTGTTTTTATTTTTTGCTTCAGTAACTGCAGCTTAGTGTAAGACAACAAGAAATTGCTGGAGACCTAAGCTCATTTTTTGCTTATCAAAGTTTCTAGCCCTTTTCCTCAAAATAATTCCTACCTCAGGACAGGCCTTTGCACTCATGTAGATGCCACTGATTTCAGAGAAACTCCACATAAGAGTCTTACAAGACTGGGGTTCTGACTGGGTCATTAAACGTTAACATTCCCTTCACAAAAGAGGAGAAAACTGCTTTGTTTAGCAGCTTTGTGGCATAGGCAGATGCACTTGCCTGGTTCAGCAATGATACGTTTCCTGTCAGATAATCTGTTGGCCCCACTGAAGTCAACAATGTATCAACCATTATTGCAGGAAGTCTGAAGACTACTCTAAATAAAAACTGTTATAAACCCAGTGCTGTGCTCTGGATACCAATGTTATTTACCTTCTATGAATGTGCATTTCCATATTTGTGCTATTTTTCTTGCTAATGTTTTCTTCCCAGCACCCTTCAAAAGAAAAAAAAAATACATTTTTGCTTAAATCTACTTTGCCATTCATAGTAGACAATAAAATACAAATGAAATTCAAGCCCTATTATTTGTCTTTATATTACAGTTACCAAAAAAATACCAGGGCATGTTTTTTTTTACTATTACAATAGCAACTGCAAGCCCTAGTCAAGATTAGGCCCACTAAGTTAAGCAATGGAGAAACACAACAGGTCACTGAACAACATATACTTCCTATTATCCTTTAGTTGATTTTATTTACATTAAATATGCTTGTAAATCTATTTCAAACCTCTGCTATAAGTTGACCATAAATTTTTACAAAGATTTTACTGGACTGAAATATTAAATTCTTGGTCACAGACCAAACTCATTTTTTTCTTTGCTAAATTTGATCAAACCCCTTCACTTATGCCTAAGTATAGAAAGATTTGTAGAGATAGACATGATATCTGAAATATTTTTCCATTTAAGATGTACCCTACTCTGAAAAGTGGCTCTGCAAAATATTCACTTTCTTACTCCACAGATCTGCTGCCCATTTATATCCAGTCTTACCAGTAGACTTCAGTAATAAAACACTTCTGTGTTTTTATCTTTGTTAGCCCTGAAAAGCCAACATAGCAAAGAATAACAAGCACTCTGATTGCTCTTAATTTATTATGTGTTGTACAATATTAACAAGGTTATTTCACAAGTTTCATGTTTCACAAATATAAGGCCTGCTAAAACTTTGTTATCAATGACGATGATACAAAAGAAAGATGAAACCCAGCAAGTCACAAAAAAGCAAGAAATATGAAGTTCCACAATGACATTTTGAAATAACATGTCAGAGTGAAATTGTATCAAAGATGTCTGAATCTTAAAGCATTAAACAAGACATGTTAGTCATCAATAAAAATTCTACCTGGTAGATTTGAAAAAGAAAGAATGTTGCAATTGAAAACTGTACTCTGTACATATGCAACATTACACTACTATGTATAACTTATTTTGATAAAAAATAATGCATCATAGTCCTCATTTTGCCTCATAATTTAGGCAATTCTCTTAATTTTGTAAGCGTTTGTATCTTACTCCCTTAAACATGCCCTACCATACTTTTCTGCCCAAAGTTGAGTAGTAAAAGCTTAAGTTTGGGAGGAAAAAAGGAAAACCGCATACTCCCATAACTCCAGGACTTAAGGCTATTAGGAAAATGAGGATTTGTGAAAATGGGCAATATCATGTACAAATAAGAGGACAGCAGAGAGATAATATGAAGAACAGATGAGACAGGACAAAATTAGAGGTCACAAGATTATGAAATGAAATGAGTATGATTATTTTGCTGGTTACAATTTTGCTGGGCTATAGCACGATATACGCAGTTCTGGATATGCTCTGTCCCTTTAAAACATCAAGCTTCTTCCAGCACTAAGTGCCTTTGTCCCAGGGGATCTGGGATGCCAAAGGAACCCCGGAGCAGCAAGGGGTCTTACTCACTTCTTGAAGGTCCGGAAGACCCAGGGGAGGAGTGCACACCAAAAATGCCGGAGCGGGTAGCCAGTCAGGCGTTTATCCAGATGTGGCAGAGCAGAGGGGGTGGTGGATGCCTCCCGGAAGGAGCAAAAAGCGTCCCCGCCTCAGCAGCGGGGCAGCTGAGGAGGAGAGCCCACAGGAGGGAACTCC
>JAGPOW010003642.1:84325031-84335208 GCA_030014935.1 Caiman crocodilus
GGAAATTAATGACGGTGCGAGCAGCTGAACCAGAGAAGGAACCGGCGGCATCCTGAGCAGCAGAGCCAGTGAGGGAACTGGCCGCACCATAAGCAGCGGTGCCAGTGAAGGAACCGGCAGCGTCCGGAGCAGCAGAGCCGGTGGAGGAACCGGCTGTGCTGCAAGCAGAAGGGCTGGTGAAGGAACCAGCCGCTTCAGAAGCAGCCAAAGCCTGGGCCAGGACAATTGGCCAGATTAAGGAAGGAGCCAAGGTGGAAGGTCTGGGCTGGCAGCCCCAGCAGACGCAATATTGAGCCAGAGGCCGGAGCAGGTAGCTGGCAGGTTAGGAGGGAGACAGCGGCAGGCCTAGAACATTGGGGAAGCCCAAAGAAGGTAGACCCACAGGTGGCGAGTGCCTGAGGTGTAGGGAGGACAGAGCCCCAAGACCGCCCGCTGGGGACCACGCCAACTCTCGTGGCTACCCCAAGGAAGGACCTCCCACTGGGATTACATTCAAAGACATGGCAGATGAGTTCAGGGGTCCTCCGGACATCAGCAGAGGTAGACATTGAGTCCCATCTATAAGCCCGGGGCCCGCAAGATCTAGGGCCCGGGTGAAGGCGGCGCAGGAACACCTCCTACAGCAGAAGCGGGTACAACCTTATAAGCCAGAGTCTTGGGTGAGCTCCTGGAGCTCCTTAATTCTAGCCAAGGTAGAACAAGCAGCCAAGCCTCTCTCATGAGCTTCTTCTCTGAGAGCTCCTTCCGCCTTGGCTGCTGACAGAGAACTCCCCTTCTACTCCTAGCCCTGGGGTTTATATTTGCCCAGGGTCCTGCCTCTCTTGGTCAGCTGACTGGGTGCAGGTGCAGGCTAATTTACCTGTTGGGCTGTTGCCACAGTAACCTGCACCTGTAGACTTCTGGGTGGTTCTCCCCAGGCAGTTTCTGCTCTTATAGGAGCAGGCACCTTGGTGCCCTGCAACACCTCTGAATCAATTAGGAGATATTTGGAAAGTTTTGGTGATTTGGACATAGACACAGCTTTAAATGCTTTTTCTACATACTTCTAGGTAGTTGGCGGCTCATGAATGCTGTGATGCTGGGGCAGATGGAGCCCCCCACAAAAGTGTGGGGGGCTCCCCAGCGCACTCAGCAGCTGACCCAGAAGTGGACTAGAAGCACTTCCTGTCCACTTCCAAGTCTGCTGGAGAGCACGCAGGAGGGCCCCCCCATATCTCCCTGGCTTAGTGCCTGGTGCCTTCTGGATCTGGGGGTCACCCGGAATCCCCCCACTGTGGCTGACTGCCGAGCTGGGGAGGCACAGCGGGGCCTCCCGCACACTCCCCGGTGGAACCAGAAATGGACCAGAAGTACTTCCAGTCTCCATTTTTGGGTTCACCCCCGAGGATGCAGGGGACCCCCTCCAATTCCTGTGGGATGTTTCATCCACCCCAGCATCACAGTGTTCGTGAGCTGCACTGGTACCTCCAGCTATGTAGAAAAAACATTTAAAGCTGTGTCTATGTCTGAATTGCTTATTCTCTAAGTCAGTATCAAATCTTCAGATTTGGATTTGGCCAAATAGAATCGGGAACAGTGATCCAAATCAATGAATCAAATCACTGTCCCTGATTTGGACCAAATCCAAATCCAAATTGAATAGGGCCTATTTGCACACCCCTAATAGCTATGGCTTAGCTCCCAATGGAGACAGCTTTTACTGGCAGAGAGTTATTTGCCAGTATTTTTATGCCATTTCCCAAATAAAAGAGAATATATAAGCAAGAGGAATTGTCAGCATACACTATAGCCTGTATATACAATAGCCTTTTGCTAGGCTAAAAACAGTATAAAAATAATGTTGCTTAATTGATAATTATAAGAGCAAAAGTTTCTAAGTAGAAGTGGCTAGAGTCCGATGCATGTGATGGAAAGGTACCCGCCTTAGTTTTGGCTTTACTGATTGTTTTCAAGATAGTATTTTCTTAGCTTTAAAAGAAGTCCCTTGTAATATGGTGATAGATGCTCTTTGAATAATTGCATGCATAAAAAATAGTTACCAGAAAAAAATAATGTTTGAATTTTTTGCCTTTTGTTTAAATTCTGAACTTCAGCACGGCACAAAAGTACATGTTTGGGCCAAATATCAATCATAAAAATGTATTAAAGGCAGCTTTTCAGCTGAGAATACTCTGTGCTTCCATGGGTCCAGATATAATAAAGTATTTTCTTTAAATAAAAAATTTTATGTTGGGTTGCCCTTAAAAATATAAAATTCCGCCTGTATTTGCATAAAGCTAGATATCTGGAGTTATTTAAGATTAGGCAACTAACTCTTTCTTAGCTTTCCCGTGAGCTCAATGGAATGCAACAAAATGGGTGCTTATTACCTGGCAATTACAAATCATCTTAGTCTAAGAGACCATGTAACTTCTCATTTCAGAAACAGAGAACTTTTAAATTACAACTGTAATAAATTACAAATTACTTAAACAGGATGCCTTGGTTGATCTTCCAATTAAATACCTACCTGATTTAAACAGAAAATATTGAAATACTATTTAGTTTTATATCATCATGTATCTGTAATGCAGTATGCTCAACTAAACAGTTTAATGGGTCTATTTACTTATATTTTGTCTTAAACCTGCAAATTTGTCATATTTTAAATATTAAAACATTCACTTGAACATAAAAAAATAAATGACCACATTAGGATTTAGGAAAGTAGAGCTGGAAGAGACCTCATAATATTATCTAGTCCAACCCCCTGTTCAAGGCAGGATCATCCCTAACTAAACCATCTCAGCCAAGTGCTTGTCTAACTTGCTCTCAAAAACTTCTAAGTTGGAGATTCTACAATTGCTCTAAGTAGCCTGTTCCAATGCTTGACCACCCTCATTGTCAGAGTTCCTCCTCACCTACAACTTCAACTTCCTCTGCTGAACTTTGAGGTCATTGCCTCTAGTCCTGTCCTCTACTACCACAGGGAAAAGCCCGTCTCCATCCTCTCTATAATTGTCCTTCAGGTATTTGAACACTGTTATCAACTTCCCAGCCTAATCTTCTTTTTCTCAGACTAAATAACCTTAGTTTTTTCAGCCTTTCTTTATAAGCCTTGTTTCCCAGGACCCTAACCATTTTTGTTGCTTTGTGCTGCACTGCTTCCAAACTGTCCACTTCCTTCTTGCCCAAAGCTGGACACAAGAACTTAGGTGAAGCCTCCTCAGTGCTGAACAGAGTGAAAGCATCACTTTCCCTGCTCTGCAGGTGACACTTCTGCTAATACAACCCAGCATGCTGCTGGGTTTTTTCTTGGCAACAAGGGCACACTGTTGGCCCATATTCAGCTTATGGTCTACTAGAACTGCCAAGTCCTTCTCTGCAGTACTGCAGCCTAGCCCATCATTTCCCAGTCTGTATTTGTACATGTGATTATTCCTGTCTAAATGCAGGAGTTAGCACTTGTCCTTGCTGAATCTCTTCTGGCTGATTGTGGACCATTTCTCCAGTTTATCCAGGTCACTGTGAATCATAGCCCTGCCCTCCAGAGTTCTTGTAACCCCACCCAATTTGATGTTGTCTGCAACTTTGTTAAGCATGCAGTCAGTCCCATTGTGCAGTATCTTCATTAATGAAGATATTAATCAACACCAGACTTAAGGTAGACCCCTTGGAAACACCACTCAATACTTACTCCCAACTAGACACTGAGCCATTGAGGTGCATCAGTCCCCCCCAAACTCATTATCATCATTAAGAGCAAAGATCCTTATGTATCCACCTTACAGTATTTTCAGCTAGTGTGTAGTTTCTTAGTTTGTTAATGAGAATGTTGTGAGAGACAGTGTCAAAAACCTTGCTAAACTCGAGGTATAGCACATCCATTGCTCTCCCAACATCCACAGAGCCTGTCACAGAGGGAAATCAGGTTGGTCAGGCATGACTTGCTCTTGCTGAATCCATTCTGGCTCTTCCTGAACCTTGTTTTTCTTTAGGTGCCTGTGAGAGAGCTGCAGGGAACAGGGAAGAAATGCCAGGAATGGTTGCTCAGCAGCCTGGCACTCACCAGATTCCAGAGCAGGCATGCCATGCCACGCTAAAGGCACAGCATTTTAAAAGAAGCCTCTCCCTCTGGATTGGAGGAGAGATCCCTGGCAGGGCTATTTAGGGCCCTGGTAAGGGGCAGAATGGAGAGGATGCCATCAGAGCATGGTGTGCTCTCACTTCTGGGATAGTCAGAAACTGGAACTGAGATAGTCCTCTAGCAGGCAGGAGTTGCAAACCTGCAAGCTGAGTGTGGCCACAGGGCCACTGAAGAGTCCAGTGAGATCATCTGGAGAAGGCAAGGCAGATCCCTAGAGAAGCTTCAGGAGCTTCTTATAACCTGCATCATGCTTATAGGCTCGGCAGTGCTACGCTCACTAGCACCATGGCTGAAAGAGACTTGGGGGTCATGATTGACCACAAGATGAACATGAGCCACCAATGCGATGTTGCAGCTGGCAAAGCAAACAAAAGTCTGCATTGCATCTATAGATGCTTCTCAAGTAAGTCTCAGGATGTCATCCTCCTACTGTACTTGGCCTTGGTGAGGCCGCAGCTGGAATACTGCATCTGATTCTGGGCTCCACAATTCAAGAAGGTGTTGAGAAGCTTGAGAGAGTCCAGAGGAGAGCCACTTGATCGCTTATGAAGAGAGGCTGAGAGCCATGGGACTCTTCAGCTTGGAAAAGCACAGGATCAGGGGGGACTGGTGGCTGCCTATAAGTACATAAGGGGTGTGCATCAGGATATGGGGGAATGTCTGTTTACCAGAGCACCCCAAGACCGCCCTCTTGCTACAGTTCTCTTCATGCAAACCCAAGTTAGACACCATTTTCCGGGAATGCATGTACAGCATAAAGTGAGGGAAACCTGTATATTACACATTGGCATTGTAAAAAAACAGAGGAAAACCTGTAATAACATGTGCCCCGTAGGCTTCTGGCAGATATATTAATATGAGAAGAAAAATTTCTTAGATCCCAATCCCATGATGTAGGTGAAGTTCCTTCCTACTAGCATACCCACAGGCTGCAAGCAGATCTAGACAGGTTACAGGGGTGGGCTGATGAGAACAGGATGGGGTTCAACACTGACAAGTACAGGGTAATGTACCTGGGGAGGAAGAACTTACGGCACACATACAGGCTGGGGAACTCCCTTCTCGTCAGTGGCGAGACAGAAAAGGACCTTGGAGTCATCATTGATGCCACAATGAACATGGGCTGACAAAGTTGGGACGCAGTCAAGAAGGCCAACCATCCCCCTCTGTGGCACTGGTCAGGCCGCAGCTGGAATATTGCGTCCAGTTCTGGGCGCTGCACTTCAGGAGGGATGTGCTCAACATGGAGAGGATCCAAAGGAGGGCCACCTGCATAATCAGGGGTCAGCAGGGCAGGCCCTATGAGGAGAGACTGAAGGACCTGAACCTGTTCAGCCTCCAAAAGAGAAGGCTGAGAGGGGATCTAGTAGCAGCCTACAAACTAGTCAAGGGAGACCAGCAGGCATTGGAAGAGTCCCTGCTCCCCCAAGCACTCCCGGGAGTTATAAGAAACAATGGACTCAAGCTAGCGGAGGGTAGTTTCAGGCTAGACATTAGGAGGCGCTATTTCACTATCAGAGCGGCTAGGACCTGGAACCAACTTCCAAGAGAAGTGGTGCTGGCTCCTACCCTGGGGGTTTTTTAAAAAAGGCTGGACGAACATCTGGCCGGGGTCATTTGACCTCAGTACTCTTTCCTGCCACGGCAGGGGATTGGACTAGATGATCTCCTCAGGTCCCTTCCAACCCTATGAAACTGCAGGGTCCTGCAGCTGGAGACGGGGAATTCCCCAATCCTCAGCTGTCCATGCCATAAAAGGACTTTAAACATCCTGAGTGTGGGGAGTTGATAGGCTGCACCCATGCAGGGACATATAAAACCATGTACTGCAGCCCTACATTGGCTGTTGTATAGAGCTTTAAATGTCCCTGAGCAGGAGAAGTCCCATACTCAGGGGCATGTAAATCTCAGTGTTGCATGGCATAGGACACCAAGATGCCCAGACCTGGGAACTGGACTTGCCTCTGCAGACTCTGTCAGGCAGCAGCTGCCAGGTCCTGGGACCCAGGGCTGCCTCTGTGAATTCATCAGGCACAGCTCCAGTCCCACTTTTGGATCCAACGCTTCTCTCTACCCAAGTCCCAGACTCCAAGGCTGCCCCTGCCAGAACCCTGGCAACAGATTTGGGCAGCTGTGTCCCATTCCCTGCCTGATGCTGAAAATCAGTGACTGTCAGCATGAGGCAGGCAGTCCTGGGTCTGGGACAAATGTCATACATTCAGTTTGATGCTGGATAGAAACCAGCCATATAGATGCAACTGGTTTGCCAATTAATCCCACCATAAATTCCCTGAACATGTGACATGTTATAATTTATCATGTCATTACTATGTTAAGTGCACAATAAATGTAACATCTGCCAGTGCCTTACGCTAAGTATTAACACCTCTAACTTAATTCACTGGTCATTCAAACCAAATGTATGATCCTACTAAGGACCATACACAATTACCATCCCAGTAAGATAGCAGAACACTCATTCAACAGAAGAAACAGTTTCCTAAAGTTTATTTTACTAACGCAGTTTTCCAATTGATCTGTCTCCCATTGACAGAGCTACCACTTAATGCTGAAAATCTGACAGTGCCTTCAACTTTTATTGATATTAATTAGAGCAGAAACCTTACAAGATTTAGGCCCATGACTGTTCCTTCTCAAGTTTCACACTGACCTCCACAACAGTTTTGGATATGAAAAGAATGTATTCCAGGCCCACCAGTAGCTTTGGCAGTATTTCTAAGTGAATTTTTTACTGAAAAAAATAAAACCTTTATAAAGCCTATTTCAGACAAAATTACTTTCAGTGAAATATATTCATATTCAAATGGGATGTCTTACTGGCTTTCCAAGGATAATTAAGCAGGTTGGTTTGGACAACAGAAAGGCTTTTTCAGTTTCATCTTCATCGAATATATCTGCAAAGGGGTTGACTTGTTTTTTCTTTTGTGAAGCCATAAATAGTCTGTCAGAAAAAAAACCCAAACAACTTATTTATGTAATACCAGACATAGTTGTTTCTACATATAGAAGGTGAATAAGTAGATAGCAAACTGAATAAAAATTGATCATGGCAGGCAGGTGAGGAAAAGGAAAAAGCAGCAGGTAAGCAACAGTTATTGACTGACACAAAAACAACTGTTGAAGAAATAATGAATTTAGTGGTAACTGGAGAGAAATTACTTCAGAGAAATAAGAGATTCTCAGAATCTTCTCTACCTGCAAATAATAAATGCATCTTCCTTCTCCCCGCCTCCCTACTCCCAATCTGACTGCAGCTCTTTCAATTTTATCCTCAAATAGTATCCAATTGTCTATTTATCTCCTCCCCTTAATCTTTCTTCAATCTCATTGCAGAAGGCAGGGCAGGGTGGCATCTACTCAACAGGGAACCTAGTTTTCTCTGATTTAAAAAAAAATCCCCAATTTCTGGATTACAAAAAGTAACCCAAAGTCCACATTTTTCCATGTTTAAAATGAAACACCACTGACACACACACGCGCGCACACACACACATATATAATGGAGTTTCATTTTAATCAAGGAAAAATGTGGATTTTATGTTGCTTCTTTTAATCCAAAAAGTGGGGATTTATTTATTTTTAATCAAAGAAAACCAGGATACCTGCTAATCAACTAACTCATTCAAAAATGTCTAAGCTTCTGTAGGTAAATGCCTACTTGGTCAGATGCTACAAATGGACTAGTTGGTAAAATAGGCAGTTGCTTACAAAAGCTTAAGTATTTCTGAACAAGTTAGTCTACAAGGTTCCACCCTGTCCTGCCTCCCACCTGACTTCAGACTACCATAGCTAACTACCTTTGCCAGTCTCCTTGCTACTTTCCTTCACCTCCATAACAGGGCTCTAATCCTGCAAAGACTTCAGGGACTTCACCTTTACACACATCAGTATCATTGGGTCAAATCACAATGCATAAGATGAGCAAGTCTTACACCGTTAAGATTTGGAAAAGTCTAGTCTATGCTGCAAAGTTTGTCCAGAAAAGTTATATTTGCTAGGGATATGAAAATATCAGATGCTTTAGCTAATACAGTGGGGCTGGCAAAACCCCTGCTCAGGATGCAGCTTTTGTGACAGAAGAGGGTCTCTGGTGGCTTAATATCATACAAGGAGGTGTTGAGGGGAGACTTTGCTGAAACAGCTCTGTTGCACAGCTATAGGAGCAGCAGCTCCATCATGTAAATCAGTGGGTGTGAACCTTTGCAGCAGGCAAATAAGCCCTGAGCACCCAAATAAGCCCTGAATGCTCCCCAAGTGCTGCTCCAATCGCCTGTCCCTGCCTGATATGCCTCTGTGCTGTCTGTCCCCTCCCCAGTCTGCTGTGTCTCACACACAAAGGCTGCCTATGCCACTTGTTTCATCCCGGATGCCTATGATAGATCTCATAAAGCACACTGGGACAGCTATATCTCAAATATAGATGTGGAGAAAGCTGGTATAGACTTGATGTCCAGACTGATATCCCACAGGAGAATGAGATAGCTTGGTTATGGGGCTGGGACAGAAGCATCCCAAAGGAGGTTTGGCAGTGGATACTACCAGAAAACAAAAAAAAAGAAAGAACAACCAACTTGATGATGAACACCTAGAGAGCAAGGGTTGGTCACCCCTGCTGTCAATGAGCTGTGTCAGGATGAATATCAGGGTGTGGGGCTCTGCTCTGCAATCCTGCTGAAAGGCCCAGCTCCTTCCCATCCCCAACTGATGCTGGGGGAGGGGTGTTGCAGGATGATCTGGTGTGAAGAACAGCAAGGTGGGGGAAACAGTTTGTGACCAATCAATGGCTTGGGGTTGGGGGGTGGTTAAGAACAAAAGCGGTGGGTCAGACTAATGGTCTGTCTACCCCAGTATCCCCTCCCACAGAAGTAGATGTTATATAGGGAGACTACGGGACTGGATCTCTCCAGAGTGATCTATCCTCCTAGTTCAGTGTTTGTCAATCTGTGGGTCATGACCCAAAAGTCAGTCACAAGACTATGTGAAAGGGTCACAAACAAACTTTAAAAATAGATTCCCATTTAAAGGAGAAAAACACGGGAAATGATAGCTTTTCCCTTGCAGGCTGGCAGAGTCCCAGCCTGTGAGGGGCTGCTTGGGCCTCCCCGTGTCCCCCCCGCCATGCATGCACCTACTCCCTGCCCCACAAGCTGGGGGGCTGGGGCCTGGGGGCACTGGGTCAGGACTGGCCACTGATGTTTACATATGGGGCCTAGTATAAAAAAAGTTCAGAACCACTGGACTAGTCTATGCCCTCCCTGGCATCCACCATTACTGGCTTAGAGATGCCAGAGGAAACATCTCCAACTGATTCTTTCTATAGCCATGAATGAAAGATTGAGAAGTGCTGTCTGGGTCAGAGTAGTGCTTCTTGTCCTGATGCCTAGGGTCAGGTCCCTCTGGTTCAGCATGGAGGCAGGCACCATTCCACCCCAACCACATACACCAGTTTTGCTCTGGGCCTACTTAACTCTCCAGGAGTCCCCTGTGGTTCAGTGGTAGAATCCTTGTCTACCATACAGAAGACCTGAGTTTGATTCCCAGACACTTTTCCTACAGCCATAGAGGCATCAGACATCTGGATGCAGTCTGGTCTTTGGATTCTCTCTCAGTGCCCTAAAGGGAGGATGGAAAGTCTGGGCAGCTTCCACTCCTGCCCAGGCATGCACTGAAGGTCTGGGTGGCCCTCATGTATCCACCATGATCCAGGAGGATTGACAGTTGCCACACACTTAACCCTCCTACCCCCAGACACGCACATGCACAAAACCCTGTAAGCATGCAGACACAGGACACATGCAGACATGTAAATACATACACGCCCCTTCCTCCCTCCCCCAAAGTGCACACATTCAGGCATACACACATGCACATGCATACCCCTCCAAGTGTGAGCTCACACATATGCATATCAGCCAAATGAACACCTGTGCACAGGCAGACAAGGTTCCTTGGGTGAATTTGATATCTTTTATTAGACCAACCCAAATAGTTGGAGAATAGTTATTAAGCAAGCTTTCGGGTTCAAAAACC
>JAGPOW010003642.1:84339761-84491981 GCA_030014935.1 Caiman crocodilus
AACTTGGTGATTTGAATGGGAAGTGCTTGGACTGCCTGATTAGGTTTATGCTGGTCGGGCTTGAGATCCTCCACCGCAGGAGGGAGAGAAGGGTAGAGGTGGGAGGGTTCGGGTGGCTTTGGCGCCAGTTCGTCTCCAGTCTGGCTCGATGGGGGAAGGGGCGGGGTTGACGCATAAGGTGGAGGCGGGGCGGATGGTGGTACTTGCGCATTAGCGGTTCCAGGTGGTTCGTCGGCACGCCTCTGGTTCTCCTTCTCGGCGCCATCTTTGGGCGATGGTTTGTCCGACTGATAGCCTCAGGTATCTTTCGCCTGCGTCATGGCCGTCTCCAGTTGACTCTCCCAATTTTTGAGCGAGCGTGCGGCGTAAAACAGTCCACGCATTCGTATATTGAGCATTTTCCCTAAATTCCATTTATACCTTCCCAGTTTGTTTCGATGACGGGACTCAGTTTCTAACTCCTCCCGTTTCTTGCACAGCAGCACATGGCCAGGGGCCTGTCGGAATTAAGGCTCCGGTGGTGCGACATGGCGTCACGAACAGGATGCTCTTGGACGGTTAACATGCTGCTGGAACCCTGTCCTTGGCACAGAGGGGATAGAAAAGCTGAAATGAGTGATCAACTCTGGGCACACATAATCTACCATCAGGCTGGTGGCAAGCCACTGCAGGGAGATGGAATTGAAGGGTACCTCTCCCTTGATACCATCAGGGGCGACACCAGTAATCCCGAGACCCACTCAAAGGAGTGGACAGTCTCTGGGCTATACCCGGCTGCTTTGGGCTGCTTACCATCCAACCCCAGGGTGTTTTTCCGCCCCGAGGATAAAGCCGGTGTGGCTACCCTCCATAAAGTACACCTGAACAAGGAGGGGGCATCCACGGCGGCGCAGGACCTCGCAGCCTGTGTCCGCTATACCCACGAAGGGGGAGAGCCCTCCCCCGCGGATCAGTTTAACCCACCCAAGCTCAAGCAAGTGCTATACCCACTACGGGGGTTTAGCTTGTTAGGTGGTGTTATGGATCACTGCCCACAATGCAGTTTGCACACTTGACTGCCTTGCAACTTGTCGAATTTGGTACTCGACGCATCTTGACTGGAAATTTTTGTCCCGGTACTTGTCGTTTGCTTGGTACTCGCCGGAGGAGGCGGCAGTGGCGGCGCCTGCTCCCTCCTGAACTTTGCTGCTTGCTCTGCTCTGCTCTGGCAAGGCACCGCCGCCATCGCTGCCCAGCCCGCGCTCCCTCTCGCCCTCCCCTGGCGCGGGGAGGGCTGTTTGTTTGGTACTCATCGTTTTTGGTACTCATCGCGCCTCCCGGAACCAATTAACGACGAGTACCGAGGTTCCACTGTAGTAGGTATATAGTTACTTTAAGCAAGAGTTCTAAAATATAACACGTGCCAACTTTATATTAGATGGCAGTGCTACAGTATTTACTGTATTTACTTGAATCCAAGATGAGGGGTTTTTACCCAGTCAGATGGAGTGGGGGCGGAATGTGTGTAGAGAGCCTAGTCTTGGATTGAGTACCAGCCTGGGCAGGTGGCAGCTAAGTTCTGGCTTGAGCTCTGGGCTAAACATTGGAAGTGAGCCATTGCCTGCCCTGGGTTGGAATAGCTTGAATGGCAGGGGAGGGGACACATGGCCAGGGTGAGCATGGGAGAGACAGGTGGGGGGAACTTGCAGCCAGCCCCCCACTTCATGCTCTGTTTCCCCCAGCTGTCCTCTCCCCTCTTACCTTCTGCTTTGGCTTTGGTTTGGTTCCCCCCAGCCCTGACCCTGCTTGGCTGCCACTGCTTTTCTCTAGTTAGGCTGGGTTAGGACCAGGCTGGGGCTGCATTGCTTCTGACTGACTCAGAGGAGCAGAGTTGCAGCAGAAGCTAAGCAGAAGGTAGGGGATGAGGGGAGCAAGGGGGGAGGAGGGGTGCAGGGTTGGAGGAAGCAAGAATTGGGGGACAGGCACAGGTATTGGGGGCAAGGGATGATGGGGTACAGGTGGCAGGGGGGTACATGGTGTGGGAATGTCAGGGGGACAAGGGGCAGGGGAGCAAGGGTTAGGGGATCTGGTCCCTTGCCTTCTACCACTGCTTTCCCCACCACAGCAGTGGGGAAACTAAGCAAATTTAAGATGGACTTCTACTAATTAGATTCTATACGTGGAAAATTATAACAAATATGTAATTTTTCCATGTGTAGATTCTAATAACTGGGGGGGAAGGGGCCATCTTAAATTTGGAGTAGTCTTGTATTTGGGTAAATATTGTATAAATGGCTGTACCTACAGTGTCTTGTGGGTTATGAACATTTGATCGATCAGAATGTGTATAATCAGGCTAGCAAGGGAAACAGTCCAGCTGCCCCATGATGGCTGGTTCTGGTAGACTGAACTTCTATTAGCAAAGAGCCTTTCCTTGTTCTGTTTTATCCATGTAGATTTTTTTCATTACATAATCGTGTTCTGCGTTCCAAGAACAAATAACATCAATTGCATTCATGAATATCTATTTTGTTATTCCCACAATTTTCCTTGTTATCCTTAATCCATTCTTGGTTTTCTAGAGTCAGGTGGTTGATGTATCATTCTTACTATTGTCTAACAATATGTCTTGTGTGTTAACTTATCTGTAGTAGCTCCTTTCCTTTGTTGAAGATTTAGTGGCTTCCACCTGAATCATAGTGTTTTATTTGTCTTTGTCTCTGTTAAAACCAGTGGTACCCAACTCATCGGGCTCTGCGGGCCTGATCTGGTGCATGGGGCCAGTCTTTGGTTCCATGTCCCCTCCCATGGGTCTAGAAATCTAGTGGCTTCAGGAGCTGCAGCACCCTCGTGTCCATGGTGCTGAGGCCAAATAGGGCCCGGGACGGCCATGTGGGCAGTGGAGTTCCCCAGGGCTCATTCCTGGGGCCTGTGCTATTCAACATTTTTATCAGCAACTTCTAGGTATGTGTGGAAAGCATGCTGTCCAAGTTTGCTGATGACACAAAGATGTGGGGAGAAGTGGATGCACAGGAGGGGAGGGACAGGCTCCAACTAGATCTAGACAGGTTATAGAGGTGGGCGGATGAGAATAGAATGGAATTCAGCGCAGACAAGTGCAAGGTGCTGCATCTAGGGAGAAGGAACCTGCAACATACCTATAGGCTGGGGAATACCCTTCTCAACAACACAGTGGCTGAAAGAGATCTTGGAGTCATTGTTGACTGCAGGTTGAACGTGAGCCACCAATGTGAGGAAGTGGTCAGTAAGGCTAACCGTGCCTTGTCGTGCATCTACAGATGCGTCACAAGCAGGTCCAGGGAGGTGATTTTTCCCCCCTGTGCGGCATTGGTCAGGCTGCAGTTGGAGTACTGTGTCCAGTTCTCGGTGCCGCACTTACAGAGGGATGTGGCTAACCTTGAGGGTCCAGAGGCGGGCCACTCACATGGTTGGGGGCAGCAGGCCATGCCCTATGAAGGTAGATTAAAGGACCTGAATCTATTCAGCCTCTGCAAGAGGGGACTGAGAGGGGATCTGGTGGCTGTCTATAAACTCAGCGAAAAATAGGTCATCTATAAACCCAGCAGAAAATAGGTGAGGCTCTGTTCCCCCCAGGTACCACCTGGGATAACAAGGAATAATGGCCACAAATTAATTTGAGAGCAGTTTCAGGCTTGATCTCAGGAGACATTACTTTATGGTTAGGGCTGCCAGACTTTGAAATGGGCTCTGAAGGAGGTGGTGCTCTCCTCTACCTTAGGGGTCTTCAGGAGGAGGTTGGATAGATACCTGGCTGGGATATTATGACCCAGCACTCATTCCTGCCCAAGGCAGGGGGTTGGACTTGATGATCTGTTCAGGTCCCTTCCAATCCTAGAAACTATGAAACTATAGTTGAAACACACTATTAGTGTATGGCAGGAGTTACTGAGGCAGCTGGAGTAGGTGGCGGTGGATCTGAGGGGTTGCTACCAGCCCCTCACGCAGTGAGTGTGGCCCTAGCATATTCCTGAGGGGTGGCAGTGTAGTAGGGATCCTAGAGTAAGTGTTAGAGCTGCAACAGCATCCTCCCAGGCTGGAGCTGGCAGCTCAGAGGAGCCCTCTAGATCCAGGCTGCAGTGGCACAAGCATGACAGGAGGTGTAGAGGGCTCATTGCCTTACCTGGGCCTGCCAGTGCAGGCAGCCTGAGGGACAGACTTCCATAGGGCTTGGAGTTTTGCTGCTGTGGCCCAGCATGTCCCTCCTGCCCTCCCTGTGGCAGCAGGATTTGGGCACAGGACAAGTCCACAGCCCCAGGCCCTACCTGTTGGAGTGAGGTGAAGCTGTGGCTCTACAGCTGGGCAGTGCTCCCTAACGGCTTAGGCCTGCCAACTTCCTCCTGTGGCTCCCCACTACCAACTTGGGGCCTGCACAGTGCCAGATGCACTGTGAAGACATAAGGGGCCAGTGCCAGGGCTGTTCCTGCCGGAGGTCACTAAACAGTCAATGGTAAGCGGTAAATGGTATAACTATAATTGTCATTTAACTGTTTACATCCGTATCTTGTATATAAAAATATACTCCAACATGCTGGCACCTATTACATATTAAACTTTAACATACTAGAACATGGTCCAGCTAGCTTTAAAAACCCAGTCTGTCTGTTTCTCTGTAGGTAAAAAGTATTTTTGTGGGACTCTTGATCTATTTTCTTTCTATGCAGAGGGTACCTCTTCAGAATCTACTTGATTAGATGCTAAGTAGGTTGTTGCTTAGAGTAGCTCACACCTCTCTGAACCAGTTGGACTCCAAGGTGCCACCCTGCCATACATTTTGCTTGACTTAACACTAACACTGTTAACCACCTCTTCCTCTCATGATGCAACAGCTGAAAAGATTATTTTTTGCATGATTTTATCATCAGTTAAATAGAAATTGTCAGTTTTTCAATTGCGGGAATAAAAGATTTTCAGCAAAAGAGGGTTGGCATATATTTGCAATGAGGGGGGTTGATGTCTACAGGCGTAGTAGTTCTTAAATTTATGAATAATCTAGTTTAGTGGTTTTCAGCCTTTTTGCATTTGCGGCCCCCTTTGGAAATTTCCAGTGGAGGTGCAGACCCTTTTGAATTGTAAGTGTGGGTATTCACATATTTTGATAGATCATAGTTATTTTTTGCAGATCCCTTAGACATAGTCTGTGGACTCCCATAGGTTGAAAACCACCTATCTAGTTTTTATGCAAAACAAGTACAACATTTAGTGGCATTCCATACAAAATTTTAGATAAGTATAACTTCTATTATTACTAGTTTTCTCAAGACCCATGCCAGTAATCCTTCTCTTGGTTTTTAAAGCAAGCCCTTTTTTTTAAAATTTTTTTTAGCTACAAAGAAGTTGTATTCATGGATTCATGTTCATGACCTTAAAGGCCAGAAGGTAATGTTAGCTTCACTACTCCCTCCTCTTATGCACAGGCATATACACAATGTACATGTGTATGTATATGTGTGTGTACTGAACACAAAATCCTGGGTAGATTGCCTTTAATACAAACAAGTTTTCTTGGATATCAAGTCACTGTATCAAGTCCACATTCTAGTGGATGTTTCAGCATGCTATTTCTCATTTCTGATTCTTATACACACTTAATTGTACTTTATTATACAGCTGTGAATTAAAATAGCAAAATATTTTGGCTACGAATCTGTGATATTACTGCAGAGGAGTGGAAGTTCAGAAATATTTATGGGGGAAAGGACTTTTCAGATGTTTTAAAAAGTATTCTATGCCTTGTTTGGCCATATTTGTTTTCATTGCTTTTTTTACTCTTGGTTTTAAAAGTGATAGCAAATACACAAGTCAAACCAAAAGGTGCTGCTAAGCAAAGGAATGTTTGTTTTGTTACCTGAAATGTGCATTGTAAACCACAGAATTAAAGTAAAAATCAAAATCGCATTTGCAAACAAGTCGCTTGAGGTTCTTTATTAAAACTTTCCCCACCCTTTCTGCGTGGCAAAATATCACTTATGATTTGCATTCATTTCTGCCTTGTGTTCTTTTTATCATGCTTTTGTGGTTTGACTTGTTTTGCTCATTAATTTATTTGGTGGCATTGTGGCTCTGTGCTCTTTGTTGGCTCATTGTCTACTTCCTCAGTCAACTCATTTATACAAATAAAATTTTCTCTCATATTTTCCTTTCATTTGCTTCACTGTCTGCTTCAGGTTAGGGTGAACATATGACCTGGTTTGTCTCTTATCTAAACTTCAGAATATATGTAGATAAGTGAAGAGGATTTAAGAAATCTTTTGTTTGTGGTTAAATAAATGATTATGGACTAAGATGGAAGTCCCAAAAAATACTATTTAGGTAACTGAAATGTAAATAGTAATTAGAATTAGCCAAGGAGTACAATGTCCACATAATAGGAAACTGAAGGAGTTTGTAGGATCTCAACAGGAAGGATGGTTCTTGAAGCAATGGCTTTTGCAGTCTGGCTCCTAGTTTCAAAGTGGTGAATGAGAGCTATGCATTCAGAAATGAAAGATGCTTGGCTTTAGTGTTATTAGGACAGAAACAATGGGGCTTTCTTCTGACATTTCTCACTGGTGCCTTACAGTTTTGCATAAGTAACCTATAAGTATTTAGCTTTGAATGAAACCCCTCTGGCACATCCACTAAAATTATCAGTTGTAAACCAAATTCATGTTGTTGTAATGAAAGTGTAATCAGTATGTTGTATTAAAAATACATTATTAATGATTACTGCTAGTAACAAATATTGTAAGATGGGTACCATGGGTACCCTTGAGTTTTTTGTGTTTTTTGTTTTGTTTGAACGTGGCATTGTTTCATTAGTAATAATGATCTAGGCTCACTGGGAATTTGGAAGTTCCTGCTGTAGGAAGCTCCACACCTCCTGTGGCTTGTTAAGTGTAAGAGTGGAGAAAGTAATTAATGCTTTCTCTTCCTCTGTTTCTTCGCTGGATTTTATTCTGGGACAAAAGACAGACTTTTGAGATCAAAAGTAAACTGAGTATAGTGTGGGGAGTTTCTGCCTCTCCCTGATCCCATTTTGAGTTTGTCATTCTCTCTTCCTTTTGCTATAAACAAAACACTAATAAGTCTGATTAAAAATATAGCATATAGACTCAGCTTCTAAGACAGACACAAAGAGGTGGATTTCTGGGAGACTGGGAGATCTTGTGGGATGTAGAAACAAACAGGATGCAGTAGCAGAAGGTGAAGGGAATTGGAATTGAATACAATACTGCATGAAGCCTTAAATGTTCCTGGGGACGGTGGAATTACTGACAGAGGTAAAGAACAGTGAGAGCAAGGGTGGGAATTATTAAGTACTGTTTTCAGTTTCAGTTTCACTTGTGACCTTGTCACTAGAAAAGGGGACAGAAAGGCAATTGTGAAGAGGCAGCAGGAGATAGAAATCAGGGTAGCCAGGTGTCATACAGATGCTAATAGAATTAATGAGGGTGAATGGGGTGGACTATCTGAGAGATGCTAATAGAGAGCTCCTATAGTGAAGGAGTCACCAAAGAAGATAACTGAGCATTTGGGGAGTTTGAAATTGAGTACATTAAAGCCATTTATTCTGGGGGCTACAAAAGCCTGTAAAAGAGAGAATATAGGACTGAGGGGGTGAAAACAATGGCTTTCATGTTTATAGGGAGCAAACAGATATTTAAGAGTCTTGGTGAACCTATTATTTTTTTCTGATTATCAACAATCAGTCATTGTTTTTGTTTCACTAATTAATCAGGAGGTAGCAGGAACTGGCAGCAGGCTCCAGGAGCTTGGTGTTGAAGGAAAGGAAGCCCATAGGACAGAAACTGGAATAGTGGAAGTACTTAAGACAAGTTTTTAGGATCAGAATGCAGTAGCATCTTTAAAATAAGAAAGAGCAGGAGCCACAGCTTGGTAAAAAGGAGGAAGAGATTAAAATAAATAGAATAATTTCAAACAACAGCGTATGTACAGTAAAAGAAATATATATATCTAAGACAGCTATTAAACCTTGCCTTTTTTAAGTGATGTTACAGTTGATAATATTGTGATGTGGGTTGATTATGAATTGGGTATAGGTATACATTTTATGCTAGGAAATTGAGAGCTTGTTTAGAATAGGCCAGGTGAACATACTGAGGAAGCCATAAACAGATGAAATGTAGAGGTAGAATCCAGAGGGAAGTAGTGATGCTGAACAGTTCCTTAGGGTAGTTTGTGTACCTTTTGCTCTTGAAGTATACATCAGGGGGGAGTAAAGATACTCCTACTATGTGCATAATCTGAAGCACAAGAATTTAGAAAATAATCACTCCCCTCCCCCCCCAGTCTATGAGAGAGATGGGTTTGACTCACTACATTTTTCAGTGCCTGTGTGCATCATGAAGATGGGTCCTATCTGAGGACCAGTCTGAACCATTAGAGATTACAGGTATTCCCCCATATAATCCTGGGAGGATGTGATTTGTTTGATACTGCTTAATTTGTCTGTGCTATTTATGTAAAGGTTGATCATATTTTTGGTATTTTGAAGTTAAATTAGTACTGTTCTATTTTACTTACATTTCTAGGCAGCCATTAACATTATAACACGCTTCTGGGCATTCAGGTGCTAAGCAGCATGACTAGCAGGTATCACAGAGTTTTTTCTCTTCTTTTCAGGAGAAAACTGTGAAGTCAGGGGGTGGTATTTATTTCTACTTTTAAATCTCAAACATGTAGCCAAGTACCCATATTAGTAAATGCATGTACAAACAACAGCACTTCATATATGTTACAAAGGGTACTGCACTTTTGTCTCTTATTTTCTGTAATCATCCTTGTCTCAGCACGCTGGTAGCAGATCCCCAAAGGAGAAATCATGGGCTGCCCCCTGCACCCAGCTCCATTTTCACTGTCTTTTTGTGACTGCCTACCTTTTGTGTGGCTCTGTCCCCCATGGCTGATTGACTGGCAGAGAGGGGCAGGGCCACATAAAAGCCAGCCCTCTTGGCCAGTCAGCAGTAGAGGGTGCAGCTGCCATCTTGCTTGCTCTCCTTTGTGCTGGTGGTTATCCCCTTCTTCTGGTGGGCTGCTAGCATTTTATTTTTAGTAGGTGTTTTCCTTCCCCCAGCAATTCTGCACAAAATCATGGAAAACACCATTTTTCACAGTGTTTGCAGAAACTGCAGTTTGAATAGGTCGCTAGTCATTCTGTGCTTTTGCAGTGGTCTGTCTCCTGCATGGACAAGGTGTATGAGATGCTTTGAGAAGAAGTGCTGGAGCAGTGTGTTGTTGACTGTATGATCACTTGGAACTTCTGCAGCACTTATCAATGAACTTGAGCAATTTACTATAAGCCAGTGACACCCAGGAATATTCTTGACTGAAACTGAATAAATTGCTGGGATTCTTGCAAGTGTCCTTGAATTCTTGTCTTTGCCCTGTCAGGTCAGTTTGAGAACTGTTTTTCCTTCCTCGTTGTTGCAGAACTAAACTTTTTAGGATAGTCTGCCCTTTACTGCTTCAGGGAGGTGAGTCTTCAACTTTCTCTGCCTCAGAACTCACTTTTAGTTTTTTCTTCTTTCCTGTAAAGAGGATAATTGTTTTCTCTTGCTGTTGCCTGTAGCCTACCCAATCAGCAAAAGAGTCAAATTTTTGGTTCTTTGTTTTCCTGCATCACATACAGGTTTGTAAATGGAATTGACTAGTAGGGGTGTGCAAAGCGGGCCCTGTTCAATTTGGATTTGGCCTGAGTTGGAGACTGATTCGATTAATTGATTCGGAGGATTGTCCCTGATTTGATTTGGTTGAATCCGAATCTAAAGATTTGATGCTGATTTGGAGAATCAGCGATTTGGACATAGACACAGGTTTAAAAGTTGTTTCTACATACCTTGAGGTAGCAGGTGCAGCTTGTTTCATAGTAGTTAGGGGTCAGAAGGGACCTGAATAGATCACCTAGTCTAACCCCCCGCCACTGGTTGGAGCACATGCTGGGATCACACAACCCCAGACAGGTGTTCATCCAACCTCCTCTTAATTTAGCTGAGGTAAGAGTGAGGACCACTTCCCTCTGAAGTTGGTTCTAGATCCTAGCTACCCTGATGGTGAAATAGAGCCTCCTAATCTCTAACCTGAACCTATTCTCCAGCAGCTTCTGGACATTGTTCCTTGTCACCCCAGGTGCTGCTGAGGGGATTAGGACTCTTCCTATTTGCTTCTGATCTCCTGTAACAAGTTTGTAGGCAGCCACCAAATCCTCCCTCGGCCTCTGCTTGCTGAGGCTGAACAGGTTCAGGTGATTGCTGTGATGCTGGGGTGCATGGAGCACAGGGCTGCAGGGGAGGGCCCTCCACATGGTCAGCGGCAAACCCAGAAGTGGGCAGAAATACTGTGATTGCAGTGATTGGCCATCGTGGGATTGCCCAGGGGACTTCCCCCTCCCCCCCCCAGTTACCAGGACTGGTCTCAGGGGAGGCATGTGCCCCCCCTCACTAGGGTGGCATGAGTTGCCTACACTGGAGATGGTAGTACTCACTGACTCCTTGCGGTTGATCCTGGAGCTCCGTCTCCCTTACACCCTGTCCACTTGCCAACTGTGAGGATTGTTGTGCCACCCCACCAGCTCCTGGCTTTGGCTCCTCAAATGCCACTGATGGGTCTCTGTCTCATCGGCCTCTGCTTGGAGCGCAGGCTTGAATTTGCAGCCTGCCCTTCACTCTCAATCCTTGGCCTGGCTCCATCCTTATGCTGAGCCTGGGTCCATGCTGCCTACCGCAGGGTCGGAGTTGGTTATGCCTTTTCTGTGCCCTAGGGGTGGTGGCTGGCCACGAGCCTGTACCCCAAGAGCTAAGGGTTGGGAAGCCTTGGCTGGCTCCCTACTATTGCCCTCGCTTATTCACCGGGGGGCGGGGCAGAGTAGTGGGGGGAGTCTGCTCTGCCAGGTAACGCTGCAGCGAGCTTGGCTTCCCACTGCCTGCCTTCCATCTCTGCACCTGGCTTCTGCTGGGGTTTTTAAATCTCCCACGGCAGCTGTCATAGCTGACATTATCAGCCAGCCACTGCCCAGCTTGATTGACAGTGACTTGAAGAGCTGGCACAGCGCTGGCTCGCGTGGCTCGCTTCCTGTCCTGGCCTGCCTTCCGAGTAAGCTTTCTGTGGTGCTGGGGTCCCTGGGTCCTCCTCCAGGAGCATCTGTTCCCAGTGCTTCCCACTCCTGAGGTCAGCCCCTGCCCCCACACCCCTGTACATTGTATCAAAACAATCATCAAATTGAGCAGATAGAGCAGCCTTTTCCATGAATAACTTTATGGTTGACTAGAGAGAAGAATAGTGACGTAACAGCGGGCAGCAATGTCTTTTGTGCCACCATATAGGTTTGTGTTCAGCCTGTTTAAAGCGGAGAGGTCTCCTATGGTGTGTTGAAGCTATTCTGTCCTCTGGGCCTGTGATCATTTTCTTCCCGAGGTGTTGCAACAAGCAGCACAGCGAGTTCTCCCTGTCACTGGTTCAGTTCAATAGGAGACATGACAGTGGGAATCACGGTTTGCCTCTCTTGTGCTTGTGTGTTTGGATGCATCAAACTTCTGTGGGTATGGTACTGCCACAAAATTGCTGATGTTTTATATCCCTTTAACTTTCTCTGTACATTATCTGCAGCTTTAAAATTAGCAGTGTTGTCCATTTGTATGGGACTACAAGAGCCTTCAGTTTTTGGTGTTTGGTTATACTTTCTGATACAGATTATTTCAGAATTAAACCTTACTTCTTCTTCGGCATCGAAGCAAGGGCAAATCACTTGCATTTATTCACTGATATATTTTTTAGGGTTATTGGATAGGCAAGATTACTTCCTGCAGATTTATTTCCTATTAATCTGCAGCTTCTCTCTTAATATTCCTAGCGGGTATAACAAACCCTTTCCTTCCTACAGATGCCTAAACAGCTGTGTAACAAAAACCAGCTTGATACATAACCCCCGATACGAGTTTTTTATATTTTAGTAGATGGTTCAAAGCAGGGGTGCACCAATGAAAGATTTTTCTTGCCTGATACCGATAGCAGATTATTAACCAACCATATTGATGGATGACAATTTGATAACCAGTATTTAGTAATAATGCAAGGCGTTTTAAATTACTGACACAGATAAGCCTTTTTGTTTGTTTGTTTTACATGTATAATACACAAGCTTTAGTTCAGGTGCTCCCACCACCATTTCTAAATACAGAGACATTGATACAGGAGTTGTGGCAACACTTTTTAATTAGAGTGGTTCTTGAAGCCACTCTAATTAAAGGGCTGCCTCCCCCACCCCGAACACGTGCAAACATGCCTGTACCAGTTGCAGCAGGTGGGGCTAAACTAGCAGTGCCTGCAACTGGCTTTGTGGAGACCTTCAGCTGCCCTTGAACCCCAGCCTGGGTGCAGCTGCCTGAGCCTGCCCAGCAGGGCTGAGGGGGAAATATTGGAAAATATTATTGGCTACAGGGGCCAAAAAAAGATGATGGCCAATGATGTCATTTCCCTTTTTATCGGTGCCAGTCCGATAGGCAACCAATATATTGGTACATTTTCCAAGAAGAAACATCTTTCTGTGGACTGAGTTTGTAGATTGATTGTTAACTATTTTATCTGCCTGCCATCATCAAAGAGCAATGCCAAATTATGAATTTCTGAATTTGTCTGGCTTTCTTCTTAAAATTATAGGTGTAGTAGAATCAAGGGATTGGTCATATCTAATTAAGGGATAATATAGTGCCGTGATTCATATCCAGTACAGACTGGAGGTGCCCAAAGGTTGCTTTTATTTTACAGCTGTTTGGTAGCTTATATACAAAAGATAGATAGGTCCCAGTGAGCAGGTGTCTGTGCTTCAAAACTGCTTTCTAGTTCATAGTATGGCACCCTTCTTAAACTTCATCTAGAGCCAAAGATTGAGAAGATGGGGAAACTGTACTCCCAAGACACTAGGATACGACTTCTGCCCCTCCTCCCCCACACCATGTACCTTCCCTCTATGTCATGGTTAAAGAATATGGCAGAGAAGTATTGGGAAATTTGCACTGTTTCTGCTTGTCCTTTGTTATGGTAATAAATAGAGCATCTCAATTTTGGACTTTTTGAGAGCCTACTGTCAATAAAAACTTTTAGGCCTCTACAAACCTAATTCAATGATGTAATGAACAGAGAAAAGGAGTCTCCCTTTGCACATTCTACAGGCAAATTTCAGTGAATTTCTATAGATTCTTATTTCTTTCACTTATTCATTCTGATCTTTCCTTTTTTGTTGAAACAGTGCAACTAATTTCTACAACAGCTGTATGAAGGAGCTTTTCTTATGAAACATTTACTTCCTGCGGAAGCAGGACAAAAATAATTTCCTAGTGACTTCAGTTTGTATAGGACCAGTGCTGGCAAGCTTTTAAGATAAGCATTAGTGATGGCTAGAATTTATTCAGGGTGTTTTTTATAAGCTGACCTGTTGGATCAAGTCATAGGAATTTTTTTCTAAAAAGTAGAGATTTTCAGTGACTTTATTTTTTTAAAAACAGCGTTAGACAGCATTTCAGGACTATGCAGATGTCAACAACTGCTCTGTTATACTTAAGATTTCTCTCTCTCTCCAAGCTTTTTCTGGGGGGGGGTGTTTCTTTTTTAACTTATATAATACACGATCACTATTGTGTTGCTTGTATTTCTTTTCTTTTCTTGCTCTTTCCTGGTAGTGTGGTAACAAATAGAGTTATAGCATCTGTCATTGCTGTGGTTCTAGTCCTGCAGTGTGTCATCCCTGAGCACAATTAGTACCACCACATATTTGTTCCATTTGAATTATTCATCTGAAGGAACACCTATGGATAAAGAATTATGTTGTATTGTGTTAACATTGTTTGTTTTACAAATGGTTTAAGCAGATGCCTGTGTCAACACTAGAATGCCAAGAAATGACAAAGGACTGTGCAAAAGTAATGAATGCTGGGAACTGTGTGATGTTTAGGACGTCTGAAAATCAACCCGCTTAGTTGGAAACATGACTTGAGATTTTTTGTTCAGAAGATGTTGGTTCAAAGTTAGTACAGTAACCTTTAGCTCAAATCCAGTTCTGAGGGATGTTCACTTCCCTCTTGATTCCAGATTAAAATTCCTCTAATACATGCAGTTATCTTTCACAGACCAAATGAATACGTCCAACCAGTTGATCCTTATTTCAGACAAGGTTCAGTAAGAACAGCGAACACACCTTTTCCCAACTGTATTCTTTGAAACAGGGTTTGTCTCTTGTTTTCTCTCAAGGTGTAAGGCCAGGTGATTAATCCTTAATTTTCCTCATAGAAAATACCTCATTTTTTCCCATATTGACCTCTGGTTATGGTTGGCATTGGTAAACTTTGCAAGCCTCTTTTGTCTGGTTCTAGTTTTAGAAAAAAATTTTAAAAAATTCTGTTTTGGAAGAATCTCACGTTCAACATTTCATCTCTGTTTTGGGTCAAGGATTTAAACAGCTTGAATTATTCAAGTTGTTTGGGGGGAAAAATGTCATGCATGAAGACCTCAAAACAACTTCTTTTCATTATCCAAATGTGTGTGTAAGAACTTGAAAATGCTGCATTGATTTAGCATTTTTTTTCTTGACTGGGTTTGCCTTGGAAAGTGCAGACCACTGCAAGAGCACAGAATGACTAGGGACCTACTTTTGGCTTATCCATTCAGTACTAGAGTAGGGTGAACAATCAGCCTGTGTTGTCTCTTGAGATTGCTCCAGGAGGATACCCTGAAAATACTACATTTGGAGTAGTATTGTATTTAGACATCAGGTTTTCAAGGCTAAATCCTAAATTTCCTATGGTTGTATCTTGCTTCTCCATATTTGTTGTTCAGTGCTTAACTCATTCTCCCCCTTTTATGTGTGAATAGTAAGGTAGATTTTTCCATGCTCTTTACTTTGAGTGCTATCAAGTGCTGTATTTTAGATTACATACAAAGGTGCTTGTTATGTGAAATGAATCTTTTTCTTTTGATAGTTTAGAAAGAAACATTTTTTTTTGTATGAGTCATGTCTTAAATGAACTTAATTTCCTGTATGATATCATCTTGTGTGTTTGCTGCTTTTCATTCTACATTGGTAGTGTCAATGTTAGGATGCCCAGATTCTTTAATGGGCAACTCTTTGTGTTTTTATTAAAACTTGTCTGTATTTGGTAACTTAGACTATAATATTATATAGGCTGTTTGCTAGCAGAAGGGTGGCCAACCTGTGGCATGCACGTCACAAGTGGCATGGGCAGCCTCTGTAGCATATGGCAGATCAGGAAGGGAGCAGAAAGAGCGGTGGATTGGAGGGGAAGGCGATCGGAGTGGTAGATGGGTAGGGTATGGGGCTTAGCTTGTGGCACATCTGCTAAAGAGATTGCGTTCCACTGTGCTAGTATATACCACTAGTTATACGCTAAACATAAAGCTACAGTGGAGAGGCACAGTTCTTTGCAAGCGAGTTTGATGTTCCTTAAGGGAGCAAAGAGATAATATACATAAAGTTTACTGCAGTGTGATCACATAATTGTGGTTCTGTGGTGTTTGGGTGTTTTTTACTGTTTGAAAAACAAGAAAATATAGATAGATCAAATTAATATACTTGAGGCCAAAGGAGGAAGCAAATGCTTGAAGGAATGTAAAATGAAGAAAGAGGTTGACATCTTGGTGAACCAGAGAGCAGTGGTGTTTATAAAGCACCACATGGATATTTATTGTCGCACATTGCTTTTAAGAACCAGGAGGTGAATGCTATTTATATCTTGGGCAGGGGAAGGTAATGATTAAGAAGAGATTAAAATACCACTTGTTTTAAAGACTTCCTTTAGTTTCAGCTGTAAATTTTATAATTGATTTCCCTTCCCACAACTTAAGTCCATGTAACACTTCAAGCTAAGAGTAGATTGACTATAGCAGCATGACTTCATCCTGTTTTCCTACCAGGCTAGACATTAATAGCTATACCCTGTTGCAAATTATTAGTAAAATAAGAGCTGTCTACAGCAAGACAGCTCTGCAGTCTGCCATGGTTTATTAATTTACCTTAAATGTAAAAAGTAATTCCATTTCAGTTTCTTGTTTGGCCTTTCATTATGTAATGAGTACAGTGCAATGTGTACACTTTTTTTCTTTTCACATTCCCATCAAAAATAATGCAAAATATCACAAGATGCAGGTTTTTAATTACTAGCACCATTGAAATAAAACTTTTAAGGAATTTGAACTTGAATTAAAATGGGAAATATTGGTGGGAGGTCTTTGTTCAGATCATGACAAATGTAACTTTTTGTGTTAGTTTATTTTGTTATTTTTTAAAAAGAAACCCAGCAGATCTTTAAGCACAGCATGTTGTTAAATGTGTTAATTTAACATATATATTGTTAAATAGAGTATTTTTTATCATTACTGTTTCCTTTTTGACTTTGTGCTTGTTTTTCCTTAGCTCCTGTAAAGGGCATACAGATTTTCAAAACTGGCTGTTGTTAGGCTGATGAAGGGTCTGACCAAGGTTTCCTCACCACTCAGAACTACGCTCCATTTAGGATCGTATCTTTGTTTTGTCTACATTTAATGGGGCCTATTCTTTGAATCTTAGATTTATAGCTTCCACTGCCTTGGCACTGGTCCACTCTTTGGCCACACTAAGGTAGAATACACACACAAAGTTGAATGAGAAAAGTTGCTGACCTGTATAGTATCTGGAATTCATTAAGCTGCGTTTCCTGTATACATGTTCCAAGATCATTTCTCCTTCTGCTTTGGAGGAGGTTGGCCTACTCTCTGCATCATTCTTTGTGTTCTGTGTTGAGGACATAAAAGTACTTGGACTGCATGACTGTCTGCAATGGATGCTGGCTAAAAGGCTCTTAATTTCAAGTTTGCAGAGTACACACACATCAGATGGCAAAAATGTATTGGGACAGGGCTTCCTGAAGAACTGCGGTTACTGTATGGACAGCAGTTTTCTTGTCCTTCAAAATACCTTCTTCCAGTGTTGCTTTCTAAATGATAATGGTAATCATTTTGACACTGAAACATGAATTTATCCTCCTCTTCTGTGAAATAGACAAGCCAATGGAATGTGATGAAGGTAGCAGCAAGTACATTATAGAATAGAATCGAGTTCTGGATAGCAAAAAAATGCTGTCCTTTGGAAGAACTGCTTGTTATTGCTTGGCTCTGCGTTGCAGGGGAGGGAAGCCCCAGGCAGGGAAGGCAGCTAGCTTCAGAGCCTGAAGTGTCTCTGGTGTTGCACAGCCCCGACAGGGAAGACACCTGGCTCCAACACGTGGGGCTTCCCTCCCTGCTGTGTGAGTGCAAGGCCTGCGTGAGTGTCAGGGAGCACTGGCAATACAGGCAGCCGTGCAGCAGCTGTGCTGCCCACCCCCCAGCCCCAGCCCCACGGTCTAGGCTCCATCCCGGAGGCAGCAGGAGACCAGGGAAGTGAGCAGGTCCCGGGGGCTGCAGCAGCAGCACCCCTGCATGGAAGCTGCCCACTGGCTGGCCAGGCTGCCAAGGGTGGGAGCCAGGCAATATAGTATGTTTCTGAGGCTGCATGTACACATGGGAGCCTCACTCCCACCCCTGTGGGTTGGGTGCAGTTTGTTGGGGGGTTCTGCAGGTTGCATGAAAGTACTTTGGCAGGCCAGATGTGGCCCACGGGCCATATTTTGCCCACCCCTGATCTAAGAGCAGCTATGCCTATGGTGTATGCCTATGGCCGATGCCTATGCCTGTGGTATGCTATGGGTATTTCCCATGCTTCTGGGCCTTGTGGGTTGTCCCACGGGGCTGGGAAGGAATTTTTTTTTCCCCCTCCTGTAACTACACATCTGGAAGATTTTTTTTCACCTTTTCTCAGAAGCATTGCATCATGGCTACAGCCAAACTAGGGTTTTTTTTTTAACTGGAATGTGCCATTGCTTCTGCTGGGTTTAAAGTCCAGAGGTTCCTGGTTAGAGGATCTTGCCTCTGCTCAGAGTCGGATCAATCACTACAATTGACATCAGAAAAGACTTTTACCTTATGGTCAGATTGGTATGGACTGCAGGGGTTTCTGCTTTCCTCTGGAGCAGGGGGCATGACTCTTCCTTGGATCTCTTGAGCATATTTTAGCAACCCTTGTAAGAGCAGGACATCAGCTCCCTGCTTAACATGTGGCAGATTGGGGTGCTATGTACTGTAGCTGTGACAGTTCCCTTTAATTTTAGTAATAGGTTAAACAAGGTTTTGCTTAGGTTGATTTAAGGAGGATCCTTTCTCAGGCAGATGTTTGGACTAGGTGACCACCAGAGGTCCCTTCCAGACCTACTTTTTCTACCACTCTGTGATTTCAAGTTGCAGCTTTCCTTCTCCACATAGCAGCTGACTGACTTTCTACTGCTCTAGGTTGGTTTCTTTCTTCAGTGATGTGCATTGGAGAGAAGAGGAGGCATTTTAAGCATTAGGAGTTGATTAAGATCTTCATGTAGTACATACAAAATGTACATAAAATGATGATGATTAAAACCAATAGCATTCACAATATTATTTTTGTTTAACTTTAGTTAACGTTAATTAAGATGGATTTATTCTAAGACTGTATAAATGCTATAATTACTGTTAATATCCTCATCTTTTTCTAAAAGCTTTTTCTTTTCTATTTTTTTTTAAACTAGCGGTATTTCCTTGTTGGCAGCAATCCTGCAGAAACCAAATATCGTGTTTTGAAAATTGATCGTACTGAACCAAAGGATTTAGTTGTGATTGATGATAAGGTAAGAGCGTCTTTATTTAGGACAACTGGAAAACTTACATATGAAGAATGTTAAGTATATCAAACTGTTTTGAATTTCATGTGTGTGTGATTGGTTTCTTAATGTAATTTTGAGTCTCCGAAAATTTTTCTTGCATTGGGCTAACTTTTTTATTATATAAAAATATAATATTTTTATATAATATTTGTGTCATTCACTTGCTAGTCATGAACTTCTCTCATTCAAGCAATAGTTGTTTGTTTTTGTTTTTTGTACAATTATATCATTCCTAAATACAAAATAACTCCTTCAGCTACTTCTTAATAAAATATTTGGATACCTTTTGTTTGAAATCAGTATAGATCTGAAGGAAAGTCAACATGGGCAACGAGTCCAAAGCTGTACAAAACAGAGTAACATCTTGTACCTCTCTGAGACTTCATGCTTCCAAGCCTTAGTCATATTTAACTGAGTATGAGCATGAGTACTCCCTCTGAAGTAAATGGGAAATGCATGTGCATAATGTGCAAGCATATATTGAAAAAGGCATGAATCTTCAGTCCTGTAAAGGCATCAGCCTATTCCAAGTTCCATTCTACTCAGTAGAAATCTGCATAGGTAAACAGATCTTTTGGTAGTACTAGGACCTAAGAAATAGAGACAGCAGTTGGAAGTACAGAAAGCACCAAGTTGCCATGTGGTGAATTAGGACAAGTTTTTTCCCATTCGCTTTAAAAAAACAACTAAATCCACCACTCAGATGGGTAGGTAGAGAGTAGCGTTGAAAACATTTGAGAAGTGATAAGGAGAGATAAATTAGTATGGGGAAGATGTGAACAACTAATTATTTTCTATAGCTATGATGCAAAGGTTTGTAATTTAAAAAAAGGTATATGTTGAAAGGGCAGATTCTAAATTTGTAAATAATTTGTCTAAGACAAGCACTGCATCAGCTTGTGTCCTTGGCTGTTTCAGAGGACTGTTCTTGGGCTGAATCTAACAATGAAGATCAGTTCCCAAAATATGAAAGCTATGATGCCTTCTTTAGTCATAATTCTACTCTAAAAAGTGCCATTAAACAAGTACATTTTACCCTTGTGTGCTGTTAAACAGTACTGACAATTAACATGATGTGCTAATTACGTATTTCTTTTTTAAAGCATGTATATACACAACAAGAGGTGAGGGAACTTCTTGGCCGCTTAGACCTGGGGAACAGAACAAAGATTGGACAGAAGGGCTCCTCTGGGTTATCTCGAGCTGTCTCTGCTTTTGGTATAGTAGGTAATGGTCTCTTTCCTTCACTTTTTATTTTTAAGAAAGTAGAGGCAGGCATAACAGCAGCAATTGTCACATTGTACAGATTTTATGTTAACAAATATTAACAAAGTATTTTTTGCACTTTCTGCTGTGTTCTGTAGATGTTGTATATCACACTTGTACAGATATCAGCCAGCAAAATGAAAGTGAATTTTAAAATGTCAATCCTGGGCATCTTCTGCTGTCATCAGTATCACCACTGGAAACTAATAAATAGTACACAAGTCATGCAGGAATTTTCTGAGTCGGTAAAGCAGCTAGAACAGGTGTGAGCAAAATGTGGCCTGCCAGGCTACTCTATCCAGCTCATGGGGCCCCTAAAAAATTTAGAAAATTAATATTTATCTGCCCCTGGCTGCCTGTTATGCAGCCCTCAATGGCTTGCCAAAACTCAGTAAGTGGCCCTCCGCCTGAAATAATTGCCCGCCCCGGGGTAGAACATAGGAATTTGCCTGATAACCTAGACTTGGCTTGAGATTGGGGCATGTTGCAGTTTCATCTTTTGACCTGTTTCCTATCCTGCTTCTCCTGAAGCACCTGAGTTCACTTTCTAATGTTTCCTTAGTTGATACCTCTTGAAAGAATATTGGAAAAGGTGACAGCCCATCCAGACTGATTAAACCTAATTTACATTAATATGCTCCCCAGTGTCTGAATCTAAAGCTCTAGAGAATGTAGAGCTTGGGCTACTTTGAAAGTAAATACAAAAAACTGAGGCATATGAGAAAATGTTGCATTCCTGCAAATGGGTCATTGCATGCTTATTGGAGTTGGTTTTCCTATTTGCTTGCTTTAGATTTGGTCATTTATTAATACCTACATGTTAATAAAAATGTGCAACTTAAATTGGGAAATGTTAAATTAATTTAAGCAAAGTATCCTCTTCATAAGAGAGAGATGAATACTTTTCAGAGTACCCCGAAACTCAGGAATCTCATTCAACATTCATTTTATCTATATATGAAGTAAGTGTCAGTCTGTTTAATTAGACCTTGTTCACTGAAAATCTTGTAGTATGTTATGGTCATCTATGAAAATGAACCTTTTTGATGACAGGAACATTATAGTAACCTTACTTAATCAATCTAGCAGTTCATCAGTCTTTTGTGCTATTTCTAGATGCCTCTGAAAAATGCTTGTAAAGGTAGGTAGGTTCTCTCTAACCATCTGCAATTATTGGTTCTCTTATGCCCTACAACATAAACTTTGTTCCATATATATTTACCCTATCTGATGTAATCTGGATATGGTAGTTATCTAACTTGTGTACTACTGAGAGAGGGAGGTTTATGTATTGGGAAATGTGTGCTCAAGAAATATTTAGGTATTCAGGTCTTTGACATACACTTTTCTGCTGCCCTGTAAATGCATGCTGGAGGAGATCTGAAAATAACATTAATCTTTGAAGATGCCATAATATGTGCTCTTTAAAAGATACATTTGAATGAAATCCATGTCCAAATGTTTCTTGCCAAACCACTTAAGTGAAATCATGACCCTTTTCTCTAGACAACAGAGACATTTTTCCCCAAGTTTCCCATTCCAGAGGAATGAGAGTGGGTTGACTCCCTTCTTTAGGCTCCACTTGCTACTGGGAATGAAACGGACACTATATTTCTATTTTTTCTGGAAGCTGGGAAGGAGAGTAGACTTTTTCATCACTTAATTCTTTCAGCTTAGCAGATAAATGACCTTGTATTTCTCCCACTTCTGCGTCATACAAGTACAGTTTTACTCCATCCTATAATCACTTTGCAAAGCAGATAGAATAGGGTTTTCCTCTCATTGTAGAGCCAAGTTAAGACATTTGCCATTTAAAAAAAATGCAGAAGCCCCTTTTAAATGTAGGGGACCATACCAGGAGGCCAAAAGCTTGATTTCTGATCAAACTCTGGATAGGCAAGAATTGTATTTGGTTTTGAAGAGATGCATAATGGACATTTATAGAGACAGTTCAGCTCATCAGTTATTTTCAGTACTTGAAGAATATAGGAAAAACTTTAGTTGCCATTTAAGAACACAACCTCAGTAGCCTTGCTGCTCTAAATGGAAGACTTTGATTTTTATTGTTGGCAGGGAGTCTTTCCCTGTGGAGGTGGAATCAGTTTTTCCAAGGGGGCCAATAAAGAAGAAGGAACAAAAAATCACTGTACTTTAAATCACATTGCGGACTCCTGCAGTGAAAGGGAAAAACAGGAGAAGCATTTGTTCTTATCTTTTACTTTGATCTCTGATGTAATGAGTGCAAGCTTGATTGTTTAGTTAGATGCACCCAAAAATGAGAATATTTTGACTGAATATCTTCAATTGTCTAAGTAATGGGGTTGTGTTGGTGAACATGTTTCAAATTTCTTAACCAGCAACAACTGCTCACAGAGATACATTTTAAGAAATTCCAAAGTAAATGCAACTTTGTGATAAAATGTATGCAGTGAAGAAGACTGTAAGAAAATAAGCTTTTAGTTCAACCAGTTATTGTAAAAACAAACAAGCAAAATATCACATACAAGAGTTTAAAATTGTGCAAAGGACTGAAAATAGTATCTGATATTGGTCTTCTGAACATTGCATTTGACCATCTCAGCTGACGCATCCAAATTATAGTAAATGGTATTTATTCGTTATCTGTCCTCTATTTTGAATAGGTTTTGTCAGATTTTTAGAAGGCTACTATATTATCTTAATTACAAAAAGAAGAAAGATGGCAGATATTGGTGGACATGCAATATATAAAATAGAAGATACAAATATGATCTACATTCCAAATGACTCTGTACGAGTCACTCATCCTGACGAAGCAAGGTAAATGTTGCTTTTTACTGAGGTTTGCTAGCTAATGTTGAAACTTCTATAAACTCTGGTTCATGGTCCCAACGCTGCCGGTATAGCCCCGGGGTCGAAGCCCACAGTGGGTAGCTTGCCCTTGCCTCTCCCATAAATCTGGGGGGGCATATGCCCCCATGCCTTCCCTGGGGGTGTGTGCAGCAGTGGAGAGTTGCCCTGCTTCCCTGTAACCCCTAGACAACCTGTCTGTAGCTCTGTCCTGCGCACTGCCCCCCCTCATTGAGCAGTGCCCGCCCCAGCCCCATTCCCTCCATCACCATGTGAACCTCTATCTGCTCACTGTCCCTTCCCTCTCTCAGACTTACCAGCTGGATGCTGCTCTCCGAACTGCCAGGCTGTACATCAGCTAAAGGATCAGTATCGGCTGATATGGTTAGTTAATAACCATATTAACTAACCATAGTTATTGGTCACTGATATTGGCCAAAAACATCTTTATCAGTGCACCCCTAGTTCATAGACTTCCTTCTATTATATACTTCAGAAGGAAGCAGTTTATTGAACATCTAATCCAGGGTTCTTAAAACTAGTGTAGTAAAAAGCATTAAAACTGGAATAGTAGAGTAGAGAATTTGGCCATAAATTCTGCAGACTTTACCCAGAGGGGAAAATGCATCTAAGTCATGCTTCTGCATGGGTTTGCCCACCACTTGCATCATTTGTGTCAGCTACAACTGTATGGCCTACATGACTATTGGGAGCATGTCAAAACTAATACTGGTTTATGCTTAAATGCTGTCCCTTTCAGTAGCTATGGATTTACTATTGTCATGTAAACTTCATTGAAAGGAGTCCCTTGCATTCCACGATGTTTGTTGAATGGATGGGGAAAAGACTCAGTTGCAAAATGTTCTCAGACCAGATACACTGCTGCTGTTGTGGAAGGTACTGGGCTGGCCCAGGATTGAGGCAAGAAATATGCATTTATCAAGATTCAGCAAAGTGGCTTCTCTTAAATATAGCATTTTTCTTGCAGATGCTCCCTTGACAGGATATTTCATGTACAAAGCAATATGGTCCTCTGAGATTTTATAGTCGTGAACAATATGCATATATATCTCAGCTTTATTTTTGGCAGGATTGAGGGTAATTTATTTCTAGATCACAGACAAGTAGTATAGCTAAATTTATTTACTGGTCTTGTACAGTGTGCAAATTATCTAAAGGTCACACAAATCACCATAAACTAACTGCAGACAGTAAATCTAGGTAGTGATAGCTATTAAATAAATTTTGATATTATGACACATTATAAAAGTATAATGCACATTGGTACTTCTTGTTCAGAACTAACAGGGAATATGATTGTAATAACTAAATCAAGATGTAGAGGTATATGATGTTTACTGTTTGGGATTTTTAATTAATTTGAATCTTTCCTACAAAGAGGTATTGTGGTGCTTGGCATCTATAGAATTACTAGGGATATGGTAGGTTGAAGTAGATCCTGGGATTTTTCTTGAGTGACAGTATTGTATCCTGCAGCTGATAATCTTTGGGAGTTGTTGGGTTAAGTACTGCCCGCTCTGGCCTTTAACTTACAGAAAATAAAATTGCAGCAAAAGTGCATCCATTGCAGCTTAGTCAGGCTGGTTCATTGCTGTTTTTGCAAAGTTACTTTTTACTAGAAGTAACAACAAAGGAAAAAAAAAAGATTAGTGAAAGAACTCTCAAATACTGGCTAAACAAAGGATATCTGATTCACCCAGTCCCACATCACATTTCTTGTAGCAGGATTGCCTGGCTGACAAAACACAGTGAAAACATACAGTTGTAGTAATATAGCTGAGAATTACTGGAGACAATGAAGTTTTTATGTAACTTGATTGGTGAGATTGTCAGACTGATTTTTTTTTTTTTGTTTGTGTGTTTGTTTGTGGCTTTTCTTCTTTTGCAATAATAACCTCTTGCTGTGTGGAAATACAACTTGTATTCCCTAATCAATTATATTTTGTTTAGATATCTGCGAATCTTTCAAAATGTGGACCTATCTAGCAATTTTTATTTTAGGTAAGTGTTTATCAGGACCCTTCTATATGTTACAGCTATCATCTAATTAACTGGTTAATTGTGGATCCTCTGTTTAATCACAGAGAGAATGAAATCACAGATTCTCTGATAAGAATTCCAAATTCTCTGATTTAAAAACACTAAATCCATGTTTTTTCCATGATTTAAAATGAAACAGCACTGTATATATATGCGTCAGCTGAACACAATGTTTTCTTGATATATTTAAAAATTTAAAGCAGTTTGGAAGCCTACCAGTGTCTCAATCACTATAATAAAATTAATTCTAAATACCTATATGTTTTGGCATTTGCTTTTGGTTTTTTAATCATGGAAAATCAGAGTCTCCCCTGCCCCCTTTGCTGACCAAAATGTGGGTCTGGCTGCAGCTGTTGTTTTCCCCGTCCACAGTCGCTGCTCCATTCCGTTCCCTGACTGCGTCCTGCGGCCTCACGTTCCTACCCAGGTCCCATGTGCCAGCCCTGCCCAACTCCGTCCCACACTATGGCGGCCTCATTCTCTCCCCCCGCCAGACTTACCTTTCCTGTAGGGATCTGTGGGAGCTACTCTCCAGGCTGCCATGTGTGCATACACATGCACATGACACCCCCTGCCTGTTTGCCCTCCTTCTGCTTCCTCCAGCCCTTTGCAGGTTGGAACTCTGTCAGCCTGCAAGGGGAAACTTGCCATTTCTCACGCTTTTCTCATTTTTCTCTTTTTAAAATGAGAAAATCTGTGTTTTACTATGTTTTTTCCATGGCGAATGGCCACAGGGAGGAGGAGGTGGGCTCTGCGGTCCTCTTGGGCCGCAGCAACCACCATCTACCAGGGGTGGCATCTAGCACTTGGGAGCTACTGGGGCGAAGAGGATGGGCAGGGTGCTGTGGACCCGGGTCCCTGGCCATAATTGGAATAATATTTAGATCTGTAACTGATCAGTAACTGATTGTTAAAAAGTGAGATTTGTCCTAGAGAATTTAAAACCTCAGTTTTAATTTCATTCATAGCTTAGAACAGTTTGGGGTAGCTGGATTTCAGGTTTTACTTGCAGTTATCCAGACATGGAGGCTTACGATGTTGTAAACACACTATACTAATGTTTATAAGGTGTCTTGGGGACTGAACAGGTGATTTAACATAAAGCAACTCTTGTCTCTCTTGTTTGTGCTTCATTTGCTTTTGTATGCAAAATAGAAAATGCAGTATTAAATTGCCATACAAGTAGAGAATGAAAGTTTTTGGAAGAGTTTCATGTTTCTGTAGTTCTGACAAAAGTTTAATTTTGACATCAGCTACAGCTATGATCTATCACACTCCCTTCAGTATAATCTTACTATCCTGAGAATGCCACTTGAGGTATTAAAAACTGAAACAACTCACACTCGACAGGAGAGCTTTGATATCTTTGAAGATGAGGGACTTATAACACTAGGTGGAAGTGGTAAGTGTACTTTAATGCTAATATACTTTGCTATAATTTCATTTAGAACAGTTTCATTTAAGTTTCCCTTTCAGAAACATTTAGCTTTTCTTTATTGATCAACAGTCTCAGAACTGTCCTGACTTAAAGATTACATAAAGAGCCAAGTACAGATATTTGAATATGAACAGTGCCATTTCTAGAGATGGTTGATCATTTATTTTGGTACATCACTTTGTAACTTCTAGAAATAATTGAACATGCTGATATTTTTCATCAATCAGTTATTTAGCCTTTTTATATGAAGTCCAATAATATAACTTCTTAGATGAAATGAGAATCCATCATCAGTGGGAGTATAAATAATGCTAAAAATCTTGTTATTTTGTTTGGTGTTGGTAAATATTGATTACAGAAAAATTGCTTGCTGTTACCACCAACTAAAACTTACTGGGCTCTATGAGAGATTCCAAGCATTAATTTAAGCTGGAAATGAAAAAGAGTGGAAACGAAAATTTTCCATTTTGGACCTATCAAATACAGGTTTGAAAGCCAATAATCTTTTTTTTTCTTTATTTTTAAAAAATGTTTTTACAGTTAGGAATGCACTGACATGAAAATGCTTTTTATTTTCCTTCTTGCCATACCCCATCTCCAAAGAGATCTTTGGAAGTCTGATATTTTTTTAATAGGGTACTTGGTTTTTCTTCCTTTAACACTTCATACTGATTACATTATCACAGCAACATCAACAAATTAAACTTACAAGTTTTTATTTTTGATTTGTCTGTGTAGTGTTTGTATAAGTGGGTCTACAAATTTGGTTTTCCTTTATTGAGTGTGAGTAAAGAACTGGTTGTTATCTGGGAATAGACTTTCATTCCCACGGTTGCAGCAGTTTTCTTTCTGACAGATATGGAGAGAGAATTTTTCTGTTTGAAGGATTTATGAAGCAGTGTTTACAAAATTTACAAAGCAATGCTTCTTTTTAGTCGAAACAGACTTAGACTTATACATCTGGAACTGCATGGATGGTTCCCAACAGATTGTCACTTGTTACTGTGCTAAAAAAAAGGAAAGTTCTCAGATTATATCATTGTGGAGATTAGTGTGGGAATACAGTGCCTCATATACATGGTTGTAGATTTTTTTTGAGACCATGCTGTTTGATGCCACTTATTCACTCTGTTCTTGGCATTCTCTACCAAGGCAAAAACAGTATGGTGGTCAGAATGGTGCCAAGCGAGGGTGTTATGTCTGTGTTGCATCAGGTTGACTGTAGTCTTAGGTAGTGTTTAGATTATCGATTGTATAGCATGGTTTGGATAGGGATGATCCTGTGCCAGGTTTGTTGCCTTTATTGCTGTATTTTCTTGCATAGAACATGCTCCAGAATAAGATTTACACCTTGATTTTGAAGGGTAGAATGAAGAAGAAAAGATCTTGCCTTGTAGGATGTAACTTGAATAGCAGTATCTATGGAGTTGAGGCTGCTCTGTGTTTTGCTCCCTGTGGATTGCATTCAGACTTTTACTTTTACTTTCTCCTGGCCAGAGTTTAAGCAGAAGAAAGTTCTGTTACCATATTCCCTGGCATATAATGAATCTTCCAAGTTGAAGCAGCCATCTTTTGTGAAAAAGGTGCATGAGAAAATAAAGGAGGACAGGGTTTAATCTTCCTGAACAACAGGCACAGCAGAGGTTTTACTTGACTTCAGGGAAATCATGCTTCCCAAGCTTTTACTTGATACCCTAATTTTTGTCTGTAAGGACTCAAGAGGGAAGTTACCCTGCCTTCCAGAGCACCCTATAAAGGTCTCATCAGGCCCAGAGGAAATAAGCTAGAGAATCCTACAAACAGACAAACTAACATTATCTAGAGCCACATCAAGCAGATATGTGAGGCCTGAATTTGTGCAGGCGAAGCGATGCCAAGGAAAGTTCTGGAAAGATCTCAGTATGAGCACTGAAACCAGTATCAGCTTTTTTAGTGATGTTGGCATTGAAAAGTCAGGTGTTAAAGGGGTCACTCAAGGAGAAAGTAAAGAGCTCAGTATCCTCAGGGACATGCACAGCATAGCCTCTGGAGAAGAATTCTCCAGTCCTTAATTATTCCAAGGGATAGAGGTGAGCAAGCTGTCCTAGGGGAAAAACATGGATAGCATCAGATCCATCAGAGGTACTGAGCCATCCATTGGCATGGGGACAAATATGATATTGTCAGAGCTATTCATTGGCACAGGGACAGATATGATATTGCCAGAGCCTCCATCACCACTGCCTCTTAAGGAGGTTTACTTCTCACTGGTATTTGGGGCACATGTTTTTTTTCATTGCTGAGCAAGGAGTCTCTGATCTCTGAGCACCAGCCCACCTAGACTCACCTTTTTTTGAACCAGCAATTTCTAAGCTCTTGGTCATGGCAATGCTCTTGGGGATATTGTGCATGCCTTCACAGCCTATAAAGAGTCAAAGTCCACCATCAGGAAAGGAGTTTCTCTCCCCAGTGACATCCATCATCTGTGTTCTGACCATGAATAGCTGAGTGGAAGTGGATCCACAAATGTGGAAACATCAGTACCGTGTGTCATTATCAGAGGATCTCTGAATGAAATACTATCCTTAACACTACTGCTGACTCTGGATGACTTCAGAGATCCTACTAGGATCTCTTGGTATTCCTAGTTGAAATTCTGGAAAACAAGGTTTTGCCCTCGGAGAAGTCTCAGGAGTAATTTGACATAATCAGCTTCTAGTTCTGCCAGGATCATCTCTGTGAATGAATAGCCATTAAACAGAGAGAGCAAAATGAGTTAAGAGGTATTGGCCTCCTTTCAAGAAAAAAAGAAGGCATCCCTCCTTTCAAAATTTTCATACTTCTGAAGTTTCCCTAATCTGAGCCTCTTAGCTGCATCAGTCAAGTAACAGCAGTTCAGATAAAACAAGTTTGCTGAAGGACACAGACTCATGTTCCTGGGAAAAAGCTTTTTTTCCTTAGCCTGGCTACAGCTGTGTGTGGCTAACAATCATACCCTTCTGGCCAAGTGTGACTGGTTTGTGCTGCCTGTGGCTCCCATGTCTTGACTAGTCCTTTTGTTGTGGATCTGGCACACAGGGTGGGTCTATGGCATCTGTCAGCTCCGGTCCCATGTGTCATATGCAGTGTACACCAGACCAGCTCCATATGCCTTGTGCAGCATGTGGCTATGGTCTGAGATCCACAGACAGCACTGAAGGTCAGATGATAGGCCCCCATGAGCTGTATCTGGACCACAGACCAGATCTTTGCCATCTTGGTGTATAGCTTATTTTACCAGCACGGTTAGGGCATTCTGAAAGAGATGCAAGCAAGCATCAAGAGCCTGACTTTTGAGGTCTTGAAGCTATTTGATGAAGAACTGAGAGAAACAAAGGAGGATCCCACAGTTTTTTTCTTCTTGAGCAACTTATGTTGTTCCTCTGACACATTAGCAAATTGAGAGGCAGTGAAGAGTCTCATCAGATCCAGTCTAAAGAACACCTTCTTTAGAAGCCACATTACCACATTCTACTATGTATATTGAATAGATGGGTATTTAGGATGCCCAGCCATGATTATTTTCTTGTAATCATAGAGAAGTAGAGCTGGAAGGGCCCTCCGGAGGTCACTTAGTCCAGCCCTGTGCCTGATGCAGGATTGTCCTTATCCAAACCATCCTATACAATCCGTAATCTAAACTCTGTGTAAAACTACAGCCAACCTGATGCAACACAGACATAACACCCTAATCTGCCACAGGTAAAGCAGGGGAATCGTTGCAGCCGATGTCCTGTTTCTATAAAAGGTTGTCAGTATATACTTAAGAGATCCCAGGTAGAAGGTCAAACCTCCCACTACAGAGGAAGGCAAAACCCCCCACAGTCTGTACCAATCTGGACGTTGGGTAAAACGTCCTTCCTGACCCCAGATATGTCAGTTTTACCCCAAGTGGAGGGGCAAGACCCTCTAGCCAGGAACCACTGGCTTTCATTCTAAAAGGATCACTGGCTCCAGCCTTGGCTGTAGCCAACACCCAGTGCCTCTGAGGGAGGCTTAAAAATACCTGACCACACACAGCAGGAAGAGGCAATGGGGGCAACCAGCAAAGCCCAGCAGTATGGGAAGTACCTAAAGTAGAACATAGGCGTAGCTTGACCTGGAGCGTCCCCAGCCTCTTCTTGAACACCTCAAGGGATGGAGAGGCCACAACTTCCCTAGGCTGTCTTTTCTACTGCCTTGTTGTTCTAACAGTGAAGCTTTTCCTGACATCCAAACCTCCTCTGCTGCAACTTGAAGCCATTGATCTGTGTCCTTTCTGCAGCAAGAGTGAAAAGGTGCACATCCTCTTCTTGGTAGGGGTCTTCAAATACTTGAAGGGCTGCCATAATGTCCCCTCAAGTGCCTTTTCCACAAGCTGAACATGCCTAGCTCCTTCTGCCTCTCCTTGTATGACTTGCTTTCCAATTCCTTTATGATCCTTGTTGGCTGCCTCTGAACCCTCTCTAACTTCTCCACATCCTTTTTAAAATGTGGAGCCCAGAACTTCACACAGTGTTCCTAATGATGCCTAACCAGTGCCAAGTATCACCTCCCACATCTTGCATCTACTACTTCTCTTACATTACACCTCTTTTCAGGGACCCTTCTCATAAAAGCCTATTGCAATGAGAAATGCTTCCTCTGTCTAGGAGCCACAGAGGCAGTTCCTCAGGACTGAAGAGGCTTCTACTCTTGATGTTTCCTAATACTAAAGCAAACAATATTTGTCCTATTACAGGCCTAAGAAAGCAGAGCAAATGCATATACTGTCTCAAGTTTGGGATGGGATCATTTGCTTGAGTCACTCCACCCCTCCTGGCTCAAAACAATGCTATCTGTCTGTGTGCAGAATGCATGGCCACCCCATCAGCACACAGGAGGCAACTAAGATTTCTCATGAAACCAACCATTGTTAATAGTTTTCTGTTCTTCAGACTCTGTGGCAGATTCTTAGCAGTAATAGTGTGGATGCAGGGAATTCACTTATGTTTGCACCTGGGCAACTGTGATCAGGTTTCCCAGCAGAAAAAACAAGGTCTTAGATTTCCATCTTTCTCTGTTTCATTGCGAGTTATGAAAAGTACATGTGCACAATCACAGATAATAGTTCAGAAGAGCGTTGATGGAGACAAATTGACAGCCATGCCTGCCTTCCAGGAAGCAGGTTTCTGACCACTTCAGTAAAAAAATGTACATGCAAGACAGATATTGCAAGTCTTTCGAATGTTATATATGTCAGTGTGGATGTATGTATGTGACATTGCTTGCCAGCTTTCATTATGACCCTTAAAACTGCGCCTGAAGTTGGTATGGCCGCTTGTAGATGTTAAAAAAAACCAAAACAAAACAATGCCCACTACCCACCCCCACAAAAGGCACTTTACCAGAAGCAGCAGCATGTTACTTCAACCTGGCTCTATAGTGTCTTTAGATCAGGCATGTCAGCAGGGCTTTTTGGTGCTTTTATCTAATAGCTGATTGAATCAGCTATTAGATAAAAGTCCCACTAAAACGCCTGATCTATACAGACATTGAGCAAGCTGAGTCAAAGTGACGTGATGCCTTTTGTGGGCATCTGCTGGGCTCAGTGTGGGAGTGTGGAGAGGGTAAAGTAAAGCACCATTTTGTTTTGTTGTCTTGCTCTCTTTTTTTCTCTTAATGTCTGCAGGCAGCCAAAGTGTCCCATCAGGGGTGCTTCTGCATGGCCTGCCTTGGGATGAATAGGCGTACCCACCTGAACAAGTAATCATAGTCCTGCTTCATATCCTCCAATAATTTGGGGACTAGATGAAATGAACATAAAGAAAGTAGGGATGCACCAATAAAGATTTTATTGGGCAATACCAATGGCTGATTTATTAACCAGCCATTTCGGCTGATACCGATCCAATAGCTGATTTACAGGAATGCACCCTTACAGCTTGGAGAGCAGTGTCCAGCCAGTAAGTCTCCTGGAGGGAAGGGGCATTGTGGGGGCATATTAAGGTCCCCAAGGTGATGGAGAGAGTAGAGCAGAGGCAGACACTGCCCAGCCAGGGTAGTGAATGGGTCTCCGGCTAGAAGCGGGATGGGGCTACTGGTGGCTTGTTCAAGAGGCACAGGATGGTGTGGAAGTGGGGAAAGCTCCCAGCCACTGTGTGCAGCCCCGAGGGAAACACGTGCCCCCCAGATTTGTGCATGGAGGGAGAGCAGGCTGTCCACTGTGGACTTGAGGCCAGGGACTACGCCATCCTCTTCCCAGTGAGGGGGGGGCTGCACTAGGGCTGTGCTTGGGGCAGGTGGTAGTGGTGCTAGGTAGGGTGGCTATGGGGTGGGTTATGGCCATCCCAAAATTCCCAGTAATCACCCCTACTAGTGCCACTGTCTCCCACCCCGGCCCATCCGCTCCCTGCTGGGAAGAGACTGGTGTAGCTCCTGGCCCTAAGCTTGCAGCAGACAGCTCGCCCTCATCCTGTGCACAAATCTGGGGGGTGCATGACCTTTATGACTCCCCTGGGGATGTACACAGTGGTGGGGAGCCAGTGCCCCCTGAACAAGCCACCCGCAGCTCCAGGGTCACATTCACCATCCTGACTGGGCAGCACTTGCACCTCCCCCACCCACTTCCTCACCATGGGAGCCTTGATCATCATCTTCTCCCTCCCCAACTTACTATTGGATGCTGCACGCGGCATTTATTGGTGACATTGTTGGCTACACTGGCCAAAAAAGCCGATTGCTGATAATGTTAATTTTCCTTTTATTGGTGCCAATCAGACTAATACGCAACTGCTATATCAGTGGGGTTTCTGATTGTGCTAGTTCTTACTGTGGAAAATCTAATTATACCAGAAAAGTCAAGTCATCCACCATAGTCTTCAGCCTGGATCTTTTTATTGATCTAACTTGCCAATTGCCTGTCAAGAATGGCGAGAGGAGAAGGCTGGGATGGAGTGCCACCACCTAATACCTCATGCTGCTGTTGTTCTGCCTCTTGCAGGGAGCAGAGTGGCTTCCCCACCCCCGGCTGGTTCTCAGTACTGCTTGCAGGGAGCTGGGTGGGGGAGCCGAGGCCAGCACTGCTGGCCTTGGCTCCCCCACCCTCTGTTCAGTCTTCGGCGCAACTTCAGAATCGTGGCTTGATGTAATGGGCATCTTAGACCCAGCCCCTGAAGCTCCTGGAAGATTTAGGACTTCAGACCTTGAACTTGATTTGGAGTTGAATGGGAAACTAATCACCCCCTCTTCGCCAGGAAGCAGTTAAATTCCAGAAGTTGTCCTCATCCATATAGCGACCCCAGTGGCTATACACCTTTCAGTGGTCGGTAGTGACCTAATACGTTTTCTGAGACGATTATAACAATGAATGATATGAATAACTATGAATGATTGCTGGGGAAATCGTGACCTAGACCCAATTTTCTTTACTGAGGGACTCTGACACAGAGTCCTCCATCTTTGCCATAGAGATCAACACAGTCTCTAGAAGCCATGTCCAGAGGAGACATAAGCCCAGGGTCCCTGCTTGACTCCTTCCTCATTTTGTTGGTCTTGGGGACAATTTTAATTTTTCCTCTGCATTGGGGGATTCTGCTGAACACTGTTAAAGGTGAGGTGAGATTAGAATTGATTATCATGATAATCGCATCCTGACCAAAATGATTAGTTCATACACCTACTACAGATATCCAGGCAGCCTGTCTTATTGCTTCTTGCCTAATTGGATGAAGGCAGACCCTTGATTAGATATCTTCACCCAGAGCTGAAGATATTTCTTTAGACCTTTTGTTTGTTAACTAGCTGAGCACTCCAATTGACAGACTGCCTATTGTCGTGACTAAGGTCTCCAGGTGGCCTTGGAGAGCTGCCACAGATATGCACTGAGTGGGGCAACCGGATGGTGACACCAGCTCAGATGCGTTCTGGGTCCTAGGCAGTTGGAGAGAGACTTCGGAGACGGTTGAAGTAAAATAAAAGGAAGTTTACTTACTGAACTTGTAGAAGGAAACTATACAAGAGCGACGAGATGTAGTTATATACAGGAACAAGTGAGGATAGCAATGGATGCTGACAGCAGGCAGAGTACAACGTGAAGCTCAACGCAGGTGGCTGCAGCCAGGTACTGCAGTACTTAACATGTTCAAAAGAGCAGGAGTGCCCAGAAGTGGCTAGGGCAATCTCCCCCATCAGTTGTAATTGTTAGCTAGTCGTTGGCCAAATAAGAAAAGTCACCCTAGGGGTCTCTCAGAGCTCAGAACAGGCGATCAGTCTGTTCTAGAAGTCGCAGCTCGAGAGAGAGAGAGCGTGTGCGCATGTGAGAGAGCTCGTGCGCCTCACCTCAGAGTGCGCAGCCCTTTAGATAGTCTCCTAGACCAATCAGGAGGCTTCTCTTACAGATGGTTCTAGAAGTAAGGCATTTGGACCTGCCAATTATGCCCTTGAGTAGGCCAAGAATGGTTTAACCCGCCACGATCACGCGCTGCCTGCATGATCAGCTAACCGAGAGGGGGTGTACTCTGCTAGTGCATTACTCATTGCTATATACAAACAGTCGTGTCACTTAACATTGCACAAAACAACATGAATATTGCCAACCAAGCTAATGCTGGATACTGAACTCTCTATTCACTGTAGGGCAATAATCTGGGGGAAGTTACTACTTCTACCACACCTATAAATACAGGAAATTCTTATACCAAGGGGATACCTTCTACCAGAAAGAGATGCATCTAAAAAAAAGTGGAAGTGGTTCTCAACGTGGGCGATTAATAACTTGGCAAAGGCCAAAGATTTGCACTATATAATGTTTTGAAACGTACTATATTAGCTTTTAATTTCCTTAAGTCTCACATTGCAGTTTTACTGATGTTCTACTTCTGTTTTGTGTTTTTTCTCATAATCAGCATAATCTAAAATTCCTCAAAGGCCTTTCTTGTACTTAACTCCAGTCAAGATATTTAAGTGGAAATCAAGTATCATGTTCCTTTAGTTTATAGACTCATCACCTCACATTCAGATACTCTCTCTTGTGATCATTATCTCAACATATAGTGTTAGCAACCCTTTTTAGCTGAGCTACTTAATGCGCCCTTCCAAGTCATCTAGGAGCCAGCACCACGTCCTGTGGAAGCTGGTTCCAGATCCTGGCCATCCTGACTGTGAAGTAGTGCCTCCTGATGTCTAGTCTGAATCTGCTCTCAATCAATGTGTGGCCGTTCTTCCTTGTTACTTGGGAGGTGCTTGGGGGAACAGGGTCTCACCCAATCCCCTATGGTCCCCCCTGGTAAGTTTATAGACGGCCACTAGATCCCCTCTCAGCCTTCTCTTGTGTAGGCTGAACAAGCTCAGGTCCTGCAGCCTCTCCTCGTAGGGTCTGCTCTGCATGCGAGTGGCCTTCCTCTGCACCCTCTTGATGCCTGCCACATCCTTTCTGAAGTGCAGCACCCAGAACTGAATGCAGTACTCCAACTGTGGGCTGACCAGTGTCGCATAGAGAGGGAGGATCACCTCCTTGGACCTGCTCGTGATGCATCTGTGGATACATGACAAGGTGCTGTTAGCCTTACTGACCTTGTCCTTATATCGGTGGCCCACGTTCATTTTGGAATCGATAATGACTCCAAGATCTCTTTCTGCCATTGTGCTTTCGAGAAGGGAGTTCCCCAGCCTATAGGTATGCTGCTGGTCCTTCCTGCCCAAGTCCAGTACCCTGTACTTGTCAGTATTGAATCCCATCCTGTTCACATTTGCCCACCTCTGTAATTTGTCCAGGTCTAGTTGTATCCTGTTCCTCCCTTCTAGCATGCCCACCTCACCCCAAATCTTGGTGTTGTCAGCGAATTTGAACAAGGTACTCCTCACCCCCTCGTCCAAATTGCTAATTAAGAAATTGAACAGTATGGGCCCAAGGCCCTGGGGGACTCCACTGCCCTCCTCCCTCCAGGTTGAATATGACCCATCCACCACTAGTCTCTGGGTGTGGCCCCCTAGCCAGTTTGTGATCCATCTAACTGTAGGCATGAATGCCACAGTCGCCTAGCTTTTTAATGAGAATGGGGTGGGAGACTGTGGCAAAGGCCTTTCTGAAGTCCAGAAAGACTACATCCACCATGACACCTATGTCCAATGATTTTGTGACCTGATGGTAGAAGGCTATCAGGTTGGTCTGACAGGACCTGCCCTTAATGAACCCATGCTGGTTGCCCTTGAGCATCAGCCCCCCCGCTGGTCCCTCACAGATGTGCTCCTGGATAATTTTCTCAATATGCTTCCCCAGCCAAAGTAAGACTAACAGGCCTGTAGTTGCCTGGGTCCTCTCTTCTCCCTTTTTTGAAAACGGGGACTACATTGGCCTTCTTCCAGTCTTCTGGCACCTGGCCACAGTGCCACAAGTGCTCATAAAGCTGTGCCAGGGACCCTGCGATGACCCAATTCCCTAGTGTAGAGAGCATCTGGACTTGCTGATTTGAACATGTCCAGCCCCTCCAGAAGTTCCCTAACTTGGACCTCCCTGACCCTAGGTCTGGCGGAGTCTCTCCTAAGTCTGCCCTGAATCCCAGTGGGGGAGATGTCCTGGTCCCTGTTCAGAAAAATGGAGGCAAAGAATTTGTTAAAAAGTTCTGCTTTTTCACCTGGTGTAACTACCAGATTGCCAAGCATATCCTGCAGGGGGCCCATGTTGCCTAGTGCCTTTTTTTTTTTTGACTCCCAGCACCAGCCGGTCTCCTGCATGCCAGCTACTACCAATGTGTGCCAAGTGCATGACTTGAGTGGTGGGGTCCAGACACTCCAGATCCTAGCCTTGAGCAAGTAGCGCTGAGGCTTCAGTGGCTCCCTATCTCACCAAGGACGTGGAGCTGCTAGACTGCAACCCCCTTGGCCTGTTGAACAGTCTGCAACCAGATGTGGCAGGATCTGGCTGTCGTTGTCCAGCAATACCTGTCCTGTCCACCGACCCAGTGTTCTGAGCACAAAGGTGTTCAGCATTGCTGGGGATGTTGTAATACCCCACTGCGCCTGCTTGGATCCTGGTTTGGTGGAACAGCTGGTGTTCCTGAAAGTGAACATCCCACTGCTGGGGTTCTTCAAGTTCTACCTGTAAACAGAGTGAGTGCCACCTTCCTCACTCCATCCGCACCTATTTCTGGTTTTGTTTGTTTGTTTGTTTTTTAAGCATTTAATACCCTACTCTCAGAGCTGGAGGTAGCGGTTTAGTGTCTCACCAGCTAGCAGGGGAAAAACATCTCCCTGCTGAGCAACCATGCCAGGAAGAACTTGGAGGTATAAGGGTTGGGGCTATGTGGGAAGGACGTGTCGCAACATCATCCTGGGCATGATCTAAAATTGCACTCTGCCAGGGTAGGAAGGCCTGGGTGGGACTACTGGTGGAAATGCCAGGACCGTGAACCTCTCTGGTGAGAGATGGGTAGGAGCAGGAAGCACCTGATAACCTCTAGCCACTGCACAGTCCTGGCTGGGGAAAAGCCCAGACCTGTAAGATCTTTGAGAGGCCTGAGGCTTACTGGTTGCAGTGGAGTTGAGGGTGAGAACAGAGGCTACTATGCCTGTAGTTTTCATCCCGCTGTGCCTTAATTTGTGATGTGTGACTTTGCATATGTATTTTGCTTGTCAGCACCTTGAGGTGCAGTTTCCCAGAAACCCCTGCACCTATCTCCTTAAAACCTGACAGGCTTCATGGCCTCAGAAGGTGCCATGATCCCTACTGTTTTCATCTAAATCTGCAAAAAAATGATAAAGGTATAGGTATTTCAGTGATTTTCCCCATTATCATATATGGTTGAATCACTGAATCTCTCTGAATTGGCACTGAATCTTCTGAAGCTGATTTGGGACAATGATCTGAATCTCATATTGAATCACTGTCCTTTGAATCAGCCGAATTTGAATCGAATACTTCCCTATTCACACAGGCCGACTAAGTGATGCTCACAGATTGAATTTAATGCCAGTCCCTTCCCATCTTGTTGCTTCTTACTGTCCCCCACCTCCGGTCTAGAGTGCTCTGTTAAGTGCAAAAAGCTCTATTGAGGTCCCCTAAGATTTGGCTGTTACGTTTTGCATGGATACCTGGATGCCGTAGTGATAGGAACAGATTATAACTTACATTCATCCCTATTCAGCCAAGCCTAAAGCTCATAATTAAGTGTTCTGCTCCATTAGGGCCAAGAATAACCAAATTAAAGCTGAACAGTTGCTGCATTTTTAAATTGCTGATGCATTTTCATTTTAACAAATTTTTAGGTATATATGGGATTGGAAGCAAAGCTTATACAAAGTATGTGTGGAATGGTAAACTGCTGGACATAGTAAAAAATACGATTCATCATGACTGGCTGTTGTTTATTATTCATGGATTCTGTGGGCAGTCGAGTATCCTTTTATTGTCATTAACAACTATTGGTTTAATGCATTTTAAAAGTTCTAGAGTATGAGGCAGCTGTCCACAGGACAAAGGGGTAGTTATGTTGCAACTCTGAAACTCAGTTTTGTTAAAAACACTTGCATGTGTATTATTTGCTTGATTTTTTTTTTTTCCATTCATTTTGATTGCTTTTAAAAGCCTCTGAGATTTAAAAAAGGAAAGAAAAGAAATGTTCACATCTGCTAGGAGTACATATGTAAAAGATGAACAAAGATGTTGATACCACAATACCAATTATTACGTGTCACAGGCCAGCTGAGCACTGTGAACATATCAATTTAGCCACTGGGCTGTTTTGTTCGGGATTGAGGAGGCAGAGTTGGGAGTAAAGCAATGGCAAATTTATTATAGCTTACACACACAACAGTTAACAGAAAGATAAATGTGAAAAGCACATAATACAGTATTAAAGAGCTAATAGTAAATAATAACAACAGATAATAACACCATATAGATAGACCAATCTGTCACAGGTCAGTTGGGCATTGCAAGGGTATTAGCCCCTGGGCTGTTTAAAACAACAGACAGACAGACATGGGTTGGCAACTTATCGATAGTCCCTCAATGCCAGGTGTGCACCAGGTGATTCCAGCATCCCCGATCAACGCTGTCAGAGGGATTACTTGGGTAGATCCCTTGATTAGGGTTCGATCCTCACTCACACTGGGAGTCCGGGGTCTGGGCGGGGAACAGCAGTGACAGTTCTGTTCCTTCCTTCCTGCTGGTCACCTGATGCACACGCTTTTAATACCTGGTTTTATGCTAATCTGTTGGTTTTAGAGTTACACACAATATATATGTTGCCCTATAGCTGTTACCCTATGGGATTAAAAGGTGTTAAAAATTATTATAAAAGGTTACTACCTAAACTTGGGTTTATCCAATAAGCAAATTACAACGCAGCATCTTCAGGTTTGAAATTATCATTACTCCACATAAATCCAACCCCTTTAGATCTCTTTGACTATGCTTATTTGAGATGTGCTTTCCCGGAATGTACTGGGTAGGCCAGGCGGTTGGATCCAGTTTTTATCATCATCAAGGCTAAATTCTGAGCAAGAAAAAAACGTTAATTCAGCTAATTTTATAACTATAGCTTTGTCTTTGAGGCCTACTCAGTTCCCAAACAGTTACAAGTTACATTTGCAGGTTACAAAAATACAAGCTTTATATTAGACAAAAATTCCAAATGCCTCTAAGAAGCACATATTTATTGCTTATTAGTTAGTTTGCTTCTGGCCATCACAATTGTATTATACCCCTTAAAAACAGAGCAAAAACAAACAAACAAACAAAACCATACCATATAGGCAGACTGCTATGTTGGCAAGGAGCTAAACTGGGTCTTTGACACCCTGATGAAGAAATTTGGCAACTGCTTGAGGACCAGACGGTATTTATCAAGGAGTTCTAAAGGGAAAAACATTGTACCACAGTTGAATTACCGATAGCCAGCTTTTACTGTGCAAAGCTCTAAAACACAGAACTTTCTTGTTTTGTAAGGGGAGGGTACAGCAGGGGTTGGGGGTTGGGGAGCGGTGTTAAAAATATTGAGCATTGCCTTAACTCCTATTGGGGTCACTGATAAAATCCCTTATTGGCTTATGTTGGAGCAGTGTTAAGCCAACAGCAATTAATTTTGGAAATGCTTTTCTGATTCCAATTGTAAATGTCAGTATATAAATATTGAATACAATATTAGGGGAAAATGCATTTAAAATTCAACCACATTTGTACATAAATTAATAATATAATCCTATATGCCACATTTCAATGAGAAATGTTCATATCTCATTGTCTTACAAGATTTGTATAAACTAAGATATGCTATAAAAGGCTTATGCTTTAATCCACCATCTTTATCATGTGCCATTAATACACAAACTTGTTCAGCAGCAAGGAAAGAAGAATGTTACTGATTCTGAACTTGTGTAACATTTGCAAAAAACTTCCTGATTTCTTTGTCCTCCTTCTGTCCTCCCCTTGCTTCCCATTTTTCCCACAGAATTAATCCCATAGAATTATGTGAGCTATTCTGTGGATGTGGCTTGATACATTGAATTCAGTGGGACTTCTTTTACATATGTAGCATAAAGGCCTAAATTTTTAGCATTAAACTCTCTCCAACTTTATTCTTTAAAAAAACACCAATTTTGGGAATGGGAGATGGGGGAATTTTAGTACTACGTAGCCATAGATTGAAATATATATATTTTTTACATTGTGTTAGAGCCCCAGGTACTTCATACAACTGAAGCGGTGCAGGAAAGCTTTGACAAATCATTTCACAATTTTGAATTTTTTTTTCTTTTGAACTATTCTTATGTCTGGCCTATATATTTTGAGGAGCTGTGATAGAGAACTATGCAGAGCATATTAAGTTGATTTGCACCTATATCCTCCTGTGTCCTGGGTCTGATGAATATTCCTCTCATTCCAAAGCAAAAATCAGATCAGTTCTTAGTACAAGCTAAAGCAACCCATCTGCTTGTACTATCTGCAAAAACAAAGGTAGTTAGGAATTTGTATATTACAGGTTGTGCTGGACAAAAGCACTATGCTGTGGCATAGGTGACTTCTTTGTAACCTATATAATTTGTAGTTGGCTGTCTGCCATAAGGATGTCCCATCCTGTCTTCTCCCTGTTCTTCCCTCTTTCATCTCCATAATTGATTGTGTCATTTTAATGGCCAGACTGTGCTAGGTTTGCAGTGCAATCCCTTACACTAGGGTTTGGTCCCACTGTATCTTGTCTTGTGAATATTAAAACACTAAAGATTTTCCCATGGATATGCTGTCTTCAAGAAAAAATTAATTTAAGGTCAAGTTTGACAAATAGATGAGTGTTGTGTGATCAAGGGTAATTTAAAAAATAATTACTGTTATTGGGTAAGTAATAAACTGAAGTCAAACCACAACTGCTTCTGTAATGATTTTCAGTACCTTTTAACCTTTCTTGTTACATAGACAGTTGTGCGTTTAAATGTTTTTCCAGGATAAATAATTGGAAGATAACCTGTATATCTGATTTGGAAAGAGGTATTCCTGAGTTCTAAACCCTATGCTGATAATGAGCTTGCCTTCTATGGCCTCAGATAAGATGAATTTTCTTTGGAGTTCCTTTTTTTCCCCCTTTATTAATCAAGATTAAAATGAGTGACAGGGAAGTGGCACTTGTAATCATAATGCATGTAAACCTTAACCTTATTACCAAGAACTTTTAATCTATGGTCGTCCAGTGTATGTCACTCTGATAGCCAGAAGATCAAGCAAATTTGCTGGAACACGTTTTCTGAAAAGAGGATCAAACAGCGAGGTAAAGTAAATTGCCTTCAGTTTTTACATTGTTTTTTTTAGAGCACATGAAGCTCTGCTTCAACTGTCTTTAAACTTCTGGTTGTTTATTTTTATTATATAAATATTACATTCATTTTATGAATTTCAAGGGGCATGTGTTGTAAACTAGAAATGATAAAGTAACCGTAAGAAAGAATCTGCAGCAAGAAAGTTCTGTTTTAGCACTTATAGTGAGACAAACACTGTGAGGCAATTGTTTATAAGGTAGAAAAGAAAATTCTGAGCTGGAAATAGCAGTGGCAAAGGGGATTCAATTATGTTATAGTTGTGTTATAGATATTCAGAACGTCACAACAGACATGTTTTAAGTTTTATGAAGTTTTTCAGAGTTTTAGAAAGCTAGAACAATGGGGGGATGGAAGCTATGCTGTAAAAAAAAAAAAAATGTTTGTTAAAAAATAACTGATATGCAGCATTTAGGGCCAAAAATGCAGTGAGATTTAGTGGCATATGCATCGTTATGATCACATGAGATGCTATTGACATGTTTTAGAATTGGTGTGGGTGTGAGGATTCACATTAGTACATCATGTTGCAGCCATAGGGTAGGAAAACCAACCACTCCATGTAGATATGCTGATAGAACTGATGGCAGGCAAACTCTGGGCTAAAAATTCATCATCTTAGGACTACTATTACTTACCAATATATATATATATATATTTTGCTTGTATCAAATAAAGTTAGTTGCTCTCAGGCCCAGCATTTATGAATTGATTCCTCTGCTCCATTGTAGGGCTGTGTGAAGCTTCGATCATGGATTCAGTTCAGAGAGATTTGATGATTTGGTCATAGACACAGCTTTAAATGTTTTTTCTGTATACCTCAAGGTACCAGGTGGCTCGTGAAAGCTAAGATGGTGGGGCGACTGGAGCGTCCCGTGGGAGTGCAGGGGTCACCCCAGCATGCTCCCCATGCTTCCGAGTCCTCCGGGGAGTGTGCAGGGGAACCCTACCCTCTGGCTCAGCGACTGGTGCCTCCTGGGATCCCCCTGCAGCCAATCGCTGAGCCGGAGGGGAGCAGGGGAGGTCCCCCTGGGTGCTCAGTGGTGGACCTGGAAGAGGACTGGAAGGTGTTTGGGTCCACTTCCGGGTCTGCCACCAAGGACGCAGGGGCCCCCTCGTGCTCCTGTGGGACGCTCCATCTGCCCCACCATCGCAGGATTTTTAAGCGTTACTCCTCATTCCTCAAGGTATGTAGAAAAAAAAATGTAAAGCTGCGTCTACGGTTGAATCGCTGATTCTCCAAATCAGCATCAAATCTTCAAATTCGGATTTGGCTGAATTGAATCGGGATAGTGATCTGAATCAAATACAGCCCATTTTGAACACCCCTACTCCATACTTAATTAGCCAGCAGATCAGCATTTTGGGCAAGTCTTATTGTTTGACGCTAAGGCAATAAGCAAGCATATACTTGTAGCAGCTTTAAAAGGGACAAGCTGCTCAGAAGGCAGAACAGCTCTTATGCTGTGGTTGTAAATATGTCTAATTTGACCTGAGATTGATTGATTGTCCCATTTTTTACTCTGTACCAGTTTTAATCAGTATAGTTCTGTGCACACATCGCCCTTCCAAGAGGCACTGCTGCTTCTTCACCTGTAGCCGGCCGGTGAAAAAACACAGCCTTGATAGACTTGTCCTTGGGATGAACCACAGTAACCATATAAACATACAGCAGGTTATCCCAAGGAAAAGTATTAGTACACTTTATCTGGCATACTTCAGAGGAATTTGAACTAAGATAATAGATGTGTATACAATCCCAGGACAAAAGGCTTTATCCTAAAACAAATGCAACATCCCTTTGTAGTCTGTAACTGTTACATGTGCATAAATCTGTAGCATTACCAATGGGCTAAATTCCCTCAACTTTGATCCTGGATGAAGTAGGGTTAAGGTTGGAGTGTTTTTGCATCACTTGTATTGCTACAGGCTTATGCACATGTAATAGCTGGAGCAAGATAGAAGCTTTACACTTAAATTTACACCAGCAGCTCCCCTTCCTTTTTTGAAGCTGCTACAAGTGTATGTTTGTTGATACCCTTGGAACCATTTCTTATACTGGCCTTATGTTTTAAGTTAGATACTACTATAGCTAGATTTTGGAAGGTCTGGAATATTTTGTAGCTAGTAGCATTATGGAGGATAGTACTGCATACTGTTCTAGGTCTAATCAAAGGTGAGTCGCTTCTAGTCCAGAATTCTTTGGCTTTTATGATTTGACATTTGCCATTATGCTTCCATCTTTCACAATTATCATTTCCATTCCAAAGTATGCTGCTCTGAAATGTAAGGTAAAATGCCTGCTACTTCTGCATATTGCTTGTTTCAGGGAGATGTCGCTAACGAAGTAGAAACTGAACAAATACTTTATGATGCTTCAGTGATGTCATTTTCTGCAGGGAGCTATTCTTCTTATGTTCAGGTTCGAGGATCAGTCCCTCTCTACTGGTCTCAAGATATTTCAACTATGATGCCTAAGCCACCAATTACATGTAGGTGAAATATGTTCTTCATGGTAGCCTATGGTTAGCAATGTGTTCTAATAGAGCATACCAGTGAGAAAAGGTGAAGGAACAAACATGAAGAAATTGTCTCCCTGTTTCTGTTCTTTGTGAAATTAGTTATGGGTTGATCAGGAATTCTTTATAATAAACATGTTGTATTAAATGACTCTTGGATGAAACTGGATCATAAGTAAAGGGGCTTTAGGACTGACTTCTTTATGTTAAAGTTTATATTCACAATTGTTTTTTGTGACTCTAGTGCCCTAATATAGTGCTGCTTGGAACTGAAGATGGCAATCATCTTTGTGTTTATCTTGTAATTGAGTGGTTACTTATGCATATGTCTCCCTTGAGAGAATGTTGTGGACGAAATCCTGATTCCATTAAACTCAGTGAAAAAACTCCCATTTAACTCTAACTATCTGACTTCAGTGGAACTATATGCCTGTTCAGGGTTAACTGTGCATAACCTTTTACTTGTTTGAGGCTTGAATTTGTTAATCAGAAACTGCCCCTGGTTAAGTTTGCTCAGACATTTAAAACAATAAAACAAACAACCCCCCCAGTTTTTTAAAGGAATAGAATCTTAATTTAACATTTAAATGAAAATGTACACCTTAACAAATATCATAGTGCATTTCTGAGACTCAGTTGAGTGACAAAATATATTATATTATCTGGAATCTCACATGACAGAAATCCCCTTTTTCTACAGCCCAAAACTTTCCTTGTAAACATTTCCATTAAAAATGCCAGCATAAGGAGTCATGAAATCTTCCTTTTTTTTTGTTCTTGTTTTTAGTGTATGTGGCGGAAACTTTTTGCTTTTATCCTTTTTTTTTATTTCTTTAAGTAAGAGATGCCTACATACAATATGCCTATTATATGTTTGCATTCAGTGTCTGCATTGTATATTTGCTTTACTATTATCAGAGAATTAAAAAATGTTTGGTAAAGAATATTTTAAAAGAAATGTGCTTTCTGGATTTGAAAATCCTTGATGCTCTTTTTGAATATATTTACTTTGTTCCAGTGGACCAGGCAGATCCATTTGCACATGTTGCTGCACTTCACTTTGATCAAATGCTTCAGAGATTTGGCTCTCCTATTATCATTTTGAATCTTGTAAAGGTACAGTATTGTGTAGTTTTAATTTGGTGTGGTGCAAATAGCCACAAATAACTCATGCTTTTAATAGGGGTGCTTCAGCAAAACATTTTTTGGGCCAGTACCGGTGGCCAGTTTTTTTGGAGATCGTGTGTTGGAGTTATTTTGACTTAGAAATCCCGAGTCTTATGATGTTTTCGCAACAGTTGGTATTACTGTATGTGCTACTTAGCAACTTTTGTGATGGTTTGAACTATAAACATGATATATATCAACAGAAATAAAGTTATGAAACAATAAACTGAAATATTAAACCTATATCAAAGTTAACTAACTATACAATAATGCTTTTCCTTTCTTCATAAGAAATAAATGCAAATTAAGTGTATGGCTATTATTGATGATTTGTTTTAAATTGTTTATATCTTTGGATTTGTATAAAAATCCTTTTTATATTTTTTAGTGAGTAGATACTTCATAGTGGTTTGTATAAGAACCATTTTATGTCATTTCATTTTTTTTCATTAAGAATTACTTTCTCATTAGTTTGATACATGATCTGTGAAGCTTTGATTCAGACTTCAGATTTCTTTTTAATCCTCTCCATTATTCTTCCAGTACATTAGGCTATAGAAATATATTAATTTTAGCCAAAAGCCTTTCATATGCATGGGAGAACTTTTTCTAATGGGGAAAACAAACTAAAAAGGTACAGTACTTTGGCACGGTGTAAGCTGAAGTTGTAAATAGCAAAGCCTATTATTTTCTTTTGCTAAAAGCTCTCTTATTTAGGAGTACTTTTAAGGATCAGCACATGAGGCTGTTGTAAACAACTTCAAATAGTATTTGTTGACAAAAATAATGATTTTCTGTTATTTATAGATTTAGATCTCAAAGGCCATCACTAGAATGAGAATCTGGACACGTGACTGACACGCAAATCATTTTGTGCTTTTATTCAGAGGGTTTTAGTAGTGTGTCTGAAAATGTGTGTCTCTGTAAGTGCTCAAAGCTAGGATTCTAAAATTAATGCTCTTTGACCACTTATACATATTTTGGAGAAAAATGTTTTGCCCTGTACATGTGAGCATTGAGGCAGCACCTAGACAAACACTGAACAATTCTATCTCTGAATGTTAATATTCTTTGGAGAACTCTTAAAGGTCAATGAATTTATATATGCATCTTCTTTTTTTTCTCTGTAACTAAGAAATGATCAGTAATTAGTAATAGATGCATGTGCTTTTGCTCAGATTTATTTATATAATTGCAATTGCACCCTTTTCAGTTGTTCCTTAAAGCACAGGGTAAGACTAGCATCTAATTTGAATTAATTTAGGGAAAATATTAGTTTATAAGTAAGAAGTAAATATACCTTCTGTGCAGAGAAACTGTCAACATAAATCTCATTTTTAACTCTTAAAATAATTGTTTTCATCCTTCGGAGGAGATTAGGAAGATCAATGCTCTTTTTTTCATGTCTTCTCTCTGCCATTTCCTGTTAAAGATCTCTTTCTTATCTTTATTTGTCCATAGAAGCCCCAGGAGAGAGAGTTACCTCTGTACACATTGTATACATTCCAGAGAGAGGTATTTAGCTGCATTAGTCTGAAATCAGACAGAAGGTAGAGTAGATTTGCATATGAAAGACTAACTAAATCAGAGATACATAACATTTGTAAGCAATAGCTTATTTCAACAGATGCTGAGAAGGGAGTGCAAGGAAGCAGCTTCTAAATAGAAAGCAGTGATTAGAATACAATAGGTAGAAAGGGGGGTGGCACTGCTGGGAGAGGCAAAGTGGGTAAAGGAGAAAAACAAAGCAGTTAACCTATTGAGGGATGGTAAGGGTTGTAAGAGAAAATCCAGGTAATGGGATAAGAATATGTAGTATTATGTTTAGGTAGCTGTAGTGGTCAGTTGGTTTCTGATATTTATAATGAGGTGGTGATTTGGCCATTACAAACTTTCACAGTGGTATCTAAGAAATGATTTGGCGGGGTGGAATATTTCAGGCTCTGTTTGATGAAGTGGTGGAAGTTGTTAAAGGCCCAGTGGAATTACTCTAGCAATTTCTTTCCATAAGTCCATATGATGATGATGTCATCAGTATACCTATATGATAATGATAATGTCATTAATGTTCTTTAGATGCACAAGAGGGATGAGAGGGCAGCTGCAAATTAAATGTACAGATCTCTTTCTGTGTCTTCACTGCCTTGCCAGTATTACTGGATTAGTTGCATAATAATAGATGCCAGTAGTGCCTGCTACGGGTAAAGAGCAAAGAGCAATGAAACAATGGCCATTTTTAGTCATTATTAATATAGCTATAATATTTTGAAAAATAAACTTTCAAAGTGAAACTTTTATATTCCATCTTTGCTTAAGATGACTTTAGAAAAGCTGACAGATTCTTTTAGAAACTTTTTGAGTCAGAAGGTGCACATGGAGTGAATATATTTCTCGCTTACATTATTCTAACCATGCTTTTTTAATAGTTTTAAAGGAAAAGTGGCTGAAGCTGAAAATTACCTGGCAAAATTAATCATTGAGGACCATAGAATCATAGAAAATTAGGTTTGAAAGGTACCTCAGGAAATCATTTAGTTCAACCCCCTGCTTAAAGCAGGACCATCCCCAACTAGATCATCCCAGCCAAGGCTGTCTAGCCAGGTCTTAAAAACTTCTAAGGATAGAGATTCCACCACCTCTCTGTATAACCTGTTCCAGTGCTTTACTACCCTCCTTGTGAGTTGTTTTTTTTTCTAATAACTAAGCTAAACTTCCCTTGCTACAACTTGAGACCATTGCTCCTTGTTCTGTTATCTGCCATCACTGAGAACAGTCTAGCTCCATCCATTTTGGAACCAGTCTTCAAGTTGTTGAAGGTTGCTATTATATCCCCTCTGTCTTCTCTTCTCCAAACTAAATAAGCTCAGTTCCCTTATCCTGTCCTCATAAGTCAAGTCCCCTAACCATTTTTGTTGCCTTCCACTGGACTCTCTCCAACTTATCCATGTCCTTTTTGTATTGAGGGACCCAAAACTGCACACAGTATTCCAGATGTGGCCTCACTAGTGCAGAATAGAGGGGAAGAATCACTTTCCTTTATCTGCTGGCAGTGCTCCTACTACTGCAGCCCAGTATGCTGTTACACTTCTTGGCAACAAGGGCACATTGTTGGCCATAGCCAGCTTATGGTCCACTGCAACTCTCTTGTCCTCTTTCTGCAGAGCTGCTGCTTAGCCAGTTGGTTCCCTGCCTGTTCCAGTGTATGGGATTTTGCCGTCCTAAGTTCAGGACTTTTCACTTGTCCTTATTGAACCTCATGAGGTTTTGTTTGGTCCAGTCTTCCAATTTGTCTATGTTTCTCTGAATCTCAGTCCTACCCTCCAAGCATGCGGCTTGAAAAATGTTGCTTTTTATGAAAATCGTTTGAAAACCAAGTACTAAGTGAGCACTGTAAAAAAGGTACTAAAGTGGAGAGTAATATGCAGATTTATAGAACAGTCTGGGAGTATCATTTGTGCATGTTATGGATTAAACGTTTTTTTCCAGAAAACTAGAAGCGCTCCCACCACTGGGTTCAGCTAAGTCCTCAAGTCTAACTAGCTCTGGAATTGAAAATGCTAAAAGATCTGCTGATAGCTCTTATTGGATTGTGACGTTTCTTTTTCTTTCTTCTCTCTCTCTCTCTCTCTCTCTCTCTCTCTCTCTCTCTCTCTCTCTCTCTTCCTCCCCTAAACTAGCGTAGGAAATGAAATGAAACAACAGAAAGGAAAGAATGAAATGAGCATTGCACTTTAAAAAGAAGACCAAAAATAGTCAAGTTGCAGAACAACTGTTAACACATTTCTGTTTCATACGTGCTATGTTTTTTTTTTCTGGTTCAATATAGTTTAAATATTTTCAAGACTAAAAAATTTAGTATTATCTTTATAATTTAATTAGTGAATGTCCTGGTTGGTATTTTTTATCTTTCAATGTTAAATATATACTATACTCTATTATACATTTACTATAAATATTAAATACATAAACACCTTTCTATATACTTACGCATGATGCTTATCATTTCTTTTTCGCATCTAAAACGTAATATTAAAACTAGAGGAGTATGTATATGTGATTTTGTGTATGCCTAAATTATTAATTAAAATATTAATTGTAATTATTTGCCTTTTTGGTAAAGGAACGTGAAAAAAGAAAGCACGAAAGAATTCTTAGTGAAGAACTTGTTGCTGCTGTGACATACCTTAATCAGTTTTTACCTCCAGAACATGCTATTGTGTATATTCCTTGGGATATGGCCAAATACACAAAAAGGTAGGCATTTTTTTTTTTCTCTTCATGGACAATGTCCTCTGTTAATTACAGGAATTTTACTTAAGAGGTACTCAGGAGAGGTGTTTTGCAGAAGATTTCTCATTTCAAAATTTACCTTTGTCCCAAATCTGAACAAAAATGGAAAATTTGGAAATCGGCCACATAAAAAGTTTTATATAAGCCTTTCTTTTCAGTTTATAAAAAAGTAACATTTTTGTATTCTTTCCATTGCAAGCTGACTGCTTGAGTTTGCTCAAAAAATTGCTCTGGTAAAAGTAAGTCTTATGGAACATTAAACTGGTGAAGATATTGCTAAATATTGTTTGAATTCCAGCGGAGATAATCTTTTAAGTAAATTTGCCTTAGCATCATTTGAAACCTGTAGATTGCAGTAATTGGAACTCTGAACGTGACATTGATTATACACAAGTTACGTTAACTTGATTACTTTTTCTTTTGTGTTACTCTCAACAAAAATCATCCTTTTTTGCAACCTGACTGTCTTTTCATCTATAAAACAAGCATACGTCGAGTGACCCATATTTCTGTGCAGTGACTAGTTTCTGTTAACTCTCGGTTTCTTGGGCACAGTCCCAGGTATGGATTCTGTCTGACACCTTTCTTATGTAGTAGGTCTTTGTAATCTAGTTGCCTAAACCCAGAGCCACCGACTCAGTCCACCTGAATCACTAGCTAAATGCTGCAGGGAAAACCCATTGGCAAACAAGAAACTAAAGGCATTTCTTACCCTCAGATACTTTATTGTAGAAATCACCGTAGAAAGACTTAAGAAAAACAGAATTTCCAAGAGTCTGATCTTATGAATCCGAGATCAGATTGTCATCCTTAAGCTAGGTAGCCAACCCTACTTTTTTGTGTAGTCTTTTTCACATATCATGTTTGTCTGGCCTCTTGGCTTAGATATGCTAGTCTTTGAAAGTCTTTCTTGGTTTACCTGTGTTCTTCAATAAGAAGTTCCCCTATTTGCTTCCACATCAGCTTCCTTGCAGACATTTGAAGAGTCAGTGGCCCTATGCTGCAGGTAGGAAACACAAAGTTCTAGTGGAAGAACGTCTTTCAACATTAATGGCTCTGTCATAATTTCCTGGACACTGTTTTTTTTGGTAGTGTCAAACCCCCACCACAAAGTGCTTGTTCTTTCTAATTTACGGAGGAGTGTCACATTGTAAACTGAAGGCTACAAACCAAAATACTACCCATGAAATGAAATGAGTGTTCATAGTTAATCTATCATATCCTTTTTCTGTGAAGTACTTAAAGTTATATGGATGAAAAACAGCTCCATAAAATGCACATAGTATTAAAAAGATTTTTAAAATCCCTCTCTTAGTATGCTAAAAGTTTGTTACTAACAGAAATAAAGAAACATATTTACAGGTTGTTCATGTCCCTTTATTCTTGTGAAGCGTAATGACTGGCAAGAACAGTATTGACAAAGTTAAGTAGCTAAAAGAACAGTGTGAACTACAGTCACTTTTTTTGTTTTACAAGGAATATCATTTTCCAAGAGATTATCCAACTGGTGAAAATCAACAGATGTTCTGGGTTTTTCTTTCTCCAGCAAACTGTGCAATGTCCTGGACAGATTGAATGTGATCGCAGAAAGTGTAGTAAAGAAGACAGGATTCTTTGTGAATCGTCCTGATTCGTACTGCAGTACCTTGCGGCCAGATGAAAAGTATGTATGTTAACAAGAAAAAACAACTGAAAAAATGCGTATACAGGCAGTCCTCGGACTTAAGACATAATTGGTTCCTGAAAACCACGTCTTAAGTCAAAACATTGCAACTCAGAACTGATTTTCCCATAGGAAACAATGTTATGAATGGGGGATTGGTTCCTGAAACAAGGCTCAATTACCCTATTTTTACCAAAACCCCCAAATTTTGTAGTCAGTCAATTATAGATGAGTAATATAGCTACATTAATGTATTTATATTGTAAATAGCAATCATATTGATTTGGAAGGACTTCTTTGAGGTGATCTTGCTGGACTGTTTGAAGGGCTCTTGGCCTGCAGTGTTTTTCAGGTTTTTCTGGAGTCTCGTCTGCTTTCTTAATGTGTCCAAGGAAGTTTGGATAGATGTTCTCCAGGGAGATGGGTGACGCAGTGAACTTGTTCACTGGCTTGGCATCAAATCAAGCATTGTAAAGTTGAAACTGTCATCAAAGTTGAAATGGTGTCAGTTTATAAACATTGTAAGTGCAAAACATTGTAACGCAAAGTTGTCAGTGGAGGACTGCCTGTAATACATTTTATATGAAAGTTTTACAAGTGCATGCACTATGTCCTGTCTTTAACATAATTTTTTTAAGACTTCCAGTAATATAAAATATTGCTTAGTTAGAATGAAAAAGAAAACTGCAGCCAAAGGGGTTCATTTTATCCATTATTAATGCCATGAACAAACATAGAATATTTCTCAAATTATGCCATTCTTCATCGCTAATTATGCTAATATTTGTATGTGTGAAATGATCCTTTTTGTAACTGTTGGTTCAGGCTAGAACCTTTTTTTACAATGCAAACTCTAAAATGAAGGTTTTATCCTAGTTTAAGTACATACTGCATTTTTGAAAGATGGAACAAATCTGCTTTTTGCTACTTTTCAGATCACACAGTCTGTTGTATTTTGTATATGAAAACCAATTATGCAGTATATAAACAAAGAAAGCAAACACAATTTGAAATTTTAAGGAAGAGGCTCTTCTTGAAGTACCAGAAAAATAGCTGCCATTTATAATTGTTAAATGATTTCAGATATTAGTATGAACATTAAAAAATGGTGCATTGTTCTAGAAAACAAAACAAAAATTATATATAACTGTCAAAACTGCTAAGGAAGAATAGCAGTCTGATCCACTATAAGTTCCCAGAACTCTCTAAATGCTTCTAAAAAAAACATTTTTATCATTAATTTAAAAGTTAATTATAAAATCAAACTTATTCCTTGAAGAGTCAATTCTCCTGTTTTGCCTTAATGAATTAGTGTAATATATGGAGTTCTCAAGCTTTCTGAGTCTTTGGCCTACCTTGGCAGCTGCATCGGGCATGCACTGCATGTGGCGTCCTGCTGCATTGGCCTTGCACATTGGCTATGGTGCATGATCCTGATCCAGCTCAGTTTGGCCCAGCAACCCTCATCTGGCCCACATGGCTAGATTAGTTTTACAGCCCTGCCATGAAGGACCTGTGGTTTCTTTGATCTTCCCCTTACTCTTTACATACATGTAGAATCCCTTTCTATTGCATTTTCTGTCCCTTGCTAGTTGCATCTCAGAGGGTCCTCATCCAATGTCAGAGCTTCATACCTGCTCTCCAGGTGAATAGCCATGAGTTCAGAAGAGGAGTACTTTCTGTTGCCAGAGGTGACAAGCCACCAGCTTCCAGCTCTGAGTATTGACATCTTTTATATAACCCAGTGCCTTTCTTGGCTGTCCCTTTTTTCATGATGCTGATGGTCTTTTTAAACACTTAGTTGATGAAGGCCTTATGCTTATGGGTGCTTCTTAAGTTTAGTTTAGATATTAGGAAAAACTTTGCCATGAAGAGAGTAATAAAGGACTGGAATAGGCTACCCAGAGAGGTTGTGGAGTCTCCAGCCTTGGAGTTGTTTAAGACCTTGCTAGACAAAGCCTTGGTTGGGATTTATATAGTTTAGAACCATCTTACTTTTAGCACGAGGTTGAACTAGATGACCTCCTGAGGTCTCTTGCAACCCTGTTTTTGTACGATTATGATTTATTCCAAAGTTGGACTTGGAACTGCAACACTTATTTTATCAACTTGGTATAGCTTTCATTGTTTTCAAGCACTCAAAAAATGCTTCTTCCGTTTTCATTAAGCAGACCCTTTATAATATAACCCCTCATATTCAAATAAATACAGTTTGTAAGGAATGTTGTCTTGTTTTTTTTCCAGATGGAATGAACTAGGAGGTGTTGTTGTTTCCACTGGTCGCTTACAGGTATTGAAGTAGTACTAATTTACTAATATAGTTGTGCTGGTGTCTGAATGAGTTGATGTCAGTACTCTGATAGGTCACCTCGAAAGGGCTATCTAATGTAGGTGCTTCAAGAAAGTTGCTGATGATTTAGTATGTGGCTGTCTTCCCTTTGAGTATTTCATTAATATAAATGTGTATTACCAAACTACTCAGGGTCTCATTTGCAAATAAAACCACACTGTCCTTGCATGATACTGTGAAATGCTGCATTACTGGAGGGTTCCTTCTTGTCATGCACAATCTGAGAAGATAATTACATTTAAATTTTAATTTCTTAAGGTAGTGATAATGCCACTAGCCTTGCTGAAGTTGTCATCCTTTCTAACATTAACACCATGTAAGGCAACAAGCTTCATGGTATGTAGAGGATAAGATGTATAGTACATAAGTTTTTAACAATTGTTTACATCTTGTCTAACAATCAGAAGTGTACTTTTCAATATAAAATATTAATTTAAATATTAAAATATAAAAGATGTAGGTGGAACATAAACATTCTTCATTCTAATAGTAAATTTCTTTACAATGAATTATACATTTTTAAAAACATTTTCTTCTTCATTGTTGTGCATTCCATGCATTGTTATGGTTACAATTGCTTTAAAATAAAATGAAGGCTCTTTGAATATAAATAATTTGTGTCCAGGATAGTCAAAGGGTGAATTACCAATTTATGAATTTAAACATGTTTATATATTCTATAAACAGTACCTGATGTTGTTGAGAAGCATTGTTTCCCTTTAACTTATATGAATATGTGCAGAAGGGTGAACTTGACCAGAAGATTCATACAATTTGGAAAACTTAAACTACAATAGCAGCAACATGGCAGCATGTTCTCTTTGTTTTTCAGCATTGGTAGTAAAACTGCAAGTTGGAATCTCCCTAACAAAATGACACTCATGATTTTGTTTTTTAAATAAGTAAACCACAGTGATGTTTGAGGGGGAAGACTAGATCAGTGTAGCCTTACTTTTATCAAATTAACAGTATTGAGAATTAAGGTTTTCAAGCTATAACACAAGCAACTACAGTCCAACAGTGATTTAAATATTTTACTCTTTTTACTCAAGTTGCTGCGAATTGACATAAAATAAAGTATTTTAAATTTGACAAGAGTCCTGGAAAACCACTAAACCCAATAAACATGAGTAATCATTTGGTGACCTGCCAAACAATCTCATTGTTATTTTGATTCCTTTTTCTAGACTGGTGTTCTCCGAACAAATTGTGTTGACTGTTTAGATCGCACAAACACAGCCCAGTTTATGGTTGGGAAGTGTGCTTTGGCTTATCAGCTCTATTCTTTGGGTTTAATTGATAAACCCAATCTGCAGTTTGACACAGATGCTGTTAGGTAAGGTATTTTAATGTTGTTAAAGCATGGTGTGATTTTTTTTTTTTTCCTTCTGTAGTTACGTTTTAAAAGAAATTTAAGCAATCATCTTTCTGTAGTTTTTCATATTTTGGTGTTTTCATAGCTTTTCTTCAATGCTGACTCGACCACAAAAATCCTATATGAGTTTGTAGGATGTCACAGATTGTTAGTGGGGTGACTGATTGTTATTGAGGGTGAGGGTTAGCGATTGGGGGGGAGTGTCAGTTTTAGTGAGGATGAGTGAATGTCAATAAGAGTTAACTTTTATGAGAGTGCATGTGTGTTAATGAGTATTACTGAGTGTTATTATGGGTGAGTGGGTGTTAATGAGCCTTAGTGAGGGTGTTAGTGAGTGTTAATAAGGAAGAGTTAGTGTTAGTGAAAGTGAGTGTCTGAGAGTGTTAGTGTGTGTTTGTAAGGGTGAGTGAATATCAGAGAGTTTCACTGAGTGAGTGAGCGTGTCAGAGTAAGAAAGACTCCCCCTGCACTGGCAAAGAGATGTGATGGGATCTAATTTGCAGTCCCACAATTGCAATTGCGTGAAATCTCTCCACGATTGTGTGGATCATGCATTAGATCTGATCACACCTTTATCTGCAATTGTAGTTTTAATGCATTTTGTAAAAAAATAAGGCTATTATTTCTGGAGGCCTTTTCCATGGGAAGATCTGTTTCAGTTTTTATTTTGTTTTACTTTGTGAATAGTTTTTATGGTCTTTTCAGACTTTATATAGCTCTAAGGGGTGGATAAATTGAAGATCTTTCTGTACATTGATCAGATTTCATAGGGAGGAAAATAGAGAAAAAATTCTATCAGTTTTCTGACAACTCTTATAAAGCTAAAGAGCTAGAACAAGCAAGGAGTTCAGAACAAAATTCTCATGTCTTGCTTACAGCAACATTTTATGTATACTAGATGACCAAAATATTTGGTTTCTGTCGTTTCTATAGTATTAGATTAAAAATCTACATCTCCATATCTGATCTGTTTTCTTTTATTTGTTTCCACCTCTTGGCTTCTCTTTCGGGCCTTTTTCAAGAGTAAATCTAAAACAGATCATATTTTCTTTTCCTCATTTTTTTTCTTCAACACATTGCAGCACCACCATCTCATCTTCCTCTGATCATCCCCTTCACTTCTGCACTATGTCAGGGTCTTTCCACTTCTCCCCTCGTGACATTTGTAAAGATTCTCATTTTCTCCCAATATTTCCAGTCTGTCTTATTTTGATTGCTCTAATTTTGTCCTCCATTTTCTGATACCTATATCTCTCACTTCCAGTCCATCTGAAATGCAGCTACTAAAGTTATCATTCTAATTCAGTCTGTCTAACCACATTTGCTTTTCGGTGAAATTATCCCTTCTCCACTGCAGCAAATCGATACTTGTCTGTAGTTATTGTTGCCTCATACCAGGTGACTTTGTATCATTTGTTTTTCATTTTTTATATGTAATCCTTAAAGTTTATTCTCTGATCTTCACACCCTAATAATCAATTAAAAATGTGTTCAGATAAGTCACAGTAAAAAAAAAAAAAAAAAAAAAAAAGGTCTTTTTAACAATCAACATCCCTTCCTCCAAACGTTCCCCTCTTCAGTTCCTGCAAACCCTGTACCCTATCCTCATACAAAAAAATCCCACAAGTCCTACAGATCTAAGCTCTTCCCAAAAAGCCTGGCCATTGTGGTCATGAGAGAGATTCAGTAGACAGAAGTCAGAGTAGATTTGCATCACTCATTTAGCTAGTCTATAGCAGAAGTTTTCATGAGCAGGGGTAATTTTATCAGAAGCTATAAAGATTCAGTAAGCCATTCCATTATCCAGTGCTCTGCAGATTCTCTTTAAAGTTAAGATGAGTCCAACTATTCAGTTGGTCTAATAAAAGATGAGTGAGTACACTTATGCTCTTTGCCCTATGTAACTGCAGTGATGTAAGCTAGCACTGCGTTTATCACATACGTTGCTAATTAAACCATAGTTATTTATACAAGTACTACACAGGCTTTCAGAAGTGTACTGTAGCTTCTTGCCCATAAGATGGGCCTTTACATTCTTTAACATGTTTTAATACAGGCAAAAGGCAAGATGGAAGTACATCTTATATGTTAACTCAGTGGCTGCGTCCACACATGCGTGGACTTTTAGTTCCCCAGGGACAGCTAGTAGTGGTGCTCCTTGTGCCACTACTACTTCTTGCCGGAGAATGCCTATTCTATGCACCCTCTGGCATGAGGCAAGTTACCCTGAGTGGGGTAGGGAAGGCTGGGGCAGCATTATGCTGGTCCCAGCAACCTTACCTGGGGGATTCCCTGGGCTGCAGCAGTACCAATCATGTAGAAAACTATGCAATTACCCCCAATGCTCAGTAAAATAGACTAGCGTGCATTGTCACTTAAAAACCATGCACATTTGTTACTGTGCATTAAGGCAGCCTAATGCACATTTCTTTAGTACCTCACACTGGAGGGCACTTTATATATACTCCAAGGTGTGTTTGGGGGCAGGGAGGAGCTTTAATTAGCGCAGTTCTGCCACTTTGATTTAAAGCACTGCAACATGTTGTATATCAGTGTTCCCATGCTTAAAAAAGGCAGCAGGGGTGTTTGAAACCCAGCAGTCTCTGTGCTCATGTGCGGGCACCCGGAGATACTAAATTTAATGCACAGTAGAAAAAGTGCCTTAATGCATATGTAGATTCACCCACAGAAACTTTGAGCTGAATTAAACCAGATTTTTTTGTGGACCAAGGAAGAGTCAATTAGTTGAAATGTATGTCCTTAAGAAAGCAAAGGGAGTAGTAAGAAAGGTTTCTTATCTCTTTCCCTCCCACAGTTAAAAGCCAGTGACATGTTTATCACCCAACAAGGCTGCTTTGTTTTGCAAACTCCTTTTACTTAGTGTGCTCCCTTTGATCTTGGCTAATGAGGCTTAGGGATAGCTTCCTCTTTACTGATTAAGCCAGCTGCTACAACTTCAGGGGTTTATGCTGCAGTTATCCAAGCAAAACCTTTTGGGGCTGTTTCTGCTTAGCCATATTTTGTAGCAAGTCGCACAAGAACAGGTTTTGAGGCCTTTTGCAGCTTGTCATTGCTACACAGGCTAAACTTAGGCCTGGAGGTACATCTTATAATAGCAATAAACCCACAGGGACACCAAGGTCCATAAAATCTAATCCAGGTAATGGGATAAGAATTCAAAATCTCTGTTTAGACCATACATAACCCAGTCCAGTCTGTGGAGGATTTCTTGTTCTGTTTTTTCACATTCAGGTTGTTTTTTAATATTCTCTTGTCTAAGAGCAGCCATTCTGAGGTCAGTAATGATCTATCCAGGGGGGTTGTTGGTGGGGGAAGCCTGCAGTTCTGCTTACTGTACCCCAGCCCCATCTGAGCTCTCATGCAGCCCTCATTTCTTATCCATCCAGTTTTCCCTGCCTCCCACACCTTGGAATGGGAGGGAGAGTGAAGCACTGCAAGATCCTGGGGGACCAAAAGACACCCTGTATTGGCACAGTGCATTGTTAAAAATATTACAGGTGGTACTCCAAAACATACCACTATAAAGAAGTTCCTGTTTCATCCAAGGAAGTTGTTGTTGTTGTTTTTATTTTAGCACTTTCATCATTTCTATAGCATTATAGGCAGCATGCACATGTGAACACTTAGTTTTTGTGGTGCTGCAAGGGTGTATATAGTCCTACAGATAGATATCTGCACATGGCTGACTCTACCTGCATTAACTGACACTGTCATGCAGCACTCATAATTAGTCATCCCATTTGCTGTACAACAACTATACTACTTCTTGTCTAGGAGGTAGCCTGTCTAAGAGCACTGCCTACTAGAGCAGTGCAGCGCAGGGTGATAGTCAGGGCGGAAAGTTTTCTTACCTAGGGTGGTTTTCTTTTTCTCCTAAAAGAGCTTGACCCTCTGTCTGTTTACCCTTAAATCTTATTCTGTGTGTGTGTGTGTGTGTGTGTGTGTGTGTGTGTGTGTGTGAAATTAGACTACTCAACAGTTTTTATAACATTCTTAAATATTGTTATCAATAATGCAGATTGTTTGAAGAGTTGTATGAAGATCATGGAGACACACTTTCCCTTCAGTATGGAGGTTCACAGCTGGTTCATAGAGTAAAAACCTACAGGAAGATAGCACCATGGACCCAGCATTCCAAAGATATCATGCAAACTCTGTCAAGATATTACAGTAATGCTTTCTCAGGTAAATTGCATTTTGTTGCTTTTATTCTAGTATTCTGACAACATATTGTAAATTCACATATATTGCTAATCCTTGCTTGTCAGTAAAGCGGTCTTTCCAAAGTCGAGTTATTTAAAAAAAAAAAAAAAAAAAAGAGCACTTAACCATTGGTTAGCTTTTTGTTGCTGAATGTCCATGATAAAAACACAGGGTCATGACTTTGAATTTAATGTTTTAATTGTTTGCTAATTGTGGATTTCATCAAAATAAAATTAGAATAAGCAAGATACTGATTGTGCTGAGCTGCACTTATTACTGATACTATCTGGCATGTTTTCTTGTTGTTTTCACTGAACTCTCCAGCTCAGTAGTCATAGCCTTATTGTAGTTCATATTTAAGAACTTGAAATAGTTTGAAATACTAATTAATATTAATTAAGCCTTGCAGCATGCCTGTATATTAGAGCATATCTGTGTTCTCCCTGCATACAGGGAAGGAGACTGGTGCACAGATTTATTGACTTGCCTAAAGGTAAGCAACATGTAATTTTCAAAAACAAATTTAGAAACTGCCTTCATACTCTACTAGCTTACAAGGCCTCTCAGATAAGTAATTAAGCATACTTCCTCTGACCATGGAAAAATGTGTGATGTTAAAAAATAAGTTGCAGTTACATAGCATGTTTTCATCTGTGGACCTCAAAGCATTAGATTAAGCATTGCTCATCAGTGGCCGCATCTACACAAGTCACTTAATGGACTAATTGGACTAATCTTACTGCGCATTAGTGTGGCTGGCAAAAACCTTGATAATGCACAGTAAATTAGTTTAATGGGCATTAAGCATCACAAAAAAGCTTTCATCTGTGCAAATGCTCAGTAGTGCCTATTATGGCACATTAATTTTAGTACATGTTATTACAGTTACTAAACTTATTTTACTGTAGTTATGGTGCCTTAATCAACATGTAGTCATACCCAGTTTGTACAAATGAGAGAGAAAAGGCACAGATTAGCTAAGTGACTTGCCCAGAATCTCTGATTTACTAAATCATTGATTCTCAACCAGGGTGCTGTGGCATCCTGAGATGCCTTGAGAACTTTTCAAGGGTGTTGCGGGGTGCCACACAATATTATCACCCTTAGTTGTGCAGTCATGTTTCACAGTATAAGTCCAGAGATTTCAAATAGGAATCCATAGTTTTTAAATACATTCTGACCTGTTTTGATCTCTCTGTGTTGATTGCTACAGAAAAAAAAATATTATTTTTCTGTAATGAAAAAATGAGTGAAAACTAAGAGCTGACATTTTCTGGGGGGTCCCTTTAGTCTAAAAATGTCAAGAGCTACTACTGTATTAGATAAGGTGTGTGCGTGTGCGTGCACACCCACATCCACGCACATGCAAACACACGACAGTTGACCTAAGTCACAGACTTGATTTTAACACTTGATGTATGTCTTGAAAAATGAAGTATAGAAAAGTTATTTCTGTAAAAAGGAAGTTGTGCCATTTTCCTAAATAATTTGGAGCATAAAAGCTTAAACAGTGTTTCTATACTCAGGGCACTGACCAAAAACAGTTTGGTCAGTCTGTGGTAACTTAAATAAATAAAACTTCCCTTTTAGTCAAAGAAACAAAGCATTCAAAAATTCAATGCCTAAGGATTTTTTTTTGAGAATATTGAAGGATTATAGTGGAAGTCAGGATCATAACTGCTCAAGTTATACCCTTTGCTCTAGCCTCAGCTGTAGTAAGCTGCAAAAAGGGATAGCTCCTTAAATCTTTTCAAATAATGAGAATAAGAAATCATTTAACATTGTTTGGCAACTTTACTGACAAATGACCTGACTAATTCTGTTTCCAATGCTTTCTTTTGCTTACTGGTGGTAGGAAAAAATTAGAGAGCATGTTTGAAGTAGTGTTTCTGGGGTTCTGTAGCTTTCATGAAGAAAGCTTTATAAACTTGAATGTTATTGTTACAACATGTAGAGAAACTTATCTGCAACAGAAGTGGACATTGGAAACTCCCTTTTAATGTGTATTAAAATTAGCTAATTTCTGGCCATGTTTGCATGAGATGCTACGTTGCTGTAGTGACAAGCTACATCACTATAGCTCATTGCTTCAATGACGTAGCATTGGTGGGCATGAGCCATAACGCTGATGCTACTGCACAGTACCAACGAGCTAGTGTGCCTTAGCATCAGAAATGACCGGTGCGGTGTCAATTACACGTGTGCCATATGCTCACATGTATTTTAAACAAGTACTAAATGACTGAGCAGTAACAACTGTGCAGCCTGCATACATGTAGACATGCCCACTATGTCATTTTATTTCCAGTTTTGTCAAATATCTTATGATATAGTAATTTGTCATAAAATAATTTTAGAAATTCAGATTGGGACAACTAGATTATTTTAGACTAATTCAGTCAAATTGCCCTTTCATTTCATTTTGGTTTGTTTGTTTGTTTTTAAACTGGGTCTAAAAGTATGTTAGAACAGACGTACTGTGCACTAGCTTTTGAAAAAAGTCTATATGGAATAATCTTACCTGCTGTGCATAATTTCAAACTCTGGTACTAGTTTTAAAGGAGATAAAAGCTGTGTGCTCTTTTTTTTCTGTCTGTATAGCATGGATCTGGGGGGGTTGTTTGTTTTTCTTAAGAATGTAGGATTTATTGTGTCAAATAAAAATGGTCTATGAAACCCATTATCCTTCTTTTTTAATAATAAACATTTTAAAGGAGGACAAAACCCTCCATTGTATTTGATCCAAAAGTAAATCATAAAATTCAGCCTGAAATCTGGATCTAATCTCTCCTATCTAATAAAATTACTCATGGTTGACCACTGTGGTTGACATCTGTGTGCACCTGTCTGAAGAGCTATCAATGGAAGATCTTTCACATTGTGTTTTAAGTCTGTTTTCAGACTGAGTTTATGGATTAAAAAAACAACCACCAAGAAATACCAAGAAATTCATTGATTGGACGTACTTTATTTGAGTTAGGTTCACACACAATTGCATCACTTAATAGCAGGACTGTCCAACTTCTGGGCAGCCAGGGGCTGCCATCCCACACAGGCCACAGACCTGCATGCCAGGCAGGTAGATCTGCTGGCTCCCCCATTGCATTGGCTGTGTAGTGCTCCTGCCTGCCCGGACAGCATAGAAAGCCTGACTTCCTTACCTTCTCCCAGTGGTCTAAGCTGCCCAATGACCAGTTCACCATACACATAGCCTGGTTTATCCCCCATCCGCCACTCAGCCATGCATGCCATGCAGTCAGCCCATCCGCCACAACATAGGCAGCCTGATGTCTCCCAGCTGGAGGAGGAGATGCTGTGTGTGTGTTACTGGGAGTAAAGTGGACCCTAGCTGCCCAGTGCCTCCCATGCATGCACTTAGGAAGCTTGACTCCTTCTCTCTACCAGCCACACATGCCTTCTCAGCTTGGCTTACCCTGCTGCATGCTCAACACCCCCCAGTCTCTCCTGGCTGCATGCACAATACTCCCCACTCTCTCCTGGCTGCATCAACCACCCACCTGCAGTGCTGGCAGCTGAGCTTCCTTCTTTGTCAAGCATGCACCTGGGGCACTCCAACTCCCTCCCAGGCACCACAGCAAGAGTAGGGGGGGAAGTAAGTTGGGTAAAAACCCATGGGGTGCATGCTGACCATTCAGGGGCCTCCAGCTGAACAGCCCTGACCTCACGGTGTAAGTGCAGAAAGAAGGCTGGAATGTTGATGTGGAAATGATTTATGAATGTGACATTTTTCTGATAGTTTAGAAAAAGTGTATACGGTTGCTGTTGTGTACGCAGTTTAGAGTGATGTTCAGCTAGGATGCCATGGCAGCCGGGGGTGCCTTGAGATCCTGTCAAGGCTGCCATGGGGTGTCATGTACTGCATGGTGTGCAAACGTGATTCATAAGAGAACCAGAGTTTTCAAACAGCAATAGCAAAGATGTTAAAACCCTTCTGCCCTGTTGTGGGCTATCTGAGTTCTTCGCTATGGAAAAACTGCTGTATTTCTTTTTCCATAGTCAAAAAAAAAAAAAAGAATGAAAGCTAAGAGCTGACATTTTTTGAGAGATGCCTCAAATCTGTCCAAAGGGTGCCTTGAATCTATTGACAGGGTATCCTGAGTCTGTGAAAGTTTAAGAACCATTGTTAGAGATTTGTCTTATAATTCATTAAGACATGTTGGTCTTGGCTCCAAAACAGATTTTAACTGAACATAATACAGCTGTGCTTTATTTATCATGCTTCATGTAAACAGTAAGTTACTGAGTGAGTTAACTAAATTACAGTGAAACATGATAATTCATGTCAACAAATTTTGTGTTCCTGGCAGTTGAAACAGTGATTAAAGTTTACCTTTATGTAGAGAAAACTCTTCACACTAAGTAATTTTTAAGCCATTTGTTCTTACTAACTCATTTGGATTCAGGACTTCTGTCCTCCATAATCTTATCCTAAGTAGAGTTGAGAAAACTATACTGTGCTTTATCTGGCACTAGCTGTACAACTGCAAGTGACCCTCTATCTGGATTATAACTCTGCCTTTTTTTTAGTCTTTAAAAAATGGTATGCCATCATTACACTCTTCTAAACTTTTTGTTGGTTTTAGCTTTGCTACCTAGTCTTCCTCATTCTCTTACCATCCCTAAGTCAAGTCATTGCAGTTACCATTTTACAAGAAGACTTGCTCTATTGTTGTCAGCAATCCCTCAATTTGAGAATGATCTTTGCCACGGCACATCAATAGTTCTTCAGGTGGATGGGTCTTGAGGTGAAAAAAAGGCAACGACATTAAAAGACATAGTGAAGAGCAAGAAAACACGTTGAAAAGCAGAATTTCGAGGACCATACATACTGAGAATTATGGGGAAGTGTTGTGGAGGTGGCGAGGGTTAATACAGTCATAGGAAGGGATCGGGAGGGAGTCTTTGGATAAGGAGCTGAGGAGCTGTGCCAGTGGCTTATCAAGAATTTTCCCCCTCTGCTTTTTGTGACCCAACCCCTCCCAGGATGCATTTTGCTTCCATATACTCTGCACATAAGCCTTTTTCCAACAATCCTGTAAAAGTAGAGGAAAGAGGAGCTTTGCTTATGGCTTCTTGAGTTCTCCCTGCTGCTGTTCCCATCACAGCCCCTCAAAAAGGGTACTTGGCTTTTCTGTCCTCATACAAGCCTACTTTTAATGCCTCCTGCAGTCTCCACTCACTTCCTCCTACATATCACTGTTAGCCCTCTGAAGTGCCGTGCCTCTTCATAAACATGTTCCCACCAGATTTCCATATATTTCTCTCTCCACTCTTCCCACTCCATTCCTTAGATAAATGCTTATGTATTTGTTCCCCATAATGATGCTGAGTGATGGAAAGGAAGGGATGCGGGCAACTAAATAAAATAGAGAAAAATGTTGTAAGGAAAGTTGCTTGTGCTGTTGGCTGGAAACCCAATGATGAAGTGTCACCATTTCATGAATTCTTTGCCACTACTCTGTCCCCTGCCCTATTGTGGTATCAACAACAGGGCAGTATCATTGTATCCATGTGTATTCAGTTCCTATAATGTTGCTCCTAATATGTTGTAGAACTAAGGCAGCAGAACAGGAGAGCCAAGTGTCTCCCTTGAAACAGTTGATGTTTGTTTCCCAAATCAATATTGCTTCGCTTGATCTGGTTCAGAAAAGCTAAGTACACTGCCGCTTTCTCCAGTTCCCATAGGTACCCATTTGCTAGAGACTCATTGCAGAGAATCCATACCCCTTTTTGAAGTAACCTAGCTTAGGAACTGTTCTGTCTCCCCAGAAGTCCCTTGCTAGAAACTCTTCTTCCTTCATTTCTCTCTCCATCATCTAAAACCCCTTCTCAACCCTGTACCATATCCCTATCCCCTTATTAACCCAGCCTTTCTTCCTGCCTCACCAACTGGGTAGCGAGAGAAAGAAATGCATAGAAATTTTTGCCTAACCCACATTTTCATTCTTATGTTTTACCTAAAATAGCATTAGCTAATGAATCTGAATAACAACATGGACTAAGCTTGGGTAAACTCAGGTTATGTCAAAGGGAGTAAATCTTTTTCATGTGCCTTTACCAGTTCAAATGTCTGAGTTACTGGATAGTGGTTGCATGTTAATCAGAGTCCTTTCAAGCATCAAATTTAGGTAAGTGTTCAAAGAAATGTGAAAAAAAAGAAGCCAGATATTCTAAAAGGGAGCACTTGGAAAAAATGTTTGCTGTAGAAGTTAGTAAGTAACATATTGAAACATTGCTTGGAGGTAGGGAAGGGACATATGAACCCAATGACTGTGGTCACATTTTACAAACTGGGGACTCACAGAGATAAAGGGCATTTGGGTAGAACGGAAAGGGACTTTTGTAGGTGTCCAAAAGGTTGAGCTCTGTGAGGGTTCTAACATCAAGTGAACCTCTTGTCTAACAGATGCTGACAGGCAAGACTCAATTAACCTGTTCCTGGGAGTTTTCCAGCCAGCAGAAGGGAAACCTCATCTCTGGGAACTTCCAACTGATTTTTATTTGCATCACAGGAATACTCTGAGTCTCTCACAGACCAGAAGAAGGTATTTTGTTTTGTTCTTATTCAATTTATAATAAACATTCAGAATTAAACTGTTTTAGATGTATTCCGCTTTTTGGAAAGATGCTAAGTAAAGTGTACAGTGGAAGTGTACTATTTTAAACATTAGTAAAAACAAGAAATGTCTCAAATTTTGCAAACAGGGCTGTGCAACATCAGACATTTTGTGTTTTGAAGAATTTGCTTTGTAGTCTTTCCATTCAATGAAAAGAGACTCTTTTTAAAAAGAAAAGGATTGTCCTACAGATGAAACTTGCAGTGTGAAATGATTTATTGTTTTACAGAAATGCTATTTACCAGCATGTTGTTATTCTGTACACAAGTACTTTGGCTGCTGAATTTGAAGCAGATTTATTACAGTAGCAATATATTTGAAATTAAGTAATAAGCATTCTTTGTTTTTTCTGGCTGCAGCCAGTAGTCAGCTGTGGAGATCAAGACATTTACATTTCTGTCTCTTACACCCTTTGCATTCCAGCCAGACTGAGTCCATTTTAAAAACTGCATCTACCCAGTTCAGTATGCCTCCCACCCATCATAGTTGTGCAATGGTATAACAGGTGTAAAAAGATAACCTTTTAAAAAAAAAAAAATCTTCCTGGAATTTAAGCTCAGCACACTGACCTTATGTACAGTAAATATGGGTCACCCCTCTGATTCCCTTCTTACATGGTAAAAAATGGTAATGATAGAAACAGGTACTGAAACCATTTCTGAATTGCATTTGGTATTTCATATGACTGTTACAAATTTGCTATTACTATATTTGTGTAAATCCAAGATGGCTCTGAATTTAAGATGACTCCCCTAGTAATTAGATTCTATACATGGAAAATGTATACATTTTTTAACTTTCCATGTGTAGAATCTAATTATTGTATGGTCATCTTAAATTCACCAGTCAAACTGACAATCAGTGGGCTTCATGTGGCCTGTGAAGGGTTAAGTTGTGCTTCTACTCTGCCACCTGTGGAGCTGGGTGGGGACGGGTGTGGGGATGAGTGGGAGGCAGTAAAGGACAGAGACTGCAGTGGGGTGGGAGTGGGGAGGCAGCAGCTGTGGCTCCAGCCTCGAGCCCTAGCTGTGGCCATAGGAGCAGCCATCTGCCTAGAAGGGGTCCAGAAGACACCTACTTGTATGGTTAGGGGCCTGCAGGTAAGATCCTATAAGAAGAGATCGAGGGACCTGAATCTCTTCAGCCTCTACAAAAGAAGCCTGAGAGGGGATCATGTGGCTGTCTACAAATCCATTGGGGGCAGGGGCCAGCAAGGAATAGGGAATACTTAGATTACCAGGGCACCCCTTGGGGTTACTAGGAATAATGGCCATAAACTAGCGGAGAACAGATTTAGATTAGGCATTAAGAAAAATTTCTTTATGGTGAGGGTTTCCAGAATCTGGAATGGGCTTCCAAGGGAGGTGGTGCTCTCCCCTACCTTGGGGGACTTTAAGAAGAGACTGGACAAGCAGCTCCAGCGCTCTTTCCTGCCCAGGGCAAGGTGTCGGACTCAATCTCCTGAGGTCCCTTCTGACCCTAAAAATCTATGAAATCTATTAAAAGATCTGAAAGTTTACTTCAGTGTTTTTTATTTTGTTTTGTTTTAAATCTGGAGAAGATTCCAGCGTCTTACATATCTGCTTTTGTTCATTTCAGTTGATATCCAAAAACAACTATTTCTAAATTGCAATTTTTAAAAATTGTTTTATCTATTTTCTTATGCAGCATTGTCTCCTGAGACTTTTTAGATGCAGTCACACAGCAAAGTTCTGGTTAGACTAGGCACATAACATCTATATAGTGTTCACGTTTATTTTGTTGCCTGCTTGTCCTGACTGTTGCTCTGTGTGAAAGTGAATCCGACTTGTATGTTTCTAAAATGAATTCCTTCATCTTCCATCAATCCATTATCTTATTTGTACCAAAAGCAGTCTGCTTCTTCATTTATATTCTCAACTTGAAATAGAGTTCTTAAAACTTGCTAGCATTTTTTTGTTTTTGTCTCTTAAGACTTCTCATATTTCTTTGTGGTCAAATGTCTTAGTTTTTTCCTGGTAAAATTCATAATATATAGGCAACATTGTTCCATGGGGAAATAATGACTTCTGAGTACAGTAAACTGATGGATTTTTTTTTTTTGCTCATTTTCTGTTAAACTTCTGTTTGCACCTTCCAATTGTAATTTCTTCACATTGGATCATGGGTTCTTATGTATCCATAGAGGACCTAGATTGGGGTCTTTGGCCACTAAAGCAATATAAAAAGTAATGAGAAATAATATGCTTGGCTACTTTGGAATAAAGTTATTTACTGAAATGTCTTTATTTCTCAAGTTTACCATGTTATGTAGCTCTCTCCTTCAGAAAAAGAGGATTTCATAAAAAGTTGTGTATAGTTCCTTTTCATGGTCTGTCTTCATGATTTTAAGCAGAAGAACTACAGAATCATGAAAATAGGGACCTTCCCCCCTCCGTTATCTTGCATATACCAGTGCCAGCTGTAAGTCAACGTTCTTCTGCATAGTGTTTGACAGAACGAGAAGAGCTGGCTCCACTAGAAAACGGTCTCATATGGCATCCTCTAGGGGAGTGGCCATAGTGGAGAGCCAGGTATGTAGTACATATGCTCTTGTCCCAGGAACACTGAACTATACAGTACAGCTTGTTCCAGAACACTCTACTGACCTAGGCAGAATTTTTCATAGGTGACAGCCTCCTTCATCGGCCTACTTGCAAGTCCATTTATAGCATCTGACAAAGTAGGCTGTTGTCTATGAACATGCATGTCTCTGACTCGGTCTATAGGTGCCATCTTTCTGCAGCCCTACCTTCTGACTTTTTTTCTTTCAATTTTTTTCTCCTTCAAATAGTGTCAGAGTAATTTAGAAGAAAATAAGCAGTGATTGGAATACCTACATCCCTGAGTAGGTTAAAAAATTAAAACTATGCTCTTTCTGTTGTCCAGGTATTTATTGATTTCAGTTGGTTGTTCTTTCATTGAGTAAGCTGCTAGAGCGCATTGCCCTTGCTATTAAAATCTCTAGCAAAGAAACAAATTCTAGTTCTCAAGCCTGAATTAATATCTTCTCTTAGAAGAAACGTGAAATGACAATTTTATCAGGAAACTAGCTGATCTGGATTTTTCCCAAAGCACCAATAATCTGCAAAGTTTATCTAGTACTCGCTCGTAAGAATTATTGAAGACCTTCACACACCATTGAACCTCCTCAAATTTTGAGATTTGTGCTATGACGGGTATTTTGTAAAAAGAAGTGCTGGAATTAGCTTTATCTTATTGTCTTGCAGTCTGATGACTGGTCTTCTCAGTTACCTTCTCCACCTGCTTTTGTCCTTCTTTGTTGTGGTATGTCCTGAGATCCAGTCGTGGAGCCATGTTAGTTTGAGTAACCTTCCTGAAGTCAATGCTTCACTGTACAGGCAGAACTCTTGTCTTCATTGGACCTCTTTTGAGTTCAGCTAGCTGTTAAGAGGGAACTTGCTGCAGGACTGGGGCCTGTTCTAACTTCTCAAGCCAAGGATGATTATCTTTCTGCCCTCCCAATCCTGGATTATAAAGCACCATGTACAGATACTCTATAGCAGGCCTGTCCAACTGCTGATCTGTGGGCTGCATGTGACCCATGAAAGGTTAAATTGTGGCCCCCAAGCTCCTGCCCTACCACCTGTTCCCCTCCACCCTTTGCTTCAACTGCAGTAGCAGCTGGGGACTCTGAGTTCCCCCTTCCTCCTTTAGCTGCTGCTTCCTGACCCTTCCCCAGGGTAGTGGGACAGCACAATGCAGGAAACATAGGATGGGTCCAGGGACCTTGTGGATATTCAGTGCAGCAGTCAAGCAGGAGTATCCATAGGGTCCAGGGGTCTGTGGCTTGCCTTGGTGCAGCACTTGTAGCATGTGAATTTTGCTGATGCAGCATTCAGGACATGTGTCCTCTGGCCACATGGAAGTTGAACAGCTCTATTCTGTACCATAATACGGGTGTACAAGAAGGCTAAAATCAAAGAAAAATAAGGACTTCAGCCAATTCTGTAGTCTGATTCCCTGCATGCAGCAAGATTAGCCCTGTCTAAACCATGTATACTTTTTATATAAGAGTTCACATATAAGAATTCGTTTGTACAATTTCCCCCTACAGCTATACTTATTGGTGGACACAAGGTGTATTGAATCATTTACCACTGCCTTATGATGAAGGTAAGTCTTCAGTTTGCTGCTTGTTTTAGAGAATACCTTGAAAAACATTTATTTTAATTTGGCCACGAAATGCTTTGCAACTCTTTTAATCACAAATTAACAAACTCATTATGAAACTGTGTGGCAGTCATAACAGTTGATAAGTAATCTCTCTAAATATGTGCAAGAGATACCAGATATGTGTTAAACGGGCCAAATGTCTCTCAGTCAGTTGTACAAGCAGGTATTGTAGATTTGCATATGTGATGTTTGCCTTTTACAGGATTAAAGGTAGGGAGGTGTTTTAACAGCTTTTGCCTTGCCCATTCAATTGTGGATAGCAATATAGCAACTTAAAAAAGAATATTGTAACTAATGATAGAGTGTTTGTGGAGTGTCATCCAATTATATTTTAATAATCTGTTAGACACTGTGACATGTCCTGACCCCAGACATGCCCTGGGTAAAGCAAGCATCTTTGTAACACACTTCCTGGGTACTTTCATGCTTTTGCAGTGTCCTTCTGCCTCTGACTGATGCTTCTCTTTTCTTCTGACTGCTGCTTGATCATTGAGAATGAGCTGAGATGTGCCAGAGGCCAGTTCCTTGGCCTGTGGTACCTCAGCCCTACCTGTCTCACTCAAGCCTTACCAGTCCTTAGCAGAGGGGATTTACTGGCTAGAAGAGTTGCACCATTGTCTTGTCAGGCACTCAGAAAAGGTGGATCCCTCTTCGTGTAGAATCGGTGAGCCTGTATGGTCAAATGCCTTGAAATCACAGTTAACACTGGTACTAAGTGGGTTAAAAGGCAATAAAAAAGACTTATTATAATAAAACAAGATCAAGCATAAGAAAACAGTATAACTATACATTGAGATTGAAATAGAGATATAAGAATGAACAAACAAAAGAAAATATCAGAAGCTGTTCTTACCCTATACCTTAAATCCAAGGCTGCAGGCCCTAGCTAGCTTCAACAGGTTAAAAAGCTTGTTTGTCTCTGATCTCTGTTAGAGCCTCCTTCCATCTTGCTTTACTCAGCCTCTCTGACTGAGGGACCACTGCCTCCCATGTACTTGAGAGACTGAAGACAAAACCATGCTCTGGAGGCAGGCTTAAGTACAGTTGCTTATTTGGCTACTCACATATGTCATCTCAGGGATTCTTGGGGAGCCAACAATATGCATATAAATTTCTGACCCCCAAAAAGTATGCGTTTGGCAAAGCAGAAATCTTTCCTGATCTAAACCAGGCCCGGAGAATATGTGCATCCTTTCAGACATGAAGATTGCTAAAGATGCTGTCTCGGGTAACTTCCCTCCACAGGGAGGAATTCCACTCCTCCCGGTATCTTGACTGACCATTTTTGACAGAGCCTAGCTCCTGTGCCTCGGAACACTCTCATGGGAGACAAGTAAGCAAGTCAAATGCTAATTCCAAGCCACTACTACTCTTCAGCCACTTGGGGTCTTTCCTAGGAATCAGAGAAGTTCAAGGTTTGCTATTTGAAAGTTGTTGTCATATTGTGCAATCCCGGGCCTATTATAACATGTAAGAAACACATTTCATATCAAATACACTAATACATGCAAGCGTAAGGCTTCTGAGGCTAAATATAGTTTGATGCTACCTTGATGTGGACACTACACATGCCATATTAGTAAAACACGCTTGGGAAATCATGCATGACACCTTATAAACCCTTAAGTTCATGACACTCTCCAAATAGGATTGTAATTTTTTTAAGTGAATAAAATTTGAATAGTTATCAATGTTGACATTTATGGGCCAGACTACAATTGTATGTCTTGTGTATATGATGTTTTTTTGTCTTGTAGAAATATATATGCATTTGTCTCACTAAGTTACTATAGGACCATTTACATTTTTCTAAATGTGCTGTTGATTACAAATTGGATAAGTTGTCTTCTGTTTTTTTCTAGTAACATGTTCTGAAAACAGGCAGAAGTTGATAGTAAAAAAATTTCATAAATATGAAGAAGAGATTGATATACACAACGAGTTTTTTCGGCCCTATGAATTAAGCAGTTTTGATGAAACCTTCTGCTTGGCAATGACCAATTCTACACGGTATTTATGTGATGTTTTACAGTTCTAATAACTTGAAACTTGTTTGCCTAAAGTTGTGCAACAGACTGCACATGATTTCTGCTTTCTAAAAATAACTTTGAAATATGTGTCTAATTCATTTTTTAACAAAATTTCCTAAAGTGAAATGAGATTCCTAAAATTCAAATGGAGCTTCTTGAAAAACTACCTAGACCTGAAGAAGGGTGCTTTATGACCAAAAAATTGTTCAGCATCTTTCCCATCTATATAGTTCATCCAGTAAAAGATAAAACATAAAACCCTTACCTCTTATACATTTCATGGTCCATTGTGGCTATACTACTCTAACATTACTGGAACAAATATTCTCTCGTGTTTTTTTTTATTATTATTATTATTATTATTATTATTATCGTCATCATTCCCTCATTCCTGGAACAGTTCTTCTTTGTCTCTGACAAAGATGCCAGTTGGCTATGGATTTATGTTGTGAAAATTAAACATTTTGGGAGGTTTTTAGCAGATTTGTTATTGCATTCCTTGACCATTTTAGAATACTGCTTGCCTCTAGCTTTTTCTTTTCACCTTACTTTACACTCATCAGGTTGCTTTGATTCCTAGAACCTATTTAATATAATTGTTGTAGTGCAGCCACATCTGGTACACTTGGGTTATATCTATCTGTCACCAACAGTCTTAAACTACAACTATAATATACTACGTACACAGAGAGGTTGTTACCCATGTTGGTCTGAAGTCAGGCAAAAGGCAGAGCAGAGTGGCACCTTTTATATATTCATTCAGAAACTTGTGGCAGGCTATTATAACTTCCCTGGACAGTCCATCACTGACCTCAGAACAGGTGTTCTTGGCAAAACTTTAAAAATGGACTTAAGGATGAAATTGCAGAACAAGAAATCATCCACAGGCTGGATTGTGTGAACTTAGTCTTAACAGAGACTACAGATTCTTGTTCCATTACCTGGGTTACCTTTCATAACTCCTGTGTTCCAGTGGTTTTACTGCTTCATTTGCCTTTAGGTACAGTCAATAGAATCATGAGGACAAGTGATTGACATGTGTTTTCACCAATGAACTGAAAAATAGGATTTTTTGCTGTCTGTTCCTTACTTGGAAATGGACAAGGGAAAAAGGATTTAACAGAGTGGTCCAGTATAAAACAGAATCAGTGGCCACCTTACTTGCCACACCATGCTGTCTGAGCTCCCTTCCCTACTTCACTATACCACGTACACTGCACCATGCTGTCACATGAATGAACCCCACCTATGGCGGAGTGGAGGTGAGCAGCATGACCACTGCCAGGGAGAGGGCAGGCAGCAAAGGGAGAGGGAGTTCAGAGACTCTGGCAACAGCATCAGGAGAGCAACCAGGAGTCCAGGGGCCACAGTTTAGCCTCTTGAGGGCTGGATGTGGCACACAGGCTGCCTGTTGGAGAGCCCTCATGTACCATGTTTGAATTATTTATCTAATAGCTTTCTCGTATGATGGTTCCTGCAAACCTTTTGCTTTGTTTAATTTGATCGCAGTACTGCTTTGCTTGAACATGTTGATTGCTTTTTGACTTTGCCAATCACCCTAATTATAATATTTGCAGAGGTTTACTTTGTGGTTGCTCAGGAACGGGACTGAGATAGCTACTTTAGTTACATTTCTGCAGCTGTCAGCTGAAGCCTTACAAAAGGGATAATATTGGCAACAGTATAGACTTCCTGCTCCTCAGTTCCTTTCAACCACCTGTCTAGAGACAGTTCTTAAATGCCCTAGCAGTTCTGAGCCTTAGGAGGCACTCCAAATCCATGTTTTCCCTTCTCCTTTTCATTCTTACACTTCCCTAACACCTTTTGCCTTATTTAAATTGAAAAGCAGCTGTTGGAAAATAGCATTGGTAGAATTTGTAGACTTGGTATAAAGAACTTCTAACAAAACCTGACAGAATATAATTTCAAGAGCATATCTCAAATATTGAGTGCTTTTTCTTTCTTCCTCCAGAGATTTCATGCCCAAGAACGTTGGCATTGATCCAAGTCCATTTACCGTGCGTAAACCTGATGAAACTGGGAAATCAGTGCTGGGGTGAGATTGGCCTTAAAATATAGAATTCAAGACATTTGTTCTGGCATATCATCATCAAACAGCATATAAATGCAATGAAATGTAAAACAGTATGAGAGAGAGAGCTCTAAATGAGCAATGACCTGGATACAGAAGCTACACATACACTTAAATTATAAAATACAAGAGTATACAAGAAGCCAGGGAGAAGAAGTTCAAAGATGAGACCGGGCTGTGGGTTTGGATACAGGAAATGGAGTGAAGAGTTAATTGTGTTGAACACAGAAGGTTAGGAAGAGGGAATAGAGCAAACAAGGTCATCGGTTCAGTTGTGAAGAAGCTGGATGAGAGTATGAGAGAATACCTAAAAGAAATTGATACACAGAGTTGAAGTTATAAGGTGGTATCTCCTGAAAGGAGCTCTCCAGTTTAGAGACCAAGCAATGCTGGGGACAATGAATGAATTACTTTCTTAATAACTGCTAGCTTTTTGCTGGCAAGATCTGGAAAGAGGACCTAAGAGAGCCAAAGATAAGAAATAAAAATCACAGGTTTGGAAGGAACCTTAAGGTTATCCAATCCAAACTCCTGTAATTTTGATGACAAGATTTGCTGTTCTGTTACCAGATTTGCCTGTCACTTCATGGTGCACTCATTTATTAAGGGTACCTTTCTGGGGTCTCTGTAAGTCTATCAATGTGCTACTTCTATTACTTGTGTTTCTGTATGGAGCTATATCTCTCCCTTTTGTAAGTCCTCACTCCCAGTGGAGCCATCTTGCAGGACTCAAGTTTTAGTGAGGCTGGGTTTCTCCAGCCACCAAATCAGTCAAATGCACATGCACACTAATGTGACACACCTGACCCGGCCCAGTTGATCAGTACATACAGGGTGACGCCCTCATATGCCAGGAATCAGTTCATCAGGGCAACAATAAAATGCAGTCAAACACAAGCACGCAGGTGAACAGAATACCTCTGAATCAGGCTGGGTGTCCAACTGACATCTTCATGGGGCAGCATTCGGTTCATTAGGGCATGTCTGAGCCAAACTGGGTCAGTCAGCTTATACAAGCTGATCCCCTTATGTTCTCAAATTCAGCGCATCCCAATCTTTTGCCTGAACAGTCCTAGTAGTGGTAACCTCTTGATGAGCAAACCCCACAGTATTTTGGGGCTTTACAGGGATCTTTGGCTTAGGTAAAAGAAGCATTGCTGCAGAGCAAGTGGGGGAGGGGAAGTAGAGAAGGAAAAATACACCCAGTTACCACCAGCTTGACTATAAAAATTATTTCTTGCTAAGTATATGAAATGTATGATGGTTCTTGTAATAATAGTCATGCAAGGAAAAACAAACAAAAACAATTACAATATTACCCTGGTTCAGTTGAGTATTTGGGGAAACCTAGTTCAAACTTAACTAATAAAATTCAGGTTCAGAAATCTCTTCCTCTCTAGGAATAGTGAGGGAGAGAGAGAGATGGGATCTCACCATTCCAAGGCACTGTTTTGTTGACGGGCAAGTTCCTAGCATGATCACTGAAGGTTAAACAGGTGACAAAAAGAGAGCAACAGTGGATGGTGTCAGAGAGATTTCTCCCTCTTGAAGCATACTGTTTGTTGCTTTACAGCTTTCTTACACCCTTAGATCAGCCTCTTCAAAGCATTCTTTTAACTGTGTAAATCAAGATAGTCCCAAATCGTAACTGACAGGGAAAATCCTGTTATGTAAAGTTTCAATTTAAATGAATTACCTTTTTCAGTGACAAGGGGTTATCTGGTTTGGAACCTGATTAACAACCAGGAAAAACATAAGGTTTTAAGAAGTAACCAGACACCTAGTAGCTGGCTTGAAATTATTATGAATATAGAAGATGAACTAGAAGGGATAACGTATTATTTCTTCTCAGATGGCCTACCTGTGCTTGCACTGTGAAGTCAGCATCAATATTTTGCATTTTACCTGTTGCGAATAAGCCTCAGCTTAGCATGACTTTCAGATTTTACTGTAGTCTTTTACTGGTGCCTTGATTTAGTCTGTTTGCTAAAACAGAAAATCCCAAAGGCACTTGGCACATACTTAAGAGGATTACTTGGAGTGTTCATAAACTTTGTGGGGAGGACTTCCACCAGTCATCCCAAGAAAAGTATGACAGTGTTTGTGCTCAGGCCTCCAACTGGCTGAATGCTGTGAATGAACCCTTAACTACTGTTCAAATATCGCTTATACCTCCTCTGACTCGGTCTCTTGCCTCAGCATTCCCTAACCCGTCAACCGAGTTTTAGTCAATTAAGTTTAAATAGGCCTCCCATACTGGGACCGGGGAATGTACGGCCCAAGATGTCTATTAAAGTTTTCTTCTGCTTATTTCTGGTTAGGTGAGGTGTGTTGGTGTGGTGGGGAGAGGGAGAAGCAAAAGTCCTTTTTAAGTCCAGCAAGCTGGGTGCCAGGGTTCCCTCAAGAACACAGAGCTGATAGGTAACAATTTCTAAACTATCTCAGACATATGCCCATCCACAGTGAGTTGGTTATGAAAGTATCTATCAAGAAATGTAAGTGTTTAGAATGAAAATGAAAAAAGAACAAAAATGAACTCAATAGAGGAAGTCTTATGTAATCATAGAACTTTCTTCAGACACTCAATAGTTGAAGAAGAGTTTTAGAAATATCAAGTACCCAGGGGAAATTGAAATAGGGGATTCAAAGGATAGGCAGAACCTGTCTGCTCCGTTCCAAAGGTAACGTAGAGGGCATGGACACACGTAATGTAGAATAGTTTAAATTTGGTTTAAACTTGAATCAGACAGACATACAAGCCTGTTAAACTGGCCTGGAATGGCTCAAAAAGATGCCTGGAAAATCTAGTACTATTTTGAAACTGTTCACTGTAAACCAGTTCAGTGTGATACGTGGACACCAAGCATTCTGTGACATGGGTCTGGTCAGTCTTCCAGGTGTCCAAGGCTGCATTGGTTCTCATCCCTCCCCAACATTGCTGCAATGATCTGTTCTGATACGTGACCGGAACTTACTGCCCACCTTTTTTGTTGTCAGTCTTTATCAACCATCTCCCTTGTACTGCTTGCTCAGTAAAAGCTATCTTTCTAACAACCACCTCTGTCCTCACGCCTTATTTGACTGCACTCTCTCATCATGCTTCCCCAACCCCTGAGAAGCAATAAGTGTGGGTCTAAGAACCTCCTTCCCTCCCTGCCAAGTCAGGCAAGAATACCACAGACTTTGGTCTTTTGCAGGCCATTGAACTCACATTTAGGAAACAAGGGAAAGCAAAAAAAAGTGACAATGCCCCCAGCCACAGATCAGTGATCATGGGTACAAGCACTCATTTCTCCCTACCAGCTCACTCATTGCAAGGCATGCTAGGCTAGGTGCTCACTACTACTTCTTGGTATCAGAGCCACAGCACTTCACACAGTTGTGAATCACTTTCTAATTAGTGACATTTTAGACATTTAGAACAGATCAGTTGTTATGTGTGTCCACATCCAGAGGCTTCTGAGCCTCCCCCAAATGAGATGGCAATCAAAATTTGGGAATGCAGATATGGTACAGTTGAAAATACTTTATGTTCATCTGTTTGTAAATGTATGCATTCTCCTTGTTTTTAATAGAAACAAAAGTAACAGAGAAGAAACTGTGTTGCAGCGCAAGACAGCTGCTAGTGCCCCCCCCCCACCAAGTGAGGAAGCAGTGTCTAGCAGTTCAGAGGATGATTCTGGAACTGACAAGGAAGATGAAGGTGCTGTTTCTCAGCGCTCGACTCCAGTAAAGATGACTGATACAGGAGATAATACAAAAATAACTGAGGTAAGAAACTGCATTGACCTGTGATGAAAGGGAACCATTCTCTTAAGATTCACATTCTTTTTGAAAATACATTTTATCTGATGATGTTTACAACATTTGTTTGGATGTCACTGAAAGACTGAGAAGAAAAAAAATATTTCTCCTGCTTACTCGTTTTGTATACTTGACAGCACTTAGCGTAGTTATGAAACTGATTATATGCAATTGTCAGTTTCTCTGCAGTGCTAGGGTCTTGTGCTGTATTAGGGGAAAGAATAACATTTTTAAAAAAAATATATGGACATAAAGACTGACAGGGACCCGGGAACTGGCTGCCCCAAAAGAGAGTCTGGTCCTCTATAATATCAAAAGCTGTCAAAGCCAGAAATTTTTCCTGGTTCCATGCAATTCAGTTTTAAGCGGGTTTCACTATATCTCTTTTTAAGCTTTGAACTATTGTTTGGTAATTCAGCAGTGTGGTGAAACTTTTTTTTAATAGAACTAAGTTATTTAAAATCATGCTTGCTGATTTTTGTTGGATAATACTTTGCTAAATATTTTCATGAAAAATACCTTCACTGCCATCCTGCTCTAGATCTCCATCCCTAGATTTTGAGATATGGTAGTATAGTGAAAGCAACAGCAAAGTTCTACACTTATTTAATCAGGACTTTAGTAGGCTTTTTTCTTTGCATCATTAATGTTAGTATTAATATTAATGTATTTATAAAGTGTTGGAACTCTGTAACAGTAAGGTTTGTACTAGCATATAATAAGACAACCCTGTCCCTTACTGCAAATAGCTTACAGTTTAAATAGATAATGTAGGCAAAGAACTTAACCGTTCCAGCAGTGTAGTCAGTCAGTGCTGTTTTGCTAATCCAAAACTCTTGAGATTCACTTTTAAGAATCCCTTTTTACAAACATCTTGCACTTGGGTCTAGTTCAAAGTGTTGTTTTCTGTTTCTGCCAGGTAGACATGTGGGATGCCACTGAAGAATTAGAAATTAGGGTAAATGCTATACAACATTAAACTGTAAACAAACTTAAACTGATAAGTGACAGTGAATTGAAATGGTTAAGATTCTGATTACAGTTACCCCTTTACAGGGGAACTTGCATATAAATGGCATCTTACCTATGGGAAGTTGGCTGAAAAATATTTAATTAAACACAGGAAATTAAAATTTCAGCTTTTCTATATAACTTTTGACATTTTACCTATGACCTCATGATTTGTTTTATAGACAATGATTAGATTCTCTGATATGAAAGTTGGCCTCATATATAAAGCTTAAATTTTCCTAAGCCCAATTAAATTATTTTTTATGCTTATGAAATAGTGTGGTACAGAGACAGTGTTTTTTAACATTGTTTGATCCCAGTGGATATGTCTTTGCTAAAATTATGCCAAATTTTATAAATCGCGACAGGTATTTTATTATCTCAAAATAGCGAAGTATGAATGTCATCACCAGAGAGCAAATGTTTATGTTGGTCATAAAGACCAGTCAGGGCTCCTGTGCGCTATCCCTGACTCTGCCACTGAGCCCATCTATAAAATAGGTAACTAGTATTGATTCTGATAATTTTTTTTGTAAAATGCTTTTGAGGTTTGTAAATGAAGGGTATGGGTAAATGAATGCAAAATATTATTTATGGCATCCTTAAGGTGTGTTGGCTTACAAATAGTGGTAAAGTATTTTGTTTTTCTTAATATGTAAAGTCCTATTTTCTTCTGTATTCCTACCTTATATAAAATTATGAATTCAGAGTTGGATTATTAATTTGTACAATTATTTACTAAGGGCCATAATGTAAATATATTCACAGACAGGCACTATTGTATCCACCTCTAGTCAGTTATTAATCTTGGACCTAATCCATGGCTGCCATTATAAATTAGGATTGGATAGTTTTGATCACTGGGAATCTGTACATGTGCTCTGGGGAGGGGGAGGGGGTGCGCTTTAATCGGAGTGGTTCTGAGAGGTGCTCTAATTAAAGTGCCCGCAGTGTCATGTGTATTCAGCATTCTGCGCTTCAAAATGGCGGCTGGGGCACTTTAACAAAAGCTTGTTTAACAAGTTCTGGTTAAAATGCCCTGGTGCTACTTTGAGACATGGGGACGCTGAATACACATGACACGGAGGCCGTGAAGTGCACTAATTAGCATGCTTCAGTCTCGCAACATTTGATTAATTGAGTTTGCTCCAATGTATGTTAATTAGCATGCTTTGGAATAGAGCTCTGTCACATGTATAGGTGCCATGTGGTTTTAACTGCTGGTTTTGGCTGATTCAGACTGTCTTGAGGTTTTGACCACTGGCTTTTTGGCCTTTTCAAAAAATGTTTTGTGAAGGTTGCTTTACTTAAGAAAATGTATGTCATAACTTACCAAGGCTAAAGAAATGATTATTTTGAAATGGGTATCAATTACTTCCATGTAGGAAGTTTTAGGCCCCTGGCAGGTGTTACATTTGAAGTGTGATTAATGTTAATGGACGAGTACATTGTAACATGCCATACGTTCAAGCAATTTATCCTAATAACCAGCCAGACAAATGGGCATCCAGCTACAAATATGCTATTTGTAAAATGTAGAATTATCTTTGAAGCTTGTTTGCTTTGTCCTTTAATTTGAATGTGTGGTATTTTATACAGAGGATTTGGGAGTTGGTCAGAATCCTTGCTAAACTCCAGATACACTATATGCACAGCATCCCCTTCATTCACCCAACTATTTTTCTTATCACAGAAGGAAATTGGGTTTGTTTGACATGATTCGATTCATTTGCAGTAAATCCATGCTGGCTGCTTACAATCAGCCTTCTCCAGGTGCTTGCAAATAAACTTCCTTAAGGTATGCTGCAGGAACTTTCTGGGTATTGAAGTGAGGCTAACTAATCTCAAAAAGTTGTCCTTAGTGCCTCTCTTTAAAAAAGGCAAAAGTGTTTGCTCTTTTCCAGTCCTCTGATATTTTGCTCGTCTCTTATGACTTTGTCAAGGGCTCTGAGATCTCCTGTGCAGGTTCCTTCAATAGTCTGGGAGGAAGTTCATCAGGCTCTGCTGACTTGAATTCATTCAGACCCATGAAAAGCTCTCTGACTTTCCTTTATCTCATTCCTTAGCTTGTCCCCTTCCTTAGCCAAGTAATCCTTGTTAGCTGTCTGGTTGCAGCCTGATTTTATTTATTTATTTTTATTTATTTTTACTGAAGACTGAGGCAAAGTAGTTCTTGAGCAACTCTGCCTTTGCATCATCCTTGTTCACCCTGGCTATTTAATAGTAGACCCTTCCTTGGTCTGTCTTCTCTGGCCAGCATATTTCTAGAACCTCTTCTTGTTGTCCTTAACTTGCCTTGCCAGGTGAAGTTCATTTTTTTTTTGGCATCCTGATTTTTTTTCCCCTGCAAGTTCCTGCTATTTCTTGGTATGCTTCCTTGGTAACCTGCTCATTTTTCCATTGCTTGTATACTGTGGCGCAAAGCGTTTTCTGGCACATTACCAGTTTGATCACTTTCTTCACATCTCACCTATTTCTTAATTTATTCTGGATTATACCAGCATTCATAAAAATGCTTTCTGCTGAAGTGCTCAAATCTGTTTATCACTGCAGACCGCCAGGTTTCTGTTTTATAGTCATCCTTATATTATCAGGAAGCAACTTAAAGAAGGGACTTTTACAGAGCTGAAATGCTATTATCGTAGGGGGTGGGGAGGAGTGAAACTTGGTTTGTAGTTTGAGGAGTTTCTGCAATGTTAAAGGCAGACAAGGTTCTTTGGTTAAATGTGATTATCTTCTATTAGACCAACTAAATAGCTGGAAAAAAATCTTTGCAAGCTTTTGGATACAAACACCCTTCTTCCGGTAGAGGGAGAGTTTGCAAATTGGTCTAATAAAAGAGATCACATTTACCCCAAGAACCGTGTCTGTCTGTGTCCTTAAACCAACACAGCTACAAGCAACATCCCCGCAACATGGAATGTTTCCCAAACTTTCTGAAGCATACTTAATGTTTGAGAATATTTTAGAAGGTTGTGTGGAACGTTTGAAAACCAGTTTTGACCACAATACTGGTCAAACCTAAATAAGTGGGGTTTTTTTGTCAACTCTATTATAAATCTGCTTGTCCATTTTAAAAGCACAAAAATTATAGGTAGTACATGCTTTACTTATAAAATAAAAATGTATTCTGCTTTATGTGCAGAAATCATGAAAGAATTATGACTGAGATTTTTTGGTTAGACAACCTGGAATGTATTCACTAGCTGATCTAGATATAATCAGCCAAATGTCATTCATTCATCCTACTTAGCTGATTGGAATATCAGTTTTCAGCCTTTTAGTTGCATGTGTTTTGGAATTAATGTTCCACCGTTAGCAGATATTTGTCAGGCGTTCCAGCATTTACTCATTAAACAGAGTCTGTGATACCTTGTAATACAGGGTTTCAAATAACCAAAACTTTATGGCTAAACTAATAATAAATCAGGAAATAATTTTTAATAATCAAATTGTCTTGAATTATCAAATTGATTCAAGAAGCACACACTTTGGAGAGAAAACAACTTTTTTTTCACAGAAAATTCCGTCATTGCATGAATTAATAGGTAACCATCAATCTTCTGGATCATGGTGTACATGTAAGAGATCTAGTCAGGTGCTTGGTGAATCAGTTTGTGGCTGAGAAGCCCAATTCAGGAGTGACACAGTTTGTTACAAGTTTCACCTTCCAAAAGGTCCAAAGGTCAGGATGCAGACTCCATTCTGAGGGTCTCTTTCTTAGGTGTCAGCAGTCTGGAGGTGGGATGCCAAGGCCCACAGCCCCCGTTCAGTAGGGTGCATGAAACAGGCTACTGCTATGCCCTTTGTCCATGGTGGCCTCGGGGACCCTTCCCGCGGGAACAGGATGGGAACCCCTCTCAGGGAACAAGACGGAGAGGACAAGAAGGAACAGGTAGGGACGAACAAAGGGATGGGGGGGCCCATTGTTAATCTCAAGACTCTGCTTTTGTAGTCTCCTTCCCCCTTGATGACTCCTGATGACTCTTCATCTGTGGCTATCTCGGATTGGCTGTCACACATCCACATAGCCTTCTGTGCCTTCTCCTAACTTGGTCTCTTCCCCCAAAACCAGGACTTAGGCCCCTCTGCTCTCTGAGGCTTTGTTGCTGGTGTCACTTATCTTCCTTTATGGGACAGTATGGTACATCCTTCTTTGGTTCCCAGTCTCTCCCCTTGTTGTGCTAGACAACATGTGTGCCTTGAAGGCTCAGATCTCATGTTATAGTATGCCCCCCCTCAGTTCTCAGGCTGTGTCCATTAGGCCTGTGTGAAGTGGCTAGTATTCACTTTGGATTTGGACTCAGCTGATTTGAGAGACAGTGATTCGATTTGGTGATTCAAATCACTGGCCCAAATCAATTCGGCTGAATCCGATTCGGAGATTCGGCCACTGCCAACTCTGAGCCTGCACACAGTGCCAGATGTTCCCTCCATATCAGATAAGATTCTGCGTTTCTCCCAGCTTTCTACACTGATGCTGAATGACTTCATCATTTTGCATGCATCATGTTGTCACCATAGAGAGCGACCCTGCTTTCTAGAGCTGTCTTGAATCTCGCTGTACAAAATATTCTTAGGGATGCAGTCCCCTCTCATTCTTCTGACATAGCCTAGCCATTGCAACGTCCTGTTCTTGATAGTGGTTTCTAAGTGTCAGTCCTGTGCATGCCAGGACCTCTGTGTTTGGCATTTTATTTTTCTACTGTATTTTCAGGATCTTCTGCAGAGTATTCAGATCATCAAATAAATATTATTTATACAAAATGAGTACTAATGTGCTCATTAGATGTGAAGTTTTATGTATTTTGAAAATGGCTGACTTAGATCAAAGTGTCAATGAATTGCTGATATAATTAATAATTTAAAGGTTATCTTTCTCATACTTTAAAGCTCATGCTTTGAATATATTATTCAGTGAATACTGTTGTCACAAGAATCGGTTATTTATTTGATTAGAGATTTGAATGATGATATTTGACTCAAATGTGGCAAAGCTGGGAGAAACAAAGCCATTTAAATGCTGTCTGTTGTATGTGACTTAAACTGGCTTACGTGTAACTAGCACATTCTTAGTCCAGTAGAAAACATTGCTTTTTTCACTGAAAAATAACTTAAATACAGCTAATATTCAAAAAGGAAAAACTTCTAGGTTGGACTGTGACCATTTTAAGCACCTATTTAGTAGGTGCTGATAATGCTGATAAAGCCAGATCCAGATTGGCCTTGTAAGCCCCTCCATTTAAGCTTCAGCCCACCTAGGATCTTTTTAGTCAGTGGGAAGGGCTAAGCAGCTCTGAAGGATGATTTAAGAGTGCTGAGGCGCACACAATTAGCCAGCAGGAAACACTAGATGTGGGAGTGTGTCTGTACTACACCTCTCAGTAGCATAGATGCTTGACTAAGGCTCCACATTTAACAACCTTTATCAACTTGATATGTAGAGTGACTTGTGGGGTGAGCACTAGGGGTGTGTGAAGCAGGCTTTATTCGATTCAGATTTGGATTTGGCCTGATTCAGGGGACAGTGATTCGATTAATTGATTTGGATCACTGTCCTGATTTGATTTAGCCGAATCTGAACCTGAAGATTCAATGCTGATTCAGAGAATTAGCAATTTCACCATAGACACAGCTTTAAATGTTTTTTTCTACATACCTTGAGATACCAGGAATGGTTCATGAACGCTGAGATGGTGGAGTGGAAGGAGCATCCCACAGGAGCACAGGGAGGGCCCCCCACCCCCACATGCTCAGCAGTGGACCAGAAGTACTTCCAGTCCACTTCTGAGTTTGTTGTCCCCCCCACACACACACACATCCTCCCCCCAGCTGGGTGCTTGGCTGCAGGGAGACCCTGGGTGCCCCTGCAGGCACTAGTTGCTGAGTGGGGGCTGGGGGGGCAGGCCCTCCCTGTGCTCCTGTGGGATGCTACCTCCACTCCACCATCTCAGTGTTCATCTCAGCCAGGGGTAGGGGTCCTCCGCATGCTTTGTGGTGAACGGAAGTGCTTCTGGTCCACTTCCGGGTCTGCCACTGAGTGCACGGGGATGGCCCCTGTGCTTCTGTAGGACACTGCATCCACCCCACCGTCTCAGCGTTCACGAGCTGCATGGTGCCTTGAGGTATGTAGAAAAAACATTTAAAGCTGTGTCTACGTGTGAATCATCAGATCTCTCTGAATTGATTCAGAGGGTTCCAATTCAATTTGTAGAGATTAAAGGATCTCCTGATTGAATTTGGATATGAAGATTCAGCCGCCGAATCGAATCAGCAACTGAAGCTTCGCACAGCTGTAGTGCGCGCAGTGACTGGTGTTGGTAGTACCCATCCGTTGTTAGAGTTGTAATCCAAGTGATGGGAGATCCAAGTTCTAGGCCCTTACAAGCTCCAGTCCCTAGTGTCAGGACTGTTTATGCATTTGATATTAGATAGGTATTGGTTAAAGAAACAACAATGGTGGCTGCTAGACAGCTCAGTCTATAACATGGTGCTTAGAGTGCTCTCCTGGAAAGCAGGAGTTATAAATTTTGAATCCCCTTAGTCTAAAAGCATAGAAGCCAGATCTCCCAGTTCTTAGGTGAATGCTCTAATCCAAGGGTTGTCAACATTTTGAAGCAGGGAGCCATTTCAGAGGAGTTTAGCTGCTACTGTTCCAACCTGGCCGATGCTATCAGCACTGCTGCAGCTTCAGCCACCGTTTCACGCTGCATTGCCACTGCCATCACTTCTCCCTACTGCCTGAAGAAGCTGTGTTGCTGAAACACTACTAAAGCCCTGAGGTCCACAGGCTGATAAAGTGAGTCTGCAAGCCATAGGTTGCCACCCCCTGCTCTAATGTATAGATGATTTTGCAAAATAAGCAGTAGCCTGCTATCCAAAAAGTAGACACATTCAACACTAACATTTTCAAGTGAGAGTGATAGTGGTAGTACTTTTGTACTGAACTGATTTTGCCAGTGTGAGTTAAGCATTCTCTGTGGTACCTAACAGATGGAGCTTTGCTGGACATGGGCAGAGATTATTAGCTTCTTTTCCAGTTCCAGTCTGGATTGCAGTAGACCTTATTCAGGAGCTAAGCACCTAGCTGATCAATTTGGATAACTTCTGAGCATGTTAAGAAGCCTGTGTCTAGGGGTGATTTTACACATGATCCTGACACAGCACCAAGTGCTTTTAATTAGCAAGCCACACTAATTGAAAGCATGTGTGCATTGTGTGTATCAGCGGCACAGCGTGTCCCTGTGCTGGGAAAATGGTGGTAGGGTACTTTGGACTAAAGCACATCAAATGTGTTTTATTTCGAAGTGCACCACTGCCATTTTCTTAGTGCAGAGATGTGCTGGGCCACTGATACATGTGATATGCGAGGTTGCCAGAGCCCATCAATTAACATGCTCCGGCAGACTTGATGAATTGAGTCTGCTCCAACGTGATGGATTTCCAGTGTGTTGGAGCAGGCTCCCCGTATGTGTAAGTGCCAAGAAATTTTCTCAGGCCAAAATGGAGGCATCTAATGGAGATGGGTGCCTAAATGGTTTTAGAGCTGCTGGAAAAGGATTGCTCAATCACTTGTTGTGACTTTTTGTTGACTGATTTGGATCTGGTGCCTATTGCTAATGAACTGAAGAATATGACAGGTGACTTACTAGATTCAGCATAAATCTAGAAAGATTGGCAAGGGAGTACAAAAAAGGCTTGGTTGATTTATATTTATTAAAAGTTACTTTTTTCTGATCTAAGAGTCAGTTATTTCTGATTAATTAGTTTCCTAGCTAGTATCCTATATCTAAAGATGTACTGTGTTTTGTTCCAGAATGTAGTCCAGTCCATGAAAGATGTTTACGGGATTAATCTCTCAGATGTTCCTTTAGAAGATGATCTCTCAATATATACAAGGTAAAACACTTATCCGTGGTCAACAGTAACAGGTAGTCAAATGCAGTATATGAAAAATGCTTTATTTTCTTCACAGAACTTAGTTTGATGTGTTAAAATGCCTTCTTTAGAGGTAACTTGAAGACGGCTTTCTTACCGATTTTATTCTTTTTCTTTCAAGCCAAGCCCTTTTTTTTTCTCAGATGTGTGCACCAACCCTGAATTCACTGAAACGAAGGCAGAGGTCTCCAAGTACAAAAACTAGTAATCTTAAAAGATATGGGGATCAAAATACTACTTGAAATATTTTTTTCAATAATATTTTCCTGAAAACTAATAGGCAAGCTAAGCTACAAGTTAAAGTATATTTTAAATCTGTATTTTCAGGTTTTTTCCTCAAGTTTTGTATTTCACTGATGCACAAAATGTAAACATCAAAGTGCTGCTTTTTAACAGAATTTTTTTTAATTCAAATTTATCATTGGTTAAACAACCTTTACTGCAAAATTGATGCAAAAATGGCATAACTGTTTTAAGTGTTTTTTATGCTTTTCTTCTTATTTCAAAGTCAAGCAAAATATGTGTAAGACTATCCTCCAGGAAAGTTTCTCTTTTCTGTTAAGCATTGTGAGGTGTTTTCTTCAAAACCTAGATTTTTGGTTAAATTTCAGATCATCCTTAAGTCACCCATGTAGTTTTAATTCGGAAGAGGCAACCTTCTTGAAGTACAAAATGGTTGGTTTTCACAATGAGACCTGAGATAGAGGTGCAATGATGTATTGGATTTTGATCGGTGCAGCTGATAATGTCACCAGTAAATGCCACATCTATGCATGCAGCCAGGAATGCAGCCTGGCAGCTTGGAGACCAGCATCCAGTTGGTAAGTGTGTGGGGGGAAGAGGCATTGGCAGGGGGCAGATTGAGGCCCCCATGGTGAGGAAGGGAGTGGAGCTGGGGCAGAGGCAGGGACAAGTGCTGTCCTGCTGGGCAGGGTGGAGCATGGGACAGAACCATGGGTGGCTTGTGTGGGGGGCATGGTGGGGTGGGGGTGGCAGCTCCTAGCCATTGTGCAGTCACCCAGGGTAGCTATGGGAGGCTACAACGAATTTTGGGGTGGCTGTAGCCCACCCCGTAGCCACCTCTACTAGCATCACTGCCGTCCACCCTGCCTGCCCCAAGCACAGCCCTGACCCAGCCTCCGGCCCCAGGCTCACAGCAAGCACCCACCCTCACCCCACACACAAATCCAGGGGTCATGACTCCCCTGGGGGTGCACACAATGGCCAGGAGCTGCTCCCCCTTCCATGTCCCCTGGACGTGCCACATGTGCCCTGCCCCCACCCCGGCTGGGGAGTGCCTGCCCCAGCCCCATTCCCTCTTTCACTGTAGGGGCCTACATCTGCCCCCTCCCCCAAGCCCCTTTCCCCCACAGATTTGCTAGCCAGCTGCTGGTCTCCAAGCTGCGGGGTTGCATATCAGCAATTGGATTGGTATCGGCTGATATGGTTGGTTAAAAATCAGCCATCAGTATCGGCCAAAAAAACTCTTTATCGGTGCACACCTATAGATGATTATAAAATCTGACGTGGACTACAAGCAGAAGCTGCAGGAACACTGAACCAAAGTAGAATAGCTAGTATTAACAATGGCTTAAATGATAGAAATGCTTCTTCAAGCAAGTTACCAAGAGATGGTTGAACCCCAAAATGACTATGATACCCTTATGATAAGTCTGTGAAGTAGCTACTGCATAGCCTAGTATATATGTCACCATTTTAAGAAGGAATTTAGCCTCCACTTCATGAAAGCACTTATGTGACAGTTTATTCAGGAGACTATTTAAGCATATGTTAGAGTGTTGTCCTGAATCGAGGTGGTTTTTTGAATTAGGATATTTGTCTGAGTAAATTATAGTCAAGAAAAAAAGAAAAGGAAGCAATATTAGAAGTTAGTAAGGAAAATTAAAGGACCAAATTAAAACTTTTCTGCTTTGGCAGGGTTTGTATTTCTGTTGCCAAGAGAGCAATTGCTTTTGCAGATACCAAGTGTGCAAATCAATTATGCTAGCCTAGTAAATCAATGTTTCAAACACCTGCTTGAGCTTTAGAATCAACAGACATGAGGCATAAGAAATCTATGCCTCACAAGAAAAATGTAGACATATGTGTTTTTCAAGCAAATTACTACAAGCCATGAATTGAATGTAGTTAAGATTTATTTTACTTTCTAGTTGCATTAGGTTAATTGCATTATCTAGTGTCTCAATGAAATATTTCTGAATCGGGCAGGAATATTTAATTTATTATAGGTTTCTGTTCATATGAGGGTCCATTTTATACTAACCAACTAAAAGAGTTTTATGAAATGAATGCATCAAAATATCCTTGGTGAAATGTTTTAATTAAATTAAACCTAGTGTTTTGGCAATCAGTATTTTTTGTACTGATAAACAGATGATAATTGGAGCATCCTGGAAAATGGGAGTATTTCCCAATTTATTGGCCAGGAACACTTCTTTATCTTATGTTAAAAAGGCCTTGAAGTTTCCAGTTCTTTTAAACAAATCACATTTTCTTTGCATAATCTTGACTTGTATTTTAATAAGCAGTTAGCATAACAGTTCTGTAAATTAACAACTTCTTAACTTTTGCACACTTTTGATACTAGGAAGTCTGCAAGATCCAAACATACAATGACACTCCTTATCTTCCTCTCTCTTTATTAGTATTTAGCTTAGTTGGCTGGTTAGTTGGGTTCTTAGGTTTATGGGCTGCCTTCCCAAGGAAAGAGTCAGAACAGCTTACAGTAAGTGACAAAATAATTTTCAAAAGCAAGTAGAATATTAAAATAGGATGTAAAACAAGAATGCCATAAAAATACCCCAAATTAGCTGTGCTTGCTAAATCCCTACCCAGGCAGGGAGTTGCTAAGCACTGGAAGATGTCCAGGGTCAGGCTCTGGCAGGTCTCAATGGGGAGGACATTCCAGATTTGAGGAGTGACTACTCAGAATGGCCTTCATCATGTTTTTGTCATGCTGGTCATGCAGACAGGTATATCTGTAATTTAAAAATAGCCATTAATTTTTTCACAAAAGAATTACTATTCACTCCAGTTTTGGTTTTTGGTTTTTTTTTTAACGATGGAGTGGAGCCATACAACAAAATTAAGAGCCAGGTGAAGTCAAATCTATTGCTTTGACTTCACTGGGTCCAGAATTTCAGTACTTACAGTAGAAATGGCCAGTTTTCTACAGAATATTGGATAACTCAAAAGTCAACCAAAACTATTTTCTTAAATCCAGAATGTCTTTTTTGTTATACAGCAACTCCAGTTGGTGTATAACTTTATTAGCTAAAATCCTTTGTTCCCATTGAGTTGTTCTTCATTTATCTATTTTTCAGTTTGTTTTCTCCATCATTCCAATAGTAGTCTCTAGCACTGGAATTAAAATTGAAAACTAAAAAGCAAAACTTTGTAATAGCTTTCCCTTATTTTCTGCATAATTGATTTAGTCATAATTTGCCCTTTCCAAGTCCAAGTATTTTGTAACCTGGTCATAAAGAGAAACAAGGTAAGTCAGGTAGGATCTACCTGCAGTGAATCTGTGCTAATTTCCTTTCAGCATTATTTCCCCTGCTGAGCTCCCATAAATATGATCCTTAATAATTTTTCCCAGAGTTTTCCCAAGGATAAAGGTGAGATTAACTGGCCTATAGTTTTGTGGTTCCTCCCTCCTCCCCTTCTTGAAAATAGGAACCACATTTACCTTTTCCCAGTCCTCTGGGACCTGACCAGAGCACCATGAGTGCTCAAACAGCCGTGCCAGTGCCTCTGCTATGACACTGGCCAATTCCTTCAGCACCTTTGGATGAAGTTCATCTGGGCCACTGATTTGAACACATCCAGTCCATCCAAGTGCCCCTTCACTAAGTCTGCACTAACAGGTGGTAGGCTGGTGTCCCTTTTGTGTCTATCTGTGATCAGTTTGAAAGGTTTGTCTTGGTCTGTGTCTAGGAATAAATATAGATGCAAAGAACTAATTGCTTTGTCCCCCTTCTCTGTCACCAATTATCCTAGGGGTTATTCTGTAGGGGTTCTATGCTACCCTGCACCTTCCTTTTGCTCCTTATATACCTGAAAAAGGAATTTTTGTCTCCAGCCTAAATTCTAATCTTGCTTTGGCCTTCCTAACTGATGGCCTGCAAGTGCGAGCCAAGGAGGTATACTCTTCCTTGGTATCTACCCCTTGTTTGCACAGCCTGTATATCTCTTGCCTTTAGGCTTTCCTGAACTTCTCTTTTCAGCCAAGAAGGCTTCTGGGCCCCTTTGCCCCCTTTTATGCGCAATGGGATTATCTCCTTCTGCATCCATAGGATTGCTCCCTTGAGGAACAACCACCCTTCCTGGACCCCCATTTCACCAATGCTCTTGAGTTTTAATACCTCACTAACTAATCTCTATTTGGTTCATCCAGTAGTGCCAGTTCTGCTTATCAAAATTGGCCTGCTAGGCACTCGTGTTCCATGCCCGGCTCCATGCCAACGAACTGGGCTTCTTACCCATTCCTACTATATTGTAAAACTCTTTGGAAACCTTAATTAGAAAAAGATTGTAAGAATCAAGGAAAAAGACAGGTCTTCTGCTTATTTTTTTTAAAGCATGCTCTGGTTTAGATTTGTTAGGACTGGAGAAATGGATAGAAGTATACACATGATATTCTTTTGTAAAGACCTGGCATTAGTCATGCATATATAGGATCCTGAAAACGGGGGGGAAAAAAAGTTAAAGCCACATAAAAAGTATTAATATAAGGGAAAAGTACATGATAAAGCATACTGTATTTTTCTTGCATACAACAAACAGCTTTTCCCTCCAAAATTGGAGTGTGCGTCTTAACAGGAGAAGCTGATTTTCTTATGGGGATAGAAGCACCCTGTTTTAATTCCTGCTCTGCAAGAAGGATTGCTTTGCTGAGGGAGTCAACTGACTTAATCATAGGGCCCCTCTACATATGCAGGCATGATGGGATCTATTGTGCAATCCACACAATCACACTTCCTGCTATGCTGCACATGCATGCCAGGAGGCATGACTTAGGAATTGAGCATTAGATCCCTTCACACCTTATCGCCGGTGTAGGGGGAGCAGGTTTGTATGGCTTGGAGCCCCTCAGCTGACAGTGCTCCCAGCTACGCGAGTATCTAGTACACTCCTTGGGCTGGCAGATCACACTCCATATGCCCCCACAGCTGGGAGATCGCAGCTGCACCCTGTAGCTGCTGGGACCCAGCATCCCACGGCTGTGGACGCGAGGTCTTGGGGCACTGCTGGGACCCAGAGTATGCAGCTGCCTGGCACTGCCGGGGCTCAGAATTCCCTTAGCTATGGGACTCCCATCCCTGGCTGCACTTGGTACCCTGCTCTGGCTGTGAGCGTGGTCAGCTGACAGGGTGCCTAGCTTCAGGGGCATTCCCTGTTACATGTGCAAATTAAACCAGCTATCAAGTTATTTTCCAGCAATAACTTTATATCTCATAAAACCTTTTTTGGTGCAGTTATTAATTTGCACATGTAGTGATCTAACTTAATTGTGCAATTAACCTGGTTAATTGCATGATATAGGTAACATGTAGAGGGGGCCATAGAGTCATCGAAAAGTAGGGCCGGAAGGGACCTTCAAAGGTCATCTAATCCAGCCTCCCACCAGAGACATGATCATGTTCACCAGCATGAGTTTTAGTCCAGCCCCACAAAGGAGGAAAAATTAACCCTCAAGGGAATGCTTGCCTGGGAATAGCAAGCAACACCTACAAATGGTTCTAGGTGAGGGGAGTCAAACTTATTGCCTACAAGCCAGATCTGGCCCATGGGGGTGGGTCATCTGGCTTTCAGGACTTCTCACCACAGCTGCCAGATATGCAGTGTTGGCTCAGCCTGTATCCATGGGTTAATGCAGTCACTACACAAAGTAAGTGCTGTCTTACCCCCTTTCCTGCTGCTGAATTAGCTGTTTTTGGCCACTGATGATGATGAAAATTGATGGCAGTCAGTGGCAGAAGTGAGTGGTTGCACTGTTAACTCCTGCATGCTGGCAGGGAATGTCTTGCCAACTGATATTGAGTTCAGCATCTCTGTTCTAGATAATGCAAAAGAGTTCTCCTACCTAAAGCTTTAAATGTATGCTTTTTTCCTCCTAAGAATAGGTCGATATTGATCCATTACTCAGCAAAAGATTCACTTTTTGCACATCGTTTTTATTAGCTAATTAAGGTTATTACAACTAGTTTTCTTACTCTGTCCTCCTGTCCACTGCTGTTCACAGGTTTGTTCAGCTAGGACAGAGTCAACATAAACAAGACAAGATCAGCCATCAGCTTTGTTCAAAACACTCTCTAGATGGGGTTATAAAACTGTAAGTACTGTTTGTTCTTGCCATTCTTATTTATTTTTCTTTCTGTGGGTCCCTCATCTGACTAAATTCTTCAGAGTCTAATATCATTCCTGACAAGTCATTGGATAAATTTTAATATGTAAACATCTTGAATGCCACAAATATTTTGTAATTTTTCTGCCTTCATTACCTGTACTGAACACGAGCGCTGAGCGAAATTTCACCAGCAGTTTTTTGTTTCGATTTGTTTCAAGCTTGAAACAGGGAAATCAAAATGAAACAGAGAGCTTCAAAACAGCCTCAAAATGAAACAAGGCAAGTCAAAACAGTTTGAAATTTTTTAAACATTTTGAGTTTCGAAGCACAAGCTGGGTTTGCCTGCAGGGAAACAGAAACTAAAGTAGAGAGAGAGGGAGGGGGAAGTAGGGGTGGGGGGAGGAGTGCTCTCATTATTGACTGTGTAGCTGACCAGTGACTGTCATCCTTCCCTGAGGTCCCTTCCAATTCCAGTGCTCTGGGGGAAGGATGGAAAACCTGCATAAAAAGCAGCGTTGTTTTGCCTGTCAGTAGCCAGAGGTGCAGGGCCCCAGAACCCAGACTCCCCCTGCACCTATCTCCTTGACAGCTGGCCGGCTTTGTGGCCACAGCAGAGTGTAGCAGGCCTGCAGTTTTCACCCCTCTCTGCCCTAAGACAGATGCAGTCAGTTGCACAAGCACCCATGTCACGAGTTTTGCCTGTCAGCATCCAAAGGTTCAGGGCCCCAGAACCCAGAAGCCCCTGCACCTATCTTTGAAAGTTGGCAGGCTTTGTGGCCTCAGCAGGGGCTAGCATACCTGTAGTTTTCACCCTGCTGTGCCTTAACACACACAGTGTCACCCATGTCACAAGTTCTGCTTGTCCACAGCTTGAGGTGGAGTTTCCTCTAAACCCCTGTACCTATCTCCTTGAAACTTGGCAGGCTTTATGGCCTCAGCAGGGGCTAGCATACCTGTAGTTTTGACCCTGCTGTGGCTTAACACATGCTCGTGACATGAGTTTTGTTTTAAAGACTTTGAGGTGCAATTTCCCCAAACCTCCTGCACCTATCTCCTTGAAACTTAGCAGGCTTCATGACCACAGCAAATTAGACCAAAAATGACGAAGATATAGGTTGTTTTGAGCTTCCCCATTATAGCCTATTGGCACAACGTTGAAACAGCATCAAAATAGCGAAACTCTTTTGACGAAACAAAATGGAACAGCAGTTTTGACTCAAAACAAAACGCTGTTCTGTCGAAACAGAATGGTACCGTTTCGCACAACCCTACTGAACGCAAGGTTCAAACACTAAATATAATGGCAGCCTATATAAATGCTCCATCAGATGCCCAAGTTGTTTGTTTTCCTCTGACGTAGGCAACACGTTTATGCCTTTTTGGTCAGTAAACTCTCATTGCATTTCACTGTGAAAGGGAATTATTTACATTATGACAATAAAACAAGATGTGCCCTTCCAAGTCTGTGATTAAGTTTTCAAATGAAAATTTGTTTCAGATATATTGTTTTTATGGTAAGAAAAACCTAGTGTTACTACTCACTATAATGTTTGAAGATTTTAAACTACTAATTAAAAATAAATTAAGCCCTTCCAACTTGTCTCATTGGTTGCCTGCATCTTGTGAACCCCTTCATCATTTGCCTCAACTTTGCCTTTAACTCACAGTGCAAATGGGTACTGGGAATAACTTTCAGGTACTTTTGTTTTACAGTGCTGGTCCATTGTGCTAGCTATCTTCAGGCCCGTGTGCAAGGGATTTTCTATTTGTTTACTCTCTCTCTTGGCTTCCTGTGGTTAGGGACAATAATTAGGTAATAACCTTAAACCAGTGTGGGCCCAGTGTAGCAAACTTGCATTTTCTATGTATTATAAGAAAACAATAGGATAAGGAAAATAGTCAGAGGTTATTAGTCTTCACAAGTTATACCTTGACAGGCATAGTCAAATTAATAAAAACCAATGGGAAAAATCTGGAATCCTACTTATAAAATTAATGTTGGAATTATGTTGGAAGCTTGATTGTAAAGTTTTGCAGGGTCATGCCACCCATTTTGCTTGCCCCATTTGTAAAGTAGGGTGCAACATCTCTCATCTGAGTGAAAAGCCTTTCTTATATTGAGGTCATAAAACAGAGCTTGCTTTTAAATTTTAAGTGTCTAAACTCTGTAGTAGCTTATTTGCTGGCAGCAGGATTTGAATATAAAGTTGTTTGTCCAAATTTATATTCAGCTTTGTTTTATGCTGGTAGTGTAGTTGTGACCAGTAAACTAGTCAGTTTATTAAATAACTTTATCAGAATCATCATTACATTTTGTAGTTATACGTGACATGACATGGTATTGTTGTACACTTTAACTACTTTTTTAGGTTGGGAGTAAAAAAAAAAAGTGACCAAAGCATTTTATTTAATATATTCAAGCAGACCTGCAAAAGAAAAAAAAGTACAAGTCTGTGTATAGAAATGAGTCTTTAAAATATGTTATTCATTAAAAGTACAGTGGCTGCAAGTGGTAAGTTTTGCTCCTAATAAAATTTGAGATGGCAAATGACATTTGGAAAATAAGGACATTTGTCAAAACTTAAAGTAGCTACAACCGTTATATTGCAGTATTGCTGCCATAAGCATTAAAAATTGAGTTAGCTGCCCATCTCCCCAAATGCAGTGCTGGCATAAAAATCATGAGATTTTTCAAAATAGTGTACCTTTTGGATGTTTTTATTTTCTGCTTTTATGTTCTGTAGAAGTCCATTCCTCAGTTAAATACAATGCCTCTGTACATTTGACAGTGAAAATGAAAGCAGGTAGGGAGAAGTTAAGAACATTTTTTAAACACTGGCTTTCTTAAGTCAAATTATACCATATTTACTTGAATTTGAGACGAGGTTTATTCCCTTAGGTCCTTAAGTGAGAGGGGGGATGGACACTTATCTTGGACTCACACCTGAGGCAGGTAGGGGCTCAGCTCTGGCTTTGCCCCCAGGGCCAAAAGGGCGTATTTGATCTGGGAGGGGGCAAATGACTTGGGGAGAGAGCTGGGGGGAGGGGGGACCTACAGCCTGGCCCCCTCACCACCCCCTGCCTGCTATACTTGTGCTTACCCCCTGCCCACCCACCCACACACACTCCTGCTCCCCCCTATAGTCTGTCTTCCCCCCCACCTGCTGCTTCTTTCTTTTTCTCCTCCCTCCCCCCTTTACCTTTGACTCCAGCTCTGTTCCTTCCAGCCCCAGTCTGATCTGTCTGGGAGTTGCTGCCACTTCTTCACTGAGCTGGGGCTGGGCCAGGACAGTGCTACTGTTGACTGCCTAGGAGGAGCAGAGCTGCAACAAAAGGTAAGGGGGGAGGTGGATGGGCAGAGGGTTGGGGGACAGGCAGCAGCTGACAGGTACAGGCACTGAGTAGACGGAGAGCAGGAAGTGGGGAGGCAGGCCTCAGGATAGAATGAGAGGTGAGGGGCCAGCAGGCAGAGACACAGGGGGACAAAGGGGGCTAGGGGGGCGACAGGCTGCAAGAAGAGATGGGGAGTGAGGTGCCAGGCAAAGGCATAGGGGGCAGGTGGCAAGGGAGCATGTGACGCGGAGGGTGCATGGTGGACCTCAAGGATTGCCTTTCCCTTCCTGGTTATATCAAGTATGCAAACACTCCTAATGTAAAATTTTGTATGTTTAAATTCTTCATGAGTATAGCATAAGTGAAGAGGACCAGAGAAAATTAAACATTTCTTATTAAAAAATATATCTCTTGTTATTATCCTATATGGGCAGTTTGCAATTGTTCTTTGGGGGAAAACTGTAACTAATCATTCTTATAAAGCATGCTTTTTACTTTTGGAAAGAAGCGGTAGAGTCCCAAAACGAAACTAAATGTCAAATTGCTGGTCTGAGGCAGGAGCAGGTTTTGTTCAGGGAGTACTAACCTCCTAGAGCACACAGTAGAAAATTATTAAGAGCTTATCCAAGGCCCAGATCTAATTAGCTAGATAAGTAGCAGGTTGAGAGAGAGCGGCAGTTCTTAATAACAGTCCATAATTGCAGAAGGGTAACTGAGGACAAGAGGGGACAAACTGAGTAAAGCAAGGCTTACATCTTGTAGACCATGCAGTATTCCTAGAAAGAAAATGAAATTCTAATATATTTCGTAGTAAAACTGTTCTCAGGTGTTTTCTTTTCTTACATCCAAATACTAAAGTCTGTTTTATTTGGAAGTGGTTGGGATTTTAGAGTGTTAAGTGTTTTGAAAGGCAAGTGCAATAAGATCAGCCTAAGATGAGAGCGTTATCAACCTTCAGTTTACAAATAGAATGTTTTGCAGGCACAAATGTAAGATAAAAGTTGTCTTTTGAAAACTCACTCTCTCAGAAATATTTGAACTAAAAAATAACTATTGTAAAAGAGTTCAACCTAACCGTTATGGATTTCTAATATATAGCTAATTGTAGTGCCTCAGACAGTCCTGCTCTTTCAAGAAACTTGTCCACCATTATATTATTATATTTAGGAGTTGTATTGTATTTTACTGTTTAAAGATTGTTGATCTCTCACTAGCAACTCGGAGGCAGCTTCATTTAAATCTTTGGAGTTACATCTGTATGAGAAGAGAACCAAGCCAAGTATTCTTTATATATTGTAAGGTTCTTTTAGGGTATTTTCTGTGCGTGCATCTTCTTTATTGTGTAATTCAGTTCTTATATCAGTAGCTTATTAATCCAATTTGCCCCTGTCTTGATGAGAGAATCAGATCATGCTAAATTGTACAGAAGTTTTGAGGTGTACACTAAGGAGAAAAAAGGGACCACCAAAATAGTTAGACACTGTCTTCATAGTATTTGAAGAATCTTGTGCTCTGAGACAACACAACAAGGTATATATAATGCTTTTTTGTTTGATGAGGCAATAGAAAGAAAAAAAGAGAGATGTCCATTTTTTCGCTGCCATTAATTGCCACTTCCTTAGTCCTTGCAGTTTCCTAAATAGCTCCTGAATTGTATAGAAAACAAGATTCCATATAATTCAGTTAAGAAGATTATGAGCATATTAGTAAAAGCTGAAGTACAAAAGCTGTTCCAAAACCAGATCAAGGAACTTGGCACACAGATCCCAAGAATAAGAATCCTGCAAGATAATATCTTCAAAGAAACAGGCCTACAAATATGTAATTTTCTCTTTTGCTTCTGTCAGAAGTAGTGATTTGAAAGCACAAATGCTGAAAGGTTTGTTCATTATGCCATTATATAAAAATATTATGGGCAAATAAAACAAGTTGTCTTTTTAAAGCTGAGGAATAGTAATGACTCCAAAAACAAATATTTTGTAACTGAATGTAGATGCAGTGTTCAGAGTAATACTTTATTAAATATCAAGTTTTGTGAATATCACAAATATCACATATCACTGTAATATAGTCTAATGATCAAAAGCAACATTTTGTAGCAGTTGCTGTAATTTAAAAGAAAGTTCTCAAAATTTCCCTTTTCATATAAACTTTACTGCCTTTATTGTTGACCTTCACAACTCCTAACTGTACTGATAATGAGGAGTATGCTGTTTTTACTTTCTCTAGATTAAGCAAGTTTGTTACTCTGGAGCTTTCTAACATGGCAAAAGTAATAAAATGGTAAGCAAGTAATCTGTTTAAGGAAGGACGTCTTAAAACTCTTACTTGCACATCATTTTGCATATGAGAGGAAAGTAGAATAAATAAATATTTAATTTTTTACTCAAATATAATGATTTGTCCCCCCAATCAACATAGTAGAAAAAAGCCCTTTGTCTTGCATTTGCTTACAAAGAAACTTCATTGTCTACATTAAACTGCTACCACAAGCAGTATGTACTCAGTAATGGAAAACTTACTAGCATGAACGCTGTGTGCCCCCAGCGGCTGGTGAGCCACGGTAATCCTCCACAGAGTGCATCCCAGCCTCCTAAATACAGACTGCCATCACTGCATCATTAGCTGTCCCTAGGACTGTTTAGATTCAACGAGGTTCTGGGCATCCAGCTTTCAACTTGCCAGTGCAGAGGGAGCCTGGGATTTCAGGTGGTCTTTGCACTGATAAGTAGAAATGGGAGCATTAAGACCTGTTCTTTGATCCCAGAATTACATGTCCTGCCATGCATGTGTCCCATCACGCCATTAAATGGGTATGTGTCAGGGTAAAAAAGATTTGTTTATTCTGTGGTTACTATGGTTCTTTGTATATATTCTCCTATCTGCCCACTCCCCCCCTCCCCCAACCCCATTCATATTGTTAGAGTCCTGTGTTACCTAAATGCTGTTTCGGTTAAACTGAGCAGATGTAGTCCCAGTGAGCACTGGTATTGAAATAGTATTTCAAGTCTTGCACTTGCAGGACATTTATGCATCCAAAGTGGAATATTTTGAAGAACCACAATTATGATAGGATGAGTAGCTTTTCATTTGCAGTTGTGAACAATGCATGAAAATATTTAAATGACTAAGAGGAAAGTATGACTTGTCTTAAAAAAATTAAGTCCTATTAAGAGCTATGAATTAGCACTTGTTGGTGCAATATTTTGTACAACTAAGCGGCACAGAATTAAGGTACATTTATCTCTATCTTCATTTTTTCTATTCTTATGAAGAAAAGTGGAGGCTAAACACACTGAGAGCACTACAGCTCTGTGCACACTGAGAGTACTTAATAAAAGTAGCTTGCCACGCTGTGAGATCTGTGAGGAACACAGCTAATTAAATGGATCAGGGTGTCAGCATGTCAGCTTCCAGATTTAGAGTTTAAAAAAAAAAAGGAAAAATAATTGCAGTACATATTTATGTAAACTGTTTTTAGGACACCAGAATGTTATCTAAAACACCACATTAAATTTAAGGTCAGAGAGAAATGACTGTTGGGCAGAATTCCTGCATGAGGGCTGTGCATCACTTAATCATATTGTCAGGATGTAAATCTCAGGGGGAGCATTGTTCTAGGCCACTCTACACAGTTTGTATTTCACACTGTCGCACAACTTCAAACCCCTTAGTGAGCAAGGCACATGATATCAAAAAGACCTGGCTTGCATTCAGTGACTAGCTTTGGGAGCTCAGTCCTCAAAGCAACAGATGAGGTAGTCCAAGACAAAAATGTCATCTCTCAGAGAGAATTCTGAAATTTACTACTCCAATTAGGCCTTCCCACAAAGCAAAGCCAACTACCATTTACTGAAATATATATACTTATTATATAACTGACACTACATAATCCACAGAAACCTGGGGATGGGAAAGAGAAAGTTTATATCAATAAGTCAAAGCACCATTTTGTATAGGTCTGAAATATGCGATCCAACCCATGTTCATGGGAGCCAGTAGCAAGAAGTAGATAGAAAGGTAGTATAGAAGAGAAGCTTTAGCAGCTGTATGGTTGAAACCACCTAGTTCACCCTGTGCACAGCCAGGTTAAGAACCTTGCCATTTTAAAATCAAAATCAAATCATTGCCATTTTGAAATCAAATTGTTGCGATTCATTCCTTTTTCTAATTTCATCTACAAGGATCTTTTTTGTAGATGTTACTGCTTTATTTACAAGCAAAGACTTACAAATAAATATTTTTTCTAATTACTGTATAGGTATGCTCAGAAATAAGTAATATGTTTTGTGGGGAGTGAATTAGCATGATGGCATACTATATATCATGAGGAAATAAATTATTTGAATGACCACATCTTGGCAGGATTCTTACTGTTACTTCTCTCACTAATCTTACTTCCCTGTTATAAAACAAGTAATAGGGAAGCTCTACACATTTTTGATCTCTAAGGAAAACAGTAAAAGGAAAGAATTTGTGCATTTGTGGTCTCATGCTGTCCTTGGAACCTTCCTTCTTTAAGGCACTTGGTGAATGAGCTCCCATGGGAGACACAAATTGCTAGGTACCACGTAAGCTCTTCGGTCTACTCAGCTGTGAATCTTGTCTTCATTACATTTTGTCCCCCCTTCTAGTTGGATCTGGTTCTCTTTTTATTAAGTGTTTCCTTGCCACCACTCGCCTAGAAATGTTGATGTGGATACTGGTGTTGGCTTTATGTATATCCAAATGAGCTGAAGTTGTCATGTTCTTCAAGCAACCCATAAGACTGCTTGAGGCAGTCCCAGAAGGCCTTAAAAATAGAAATCTTGAAGTACAAGCCTGTTAGCTTTGATTGCAGTGATTGCAAGAGTTTGTACTAACAACAATCATATTAGCACAAACCCATTCAGGCAGCTTCATCTCAAAAGCACTCTGTGTCAGTCCTCTGGAAGTTGGTATTACTTCAGCACAGGTGAATTCTAGCTCTCACTGCCTGAAGTAAATAGTACTAAACTCTGGTTTATACAAGAAGTTCAGTCAGGAGTCATTGAAGAATGATAATGTATTAGGTCATGTAAGAGATAAATTTTAGCCATGATGGTCCCAGAACTATGTGAGAGGCAAGGATTTCTTAGTCTGATAGCTTTTATTCAACTAATGATAATGTATAATTGATTGTCCCAAACCCAGGCAACCTTCTTTCAGATTTTCAGGCATCCCTTTTTTTAGGTTTCTGATAAGATTGAACCAAAAAGCATGTGAGATAATGTGTGTTCAGGAATCTTGTCAGTTTATTTTTGCTCATCTCTGAGGGTGCTCTGAAGCCTACGCTGATGCTTTTGATCAGTCCTCCTGTCTTGTAATTGGAGTTATTACATAGCTAAGCAAAATCAGCACTATGAATTGACTTCTGTGGGGCTAGAAGCATTGGCCCCAACACCATTTTGTCTAATACCTTTGCACTAAGGATCTCAACCAAGCTAGTGTAGAGGCATTGTTGCTCCTCCAAGATCCCCCCCCCAGCCTGCACGAACATTTCATCATTTCCAGTCACAGTATGGAGCAAAGTAGATGATAGCTTCTGCACAAATAAGTTGCAGAAATATTTGATGACAAATATATCTCCACTGGGAAGGGACAGCGACAAGATAGAAAAACTGCATATAAAAGTCATCAGAGTCGCTGGCTTTTTTTTTTTAAACGGCAAAGGCATAGATTCATAGATTCTAGGGTGGGAAGGGACCTCAATAGATTGTTGAGTCCGGCCCCCTGCATAGGCAGGAATGAGTGCTGGGTTCAAATGACCCCAGCTAGATGCATATCCAACCTCCTCTTGAAGACCCCCAGGGTAGGGGAGAGCACTACCTCCCTTGCGAGCCTGTTCCAGACCTTGGCCACTCTAACTGTGAAGATGTTCTTCCTAATGTCTAGTTTAAACCTGCTCTCTGTTAGCTTGTGGCCATTATTTCTTATAACCCCTAGGGGTGCCTTGGTGACTAAACCTCACCAATTCCCTTCTGTGCCCCCGTGATGAACTTGTAGGCAGCCACAAGGTCACCTCTCAACCTTCTCTTGCACAGGCTGAAGAGGTCCAGGTGCCCCTTCTTGAAAATGGAAACCACACTGGCCCTTTTCCAGTCCTCCGGGACCTGACCGTGCACAAGTGTCCAAATATTACCACCAGTGGCTGTGCAGTGACGTCAGCCAGTGCCTTCAGTACCCTTGGATGGAGTTCATCCGGGCCTGCCAACTTAAAGGCATCCAGTCCCTCCAAGTGACTCTGTACCATCTAAGGGTCTACATATGGCAGTCTGGTGCCTTGCTGCTGCCTCTCTATAATCCCAGTGAGAGCCTTGTCCTGCCCCTCACTTAGGAACACTGAGGCAAAGAACTCATTGAGGAGTTCAGCCCTGTCCCCCCTGTTTGTCACCAATTGCTTCTGCCCTTTTAGTAGGGGTCCTTCCTATTCCACCCCGGGCCTTCCTTTTACTCCTTATATATCTAAAAAACAATATCCTTAACTTGGGATGCCATCCTCAGCTCCATGGTAGCTTTGGCCCGTCTAACTGCCTCCCTACAAGTCAGTTGAGTATTTAAGTGCCAGTTTTGAAATACCCAAAGGCCCCACATCAAGAGACTAGACAGAAATTCATATCTAATATACATTTCATCTACATTCTGTTGATTCTTAACATGTGTACATCAGAAAGTTAAATGGGATTTTATTTTTACTCTGTTGTAGAGGGAATATGGTTTTCTTGGATAGAATAGAAATGAAGCAAGGGTTTTCTTTGCTTATTAAGTCATGTGTTCTTAATGTTGCCTTTTGTCACTTCCAATTTCATTTACTTACATTTTGTACTTATGATACTTATCACTAGGCTATGCTGCTACTGATTTTTTTTAAATATTTGATGCGATGCAGCACTCTAAAATATTTTAGTTCCAAGTGAGATAACTATTTTTTAACCAAATCTTCCCAGGTTCAGCTTGTAGGTGAAATACTGAAGTACTAGGCAAGTAAGGGACTGAAATTTGACTAGCAACCAACTATATATGAATAGTACTATATAATATAATTATGTAGTAGTATATAGTATATACTATACTATATAATTATGGTATATTATACAATATTCTCATTTACCAAGCTCAAATAAATGCCAAAAGAAAACTAAGCACTAAAAAACAGATAAAAAGAATTTTAGAGTGAGTCTGGGTCTTTGTTTTAAAAATGTTTTTAACCTTAACAGTGCCATCTTAAAGTATAGCAATAAAAACAAATCATCAGATTGTATATCATTCATTGAAATAACCTAATTACCTTGAAAGATGTTACTTCAGTTTTCAGAGTGATCATCTTGTTTCTTCCACACATCCTATTTTTAATGTATATGGGTTAGTACAGCAGTTCTTTTCTTGGAGGGGCAGAGAATAAAATCTACTTTGTTTGCTGAGTAAACATGGCATATTACTACTGCTTCATGATTACGTTAAGGCTGTGTTTATTATTGAACTTGTCAATTCTCGGTCAGTTAAAGTCTTGTCAGTTGCTAAGTTTCCTTCTGTTGTTAAGAGTTAAAAGAAGTAGATTGACTAAATATTCTTAAAATGATTAAATGTGTTTACTCTTAATGTTGGATATATGATAGGAGAATCATCTGAATGGTGTCTTGACTCTTTTATACCTAGTGAATAGAAGAAAAATGAATTTAACTCCTGCACAGGTGGCTCTTCAGTAACTATAGTACCTGGGATAAACTCAAAATCATCTGATTCTAAGCAAGGAGAATTCCATGGGAAATTGTCTTTTCAAGAGCTAAATCAGGAATTAGTCATTTTTTCCTTCTAGTAAATGCCCAGGCTAACTAGGTTCTGCTACGAACTTTTAGATGAATAGTTTGCAGGTTGGATGATTTTGCTTGTGGTTTCAGCAAAGCAGTAGGGTACCATCTCTCTTTCTTATGTCCTACTCTTGTTTTTAGAAAAATCAGGCAACATGGAAGCATTTGTGGTGGTTTTTTGATGACCCAGTGATCCCTGTTTCTTTAAACTGTAGTGATTCATACAGACTTCTCATTGGAACTGCCCCTGAGGTCATAACTTTACTCACAGTCCTGACCGTTTCTCCAGCTTTGAGCATTCTGTCCAATGGATCGTAGCAGAGACCATACTTAACTATAGATTTCCCAAATGAATTGTCATTCCTGGTGAAGACATAACACCATAAAGAGAAGATGACTGACACACAACTCCTAATCAGTATGTTTCCTGTGTCAAGGACACCTTCACAATGACCTCATCAGTTATAATCCTTTTAATTTTATTTTAATGGATGTGCTGTAGAGCAGCAGATGTCTCCTGAAAAATTTACCAGTGAAGTTGTGTATAACATATTCTCATTCATCATTACACTATTGCAAAATACTAAGCATATTTAGTAGATTAGCTCTTCACATAAATTGTCTTAGTAAAATGAGTAAAGGGTTTTCATTAAATAATTGGAAAAAATGAGTATTGTCCAAACCTTTGGAACTTTGTGGGGTTATTAATCAACAATTGCGTGCATGAACTTGCAGTTATTTAAATATGTCTCTTAGCATGCTGATGAAGCTAGGTGGAAAATTGAAATTTAGTTTGCTCGGTGATTAAAATGAAACACTTTGCTATATAGTTGCCACATCTAAGAGGAATGGCTGTTGATTCATTGGGGCTTAAGAAATGCCAGCTCTTCAGAAGCAAATCAATAAGTGAGGTATCAAATTTGTTCACTGTTTGCCTTGTTAGTTAATAATTACTACTGTACTTCGAGCAGAATTATATACAGTTAAAACGCTAAGCTGTTTGGTCTTTTATGGTATTTAAAATAATACTGGGCAAGTTAGTTTGGTGTAGCTACAGTATTTGACATTAGCCCTGTTAGAACATAAAGGACAGATTTTCAAACTTTGAGTTTAGAGGTAAGCACATAACTGAATTGTCCCTGAAAATTTAAACTACTTAGGCATTACAACATGGTGCTTAACTAGGCATCACATTTTGGAAATCTGCCTTAATTTTTCATAAGAGTCTAGAAAGACATTGAATTGGTAAAGATGGGTAAAATATCAGATACTTCAGTAAATTTCCACATAAGTTATATATCATATTTACTCAAGTCTAAGATGAGGTTCCCTCCCACTTAATGTCAGGGGAGCCCCTTGTCTTAAAATCAGGTGTGGGTGGTAGGCAGGCAGCTGCTGTGGCTTGGGCTCTAGCACCTATCTGAGGTTGAAGCCATTGCCACAGCTGCTGCCGCCCCTTCCCCCCCATCTTGACTGCCCTTGCACCCCACCATCCCCCCCAGCAACATCTTCCCCCTCTTGCAGCCTCTGCTCCTTAGCCTGCCCCTTTCCCTCTGCCCAACTTACTTTTTTGTTCAGTGCTAGTAGAATGTGTGCTACACGATGCCTGCACGGCTTCTATGGGTCCAGGCTGGGGCTATGCTCAGTGTCCCAATTTGAACAGGGATGGAGCCTGCCAGTGCAGAGCAAGGGAAGGGAAGGGAAGAGGGGGGACCTAGAGGGAGGGCAGGCACAAGCAGAAGGCAAGCTGTTTGACCTCCCCACACCACTTCCCCGCACACACAGTCTGCCACTTGCAGTGGTGGGCACAATGAATTAGAGGTGACTCTCCAGTAATTAGATTTTATACATGAAAATTTCAACAGATGTATACATTTCTATGTATAGAATTTAATTATTGGGGAGTTATCTTAAATTAAGGGTCATCTTAGATTTGAGTAAACATGGTACAGTCATATATTATTCCATACAGTTTGCTGCAAAATAAATTACTGGGTTGATTGACACTGGCAGAGATTCTTTTGTATCAAATATCATGTAGGATATGATTTAAAAAAAAAAAAATAGAAGTGAAAGAGAGAGAGAGCAAGAAAGATGAAAAATAGAAAGTGTTCTCTTTTCCTAATAAAATTAGAAACACATTAGTGAAACTCATTCATCCCTATGTGATATAAAACTATTGGATTAAAAAGTAAAAACAAAGGCTAAGTATATACATTCAAAAAAGCCCCTGGTGGAAGCACCTTATCTCACTTTACTTAGTGCTGTAAGTTGGAGCACATTCTAACTGAATGGATGTGTACTGTTCAGTGGGGGAGCTTAGTGCCTGCCTACCCTAGCCAAGGCCAGCAGGTGAGGGGGCACTCCCTCTTACCTCCTGGGAGGCTGGGCTCTGACCCCTGTTAGCAGTGGCTGGGGCTATGTGGGGGTGGGAAATGGAGCCCCCCATGCCGTGAGGGCCCCCTGACAGCTTACTAGCTAGGGCCTTTGCGGATGGCGGGGCCAAGCCAGGTCCCTGCAGCAGGGTTGGGGGGGGAGAGCTCCATTGCCCCTTGCCCCAGCCTGTTGAAAGCAGCAGTCAGCAGCTACAACAGAGCTGCCCAGCCCCATGTCTTGCTGCGCCAGGAACTGGGCCTGGGGAGCCCCTGTGCCCTGCAAGCACAGACTGACCCTTGCAAACCCTGAGCCTATGAGCTGTAGGGGCCCCTCATTGCAAGGCGATTCCTTTCATCCCCTTGACCACAGTTCCCAGCATAGTGAAAAGCCAAAGCAGCCCTGCCTTGCAGCTGCCAAGTCACTCTGGAGGCTGAGTGGAGCCATCCTGCCATGCAGACCCAGTCTGGCCCCTCTCCCTGAGCTCCAAGCCAGCAAACTGGGGGGGGGGGGCCTCATGGCACTCACCCATCCCCTTCTGCCTGAGCAACCTGGCAGCTAAAGCCAGAAGCATGCAGCGCAGGACTGCTCCAGCTTTTTGCTGTGCTGGGAACTGTAGTGGAGAGGGGGGAGGCAGAAGAGGAAGGGAGCCTCTATGTAGCATTGACCTGGCCTGGCTCACTGCTAAGCCAGCAAGGTATGGGGGAGGCCTCCCTTCCCCAACTCTTCCCCAGCCACTGCTGACTGTTGCCAGCTGGCAGAGGGGCAGGGCTGCAGAGAGGGGCAACTCTGGCAGTGGCCAGAGATGCACTAGAAAAGAGACCCCCAGCTCCTTCCCTGCCTGGGCTGTGGTATGCTGCAAGGCCAGGGTAGCTGTGGGGACAGAAGAAACCCACCTTCCCTAATCCTCCTTCTCTGCCAGCCAGGCTATGCGTGGGACTGGGATTAGAGGCTTTCACTGTCTCAGGTCAGTGACAGCTGAGGAGGCCAAGCTAGCCCAACATTTGGGGAGAGCAAACAAGCTCTGCCCAAGGCTGGAGCAGCCTAGACAACTGTCCTGGGTTGGTAGCAATTGCATTCTGAGTTAACCCTGGATGGGATCTGGCATAGATGTTTGATGCAGCACTTTTACAGAATCCATGTAGGGTTAAGTTAGAGCGCAGTCTACTTTTAAAGTACATCATGTGCTGTGAACATCTGTTCTGTTACAGCTGTAAAGCGCTTTCTGAGAGTTTTAAAGCACATTAGGAGCAACGTCTGTTCCTAGCCAAAAACTGTAGCACACAAAAGACTTGAACGATTAAATATGGAAAAATAAGACTATAGAGGTGCACTGATATATTGGTTGCATATCAGATTGGCACCAATGAAAGGAAAGTCAACATTATTGGCAATAGGCTTCTTTTGGCTGGTGTAAGTGATATTGTCACTGATAAATGCTTCGTGTATGTGTGCAGCTGCAGCATGCATACAGCCAGGGGAATGTAGGTGGGCAACTTGGAGAGCAGTGTCCTACTGGTAAGTCTGTGGGAGGGAAGGGGTGTTGGGGGTGCAGATCAAGGCCCTCACAGTGAGGGAGGGAGAAGTCTGTGGGAGGGAAGGGGCATTGGGGGTGCAGATCAAGGCCCTCACAGTGAGGGAGGGAGTTGGGCTGGGGCAGCCAATGTGGTGAGTGCAACCCCAGGGTGCAGGACAGACCTGCGGGCAGCTCCATCAGGGGAGGGGGGAACTCCCAGCCACTGCATGCACCTGTGGGAGGCCATGGGGGGCATGTGCCCCCCCTGGATTTGTTCAGGGGGTGAGGGCAGACTGCCACTGCTAGCTCTGGGCCAGGCTGTGCCAGCCTCTTTCTGGCAGGGGGAAGAGAGGAGGCTGGGATCCAAGCTGAGATCCCCAGAGTGTCCACTTAGGCAGGGAACAACTACAAGCAGACCTGGACAGGTTGGACATATGGGTGGAAAACAACAGAATGCAATTCAACAAGGAGAAATGTGAAGTGCTCCACCTAGGGAGGAAAAGTGTCCAGCATACCTACTGCCTAGGGAATGACCTGCTTGGTGGCACAGAAGTGGAAAGTGGACTCCAAGATGAACATGATTTGGCAGTGTGACAAAACCATCAGAAAAGCTAATGGCACTTTATCGTGCATCAGCAGATGCATGATGAACAGATCGAAGGAGGTGATACTTCCCCTCTATCGGGTGCTGGTCAGACCACAGTTGGAGTACTGCGTGCAGTTTTGGGTGCCACACTTCAAGAGGGATGTGGATAACCTGGAGAGAGTCCAGAGAAGGGCCACTTGTATGGTTAAGGGCTTGCAGGCCAAGCCCTATGAGGAGAGACTAGGGCACCTGGACTACTTCTTCAGCCTGTGCAAGAGAAGGTTGAGAGGTGACCTTGTGGCTGCCTGTAAATTCATCATGGGGGTACAGAAGGGAATTGATGAGGTTTTATTCACCAAGGCGCCCCCGGGGGTTACAAGAAATAATGACCACAAGCTAGCAGAGAGCAGATTTAGACTAGACATTAGGAAGAACTTCTTCATAGTTCGAGTGGCCAAGGTCTGGAATGGGGGTCCCAAGGGAGGTGGCGGTCTCCCCTACCCTGGGGGTCTTCAAGAGGAGGTTAGATAAGCATCTAGCTGGGGTCATCTGAACCCAGCACTCTTTTCTGACTATGCCGGGGGTCGAACGCGATGATCTATTGAGGTCCCTTCCGACCCTAACATCTATGAATCTATGGAGACTGGAATACCTAAGAGATGAAAGACACTGAATGCTAGGGCTGCGCGAGGCTTCAGACCCTGTTTCAGGTCCGGAGAAGTTTCAGACGCTTTGGCGTCCGAAACAGCATCCCCGGATCGAAGTGCTGGCTTCGTTGGACTTTCCGAAGTGGTATGTAGCTTCTGAACCTCTTCTGAAAAGCTTCGGAGCCTCTTTGGAGATCTGGCCACAAAGTATAATGAGGAATCAATGAAATATCTATAACCTTGTTGTTTTTTGTCTGATTTGGATGAAGGTTGCAGGGGTGATAGTCTCTGCTGAGAGCACAAAGACTGCCAAGTTTGAAGAAGATCAGTGCAGAGGTTCAGGGGGAACTGCACCCCAAATCCTTGAAAGCAAAACTCATGTCACGTGTATGTGTTACACCACAGGGGGGTGAAAATTTGCAGGGGTGGTAGCCTATGGTGAGGCCACAAAGCCTACCAATTTTCATAAGTAGAAGATAAGTACAGGGGTTTGGAGGGACCTGTACCTCAAGCTGCTGACAAGCAGAACTCGTGACATAGATGACCCTGTGTGTGTTAAGGTGCAGCGGGCTGAAGACTGCAGAGGTGGTGGCCCCTGCTCAGGCCACAAAGCCTGCCAGCTGTCAAGGAGATAGGTGCAGGGGGAGTCTGGCTTCTGTGGCCCTGCACCTCTGGCTGCTGACAGGCAAAACTCATGACATGGTTGACACGAATTGTTAAGGCGCAGTGGGATGAAAACTGCAGGCCTGCTAACCCCTGCTGGGACCACAAAGCCTGCCAGCTGTCAAGGAGATAGGTGCAGGGGAATACGGGGGGCCCTGCACCCCTAGCTGCTGACAGACAAAACTCGTGACATGGGTGCTTGTGGGACTAACTGTGTCTGTCTTGGGGCAGTTGATTATCTGTATTAATTATTTCCTCACCTTAGTCTGTGGTTTTGTAGGTGTTAATTCTTGCTTGTTAACTTGTTATGTAGTAGCTAGGTATTGTGTACTGAGCTGATCCCTGAGTGAATCATGATTAATTGGTAACTGGTAACATATTAGCTTAGCAGCCAGGCCTTCAGTAGTTTTGTGTGCGTGCATGTCCCTGGTGCCCCAAATAAACATGAGATGAGTTTTGCTTTCAAGAATTTGGGGTACAGTTTCCCCTGACCCCCTGCACCAATCTTCTTGAAGCTTGGCAGGCATAATGCTGTCAGCAGAAGCTACCACCCCTGCAACTTTCATCCAAATCAGACAAAAACAACCAAGTCATAGATATTTAATTGATTCCCCATTATACCCTATGGCTGGATCTCCAAGGTGGCTCCAAAGCTTTGGAACCGCTTCAGCCAGATCAAAGTGGGAAACTAATCCGGAGCTCCGGATCGGATCCCTGGCATCTGAAGCGGCCAGATCTAAAGCCTAATCAAATAGCTGCCTACTCGCACAGGCCTACTGAATGCATGAGAGTCCTGCCAAAGGTACTACAAGTGACAAACATACTAATGTCAAGGCACCCAAGGGGAAGAAGGGAGTGCAAGTGCTCCTGTAAAAACCCAAGTAGAGATGAGGCCTGTGGGATCTCCACTCTAGCCCCCTGCTGACTCCCCAAGAAGGACTTTTGAATACCTGGCTGTAAGAAGATGCTCTGCCCTCAGGATTACATGAGATTTATGCAAGGCTTTCCCTTGTCTTGGTTTACATTTTAAGTTAGACTAAGTTGTATGTACTCTCAGTGTGTTTTACTGGGCTGTATCTTAGCTTAGGCAAAGATTTTTGGTGGTTCTTTTTTGTGTGCTTGAGGTTGTAAATCTCTATGTTCAATACATGCTCACTACAGAGAGGCCTATTCTTGTTTAAGCTTTTATGAATTTAGTGCCACTACCTTTTTAAACCCGCACCCTCCAGTGTGTTAGCCCTAGGTTGCGGCCTGGCCACATTCTTCCCCTAGAGCAGGGTTGTGGGAAAAAGCCTTGGAGCTTCAGTCCCTTCTCTTTGACAGTGGCTGGCATGCTGGGAAGTGTGCTCTAGCATCCCCTGGCTTCTGGCCTGAGCCACTGGAGGCCTGTAGCTGAATTTCTGGAATCAAAAGTGAATGTCTGTTCACTTGCTTCTCAGTTTAATCTCCGCAATTTAGACAAACTTACAAAGACTGAATCGATTCAGCCTCAGGCTTTTTGACTGTTTATACTTAGCCTAAAAGAGATGCAGCACTTTTTAATGTAGTCAGTCAATAGCAGCTCTGAACAGAGCCATAAGTAAATGATGTGCATCTATTTGGGAGGGAGGGTGGGTTATCATGGACACATGATCATTTTGGAAAAGTGTGCATGTATTTGTTTTCCATTTTGCAGAATGAGACTGCTAAGAAGTATTCTGCTGTCTTCTACCTTTAAAAATGTTAAGACTTCATAGGAGTTATAGTGGTGTAACTGAGGGTAAAATTTGGCTATAGAAAGCTCCTCTACATTATTTCATTTTTATCTAGGTAGCTTTTATATTCTCCTTTATATTGTAAAGAGTTTTAATATATTTTTTTATGAAAGCAGTACAAAAACAACTATTTATTTTTTTCTTTGCACTCTCTTATTTAAAAGGCTCGTTGATACCTTATTTGAAATTTTGGCTTGGAAAGACTTCTTTGTTACAGTACTTGGTCTTTTGCTTTAAATCAGTAGTGCTTAGCCCTTTGCCCCTGCTGGCATGGGGCTGGTCGGCAGGCTGAATCTGCAGGCTTGGCACCCAGATGCAGCCCTGTGCACCTGGATACTGCCTCATGCCTCCTGGTTGGGCTCTCATACCTGGATCTCATTTCTGTTGCTCTGGCCTCAAATGTCTGACCTGGCATTCAGGGCCACACGTCTGGCCTTCAGGGCTCCCATGGGTCTGAAAACTTGACAGTGAGGAAACAGCAATTAATGCGTCCACTTCCCCACTGAATTTTTTGTACCCATGAGGAGCCCTGCGGGCCAGATGACATGGCTCTGTTAGCTGAACACCTGTTTTAAATCAGATTTGCTTTTTTAGCTTATTGTAAAATTATCCCAGTAACATTTTAGTAAAGCGATCCTATTATATTACAGTTGAGGTCTGGGGGATTGCTCACGTAGTTAAACTTGTGCACATTCAAAAATACGTGCAGGTTCAGGGCCTTATTGTCATAAGGATCTAAGAGATAATAGCTAGTACATGACTTTCACACTCTTCCAAAATACTACAAGCAAAATCGGTTTCTTAGTATGTCTGTTGCCAAGTTTGATATATTCTTCTGCATCAGGGAAAGTACTTTGGCTTTGAACTGTGATTGAATTGTCAGAAATGAATGTCTCCTTGTCATAATCTTGAAGACCAAGACAACAGAGATTGAAGGAATATGCTTTCTGTAGTGATAATCGTAGAATGTCAACAGCAAGAGGAGGGTGAGAAGTTCTGCTTTTTATCCTTTCAGCAACAAATGATTGTCACTACAGCAAAAAAGCCAAGTAGTTTGGAAAATGCCTCTGATATTTGGTGGTTTGGGTCATTGGACTTGTTCTCTGTCTACCTTTTCCAGGGAATTTGCTGTGAGCAAATGGTTCCTTGCACAAAGGTCCTTTGAAATTGAGTTGCCGTAAATCAGTCACATTGATCCTTTTATTTCTACAGCTTTCAAAATTACAGTGGTCTCAGTTATAGAATGGTCTCAATATTGGCTGTTACATGAATATTATCTGGTTCAGTACTTTGCTCATGTGTATTCTAAAATATGCCTCTTACTGTAATACATTAGTGTCCATATATATAAAGCAGTTAGGGAATTTTATTATAGTAGTCTAGATGTATTAGCTGAGTTACAGGTCACTTAAAACACCAGTTTCAGAGTATGAAAAAATTAATACAGACTTAAGCTTACAAAATGTTACTACTTTTAATATGAAAAAGAAATGCAATGTTCTTTATTGCATCAGAACTAGATTGTGCAGCGCCTTTATAACACACATGAGAAGTTGTGCATAATGTAACTACATTGAACATCTATCATGATACCACAATAAAATAAAATAAGGGAGCAGTTTTCTCTTGGTTTTAATAGAGATCATGGTTTGCAGACTAACTCAAACATTAGTTCATGCTTGTACATGGAACAGCATGACTAAGAGCATTTAAAGAAGACTGCAGAAAACCTTTTTGCTATATTGCATGCCTGCTACAAATATATTCATAATTGCAGTAAATTCCTGTTAGCTCTTAACATGTAGCATCCATTTTCTACACTATGGCTGCAACCAGGATTAAAAGTAGAAATTTTTAATGCTATTAAGAGCAATTGGAGTATTGGGAAATACATTTTTAATAACACAGATGCCTTCTGGACAGAACCAGGTAATTTCTCCAAATGTTAATCTAAAAAAACCCCATTCTTTCTGGAAAGAACTTTGATCTGAAATTAAAGCTGATTTTCACAAGAAAATAGGATTCCCCAAATCCATTTGTCTCATTTATTTTAAGGACTTCTGAAGTGACTCAGAAAAGGTCTAATTCTACATTTGGCTATTCATGAATTAAAATAAAATAAAATACAATAAAATACACCACACAAACACCCCTTTCAGAAAAGGTCTGGATCCTACAAGATCTTTTCTTAACCACTTCTATTGTATTGGCTTCCTAACTTAAAATGGTATTGTGTTTGTTCTGTGCACAGATGTTCAGTATGCGTGCAAGGATGTTGCATTTTGCTGTTCTGCTACTTGATAGATTCCTATCTTCCTGCAGGCTCAGTTAACCACAGGAAAAGGGGAGGGCAAGGTTAGCGTCTAGTTCTACGCTAGCCCACAGAGTGAAGTTAGCATGGACTGCTGAGCCGAGCTTTTCTCAGCAGTCAGACTGCCTTTGGGGTCTGCATCCAATTACCATGGATTAGAACAACCTGTGCACTCTCTTCATTTATATCGTGAAGGTCTGTAAGTCTGTGAACCACATTTATTCCTTCAAAGATTATACCCACTTCACTGTGCCCAGTGGAACCTGGACCAAAGGATTTTTTTTAATTTTCCTTTTTGAAAATAGAGTACTTTTTTCTGTTTTTACACAGTACCCAGTACCATGGTGCCTTAAGCCATGACTGGGTTTTCCAGATAAGACTATGTTACAAATAATAATGCTGAACATGTAAGAAGCAGGGATTTTTGTGGGTAATATCTTTTATAGGACCAGCTGCATTGTGGGGATAGACTTGGACAAGCTTCCAGGTATCACAATACCTTTCCTCACTAAGTCTATCCCAACCATGCAGTTAGTTCAGTAAAAGACATCACCCATAAAATTCTTGCCTCCTACATATTTCCTGGACCATCACAGCTACAACATCACTTCAACACTATCAATGCTAAATGTGACATTGACTATAGTATTGCAACAAGTAATACCAAATTTGCTTTATCACTAAAAGAAAACAATTGGTTCTGACAGCATGGTGCTGTGCTATGCTTTCCTATCATGCTATGATTGCCTATCCAGGACAAAGCAAACATCTACTTGTTTGTTTGCCTAACACGCTGGCATGCTGACCTTTCTTGCCCAAACATTGACTGTTACCAAAATGTTAGTATAAGTAATTGAATAGTACAAAGTTATTTTCAATAGGTAAAATAGCTTTCTTTTATTTAGTATGAGTGGAAATAAAAGAATTGTCCAAACTTAAAATCATGTTCCAATAAATGATGTTTCCAGGTTGTTTTCAAAGCTTTTTTTTCTCAAGTAGATGCTTCAGCATTCTTTATTTTAACAGAAATTCAGAAAGTAAGTCAGTTTTGTCTTCTAGGATATGAGCCAGACTGTATCAAACTGGTGATACAAAGAATTATCCTAATCCCCCTGAAGCCTCTGTGCCAAATTTCTAATTACTACAAAACATTTGCTTGCATCCTGCTCAGCAGTTACAGGAGAATTTTTTTCCAGATATTGTAGATGACTCTTAATTCCCTCAGGTAGTTTGTATCTAAAGTTGATCTCAGAATTTTATTTCCAGTAAATATTTATACAAGACAGAGGTCTTTTATAAATTGGCCTACATTTAGATAGTAATGTTTTTAACTGTTGATTGTTTTGTTACCAAATCCAAACCCCAACTCTTATATTTTCTGCCATGGCAACTTCTCTTTACTGGTCAACTCTAGGATTATTTTAATGACAAATTATATAAATATTAACAATGAAAACAAACTTACGGTATATGTATGAATGATGCCTCTTTTATGATTAGGGCTGTTTGTTAATGGTGCTAGTGTTTGAAATGCAGAATGAAAATGATATACACCACTATCACTTTCAGAGTTTGCTCAGAAACTTCTGTTTACATAGCAAAGGATTGACATTTGCCATTGGTGATTTTTGAGGGAATCTTTCAGTCTTGTGTTCCCCAGAGGTGCAGTTAAGAAGTCTGGCTTTTAAATTTGGAGTGAACTTGATTCATGCTGGAGCCAACAGAAGAGAGTCACTATTTAGCACCAGATATGTAACCAGTGTCTATGTAAACTTCCAAACAACAGCGTTCATTTCTCAAAGGCTGGGAACCTTTGTGTTTTGAATTTAGGACCTCAGAATGAAAGCTTAAAATACTTGTGTCACTTAGGCTTTATGTCATGTTTAATATTTTCATGGACTGTGTGTTCATGTCTTGGAAGCATCATACCTGGTAAATCCTTTCTACAGATTGAGTCCACAGGTGTGGTTATTTATTCTTTTACTTTTGGCTAAATGGCTAGTTTAGTTAGGTTTTCTTACTATTTAAGTTATAAAGTGTCAGCTTTGGAGCTGGTTGATTATGACAGTTGTGAGAAGCAATGAAGAGAAAAAGGGTGGGGCTAATGGTAGAAAGTGAAGGTCAATATTAGTGGCATTGTACCTCATTAGCTTGCAGGGAGAGCTATACAGGTCTGTACTGCTGGTATCAGTCTTTGGAAGTGAATTACTAGGTAAGAAATTCTCTTTTCAGGAATTCTGATTTATCTTTAAAGGATGTGGAGTAAAGCTATTTCTCTTTCTTGAGGTTTTTGATTTAATGATTGAATTGTGCTGTTTCTTTTTACTTTTACAGTGTTCCCATCTCCTCTTTTTCCCAAGACAACATTTATGAAGTTCAGCCTCCTAAAGTTGATAGGAAATCAGTTGAGATCTTTCATGCTCACATCCAGGCTGGCAGAGGGATCATGCAGCAACTTGGAAAGGATGACTTCCTTATGTACAGAGAATATATTAGAAACCGTTACATGTAAATACAAAGAGGATTCAGCTGCAAAACAGTGTGCTAGTGGATTTATAAATAACTTTGTAAAGGAAATCCAATGCAGCAGTTTTGTAGTTAAGATAAAAATAATATCAGGCCTGTGTTTTTGGAAGACTTCATTGCTGGACTATTGTGATTTGCAACAGTAAAAAGAAACTTACTATTTTCTGTTAGAAAAAAATAGATTTTAAGTGAGAATAACTGCAGCTATGTGTATGTATATGGTAGGAGGTACAAAGAAAACATCAAGCATTTAAATTGTTGGTACTGAAGCTGCTACTATATGTAACAAAATTAAGTTAATCAGACAAAGAAATCAAAAAACTTCTTTGATGTTAGCTTATGACAGAAAGATCCTTGTCAAAAAGCAAAAACATTTTACTGTTGTTTTTTGAAATTGTTAGCAAAATATACAGGCTTTTTGCAAGGGTGTAAAAAATGTCAGTCTGACTCATGGATCAAATTCAAAAATTTCACCTGCCTTAACAAACTTAACCTTCACCTCTGTTGAGTTACACTGGCATGGTAGCAATGGTGGACCATGCAGCATAGGTGTGCTAAAGATATTCTGGCACTACTGAAGGGGTGAGCATTGCCAGTAAGTTCAGTAGTGTCAGGATTTCACCCCTAGTTGTTTTACTTTAAAAAATTTGTTTTATAACTTGCAAGAATGCCTGTATGATTTCAAATAATACATACATTTTATGCACTACTGTGTTTCCAATTAAGATTGTGTCTATTCTGTACAAATTCAAGTAGCTTTAAATAAATTAAGATCATGTTACCATGAGTACCCGCTATTAATGTAGTGAGACTAGAATATTTCCTCTGCAATTTACTGCTTTCATAGCAAACTTACTCTCTTTTTTACAATGGGTTTAGTTCTTTAAGTTATCAAAGTGTTTCATTTATAAATAAATATTTTTTTTGCGCTTAAAAATCAGTTCAGTTGACCCACACAAACACTGCCATTTAGCCACAAATTGTGCAGCAAAACTGAAACTGTTCTTCAACCTGTAGAATAATTAAAGCAGCTGTCTTTACAACCTGTATAATAATTAAAGTATCTATAAGCCTGCAATAAAAAGAAAGAGCACACTTTAAAGTTTAAAAAATCCAAAGCAACACCGCTTGTAACATAATTGTTACTGAGGGGTTTTCTTAAAGTTAGAGATAAGCTTTTTCCCCAGTACTAGTATATTAATGTGGAGGATTCTTAGTGTTATATTAAATGTATTGTGAAAAATCTGTTTTGTAATGCTTTTGTCTTTTGTATCTCTTATTACATTTATACATATTCTTCATGAGTCTCCTTTCCTTTTTTCTTTTTCCTTTTTATTTAAAAAAGTTATGCAAGGCAGGCAGGTACTTTCTGTTTAGGATATGAGTCATGCTCATTATCTGCAGTACCTCTTCATGGAGAAGTTTCTGGACTTTCATTGTTAGGTAGTCTGCAGAAAGATTATCCCTTGTTTTCAGGTTCTCAGGATAATTCAGCAACTACATACTACCTACAATGCAGTGAATATAAATGAGGCTTTCAGGTGACTGCTGGGTTAGCCAAGAACAAGCTTCCCTTTGACTTTCTTAATACAGTTGTTCTTGGACAACCAAGATGGATCAACAAACAAGGAGATATATTTGTTGCATACAGAACAAATTCAACTGTTGGATGGAAGACTCTGTAAGTCTTTTGAAAGCACTTATTTTTGATGTACAAACGTTCAGTCCTCAGCTGTACCAGAACTTTACCATGTCAGAGATAATATGTTTATTTTTGTATATAGAGCATTTTGTAAGATCAATGGGATTCATGAAATAAAATGGCAAAATGTTTTTTGACTCTGTCCCCTGTGGATTAAAATGGTTTCTTAATTCATCTGTTAATAATCTCTCACTTTTTACTCTATGAACTGATAGTGGGCTAATTCATTTTGACCTTAGAAATGTGTTTTCCTTCCTCCAGAAGAGAGAGTTTGTTTGGAGACTGCACTGAAATAAGTACCAGAGTGTGCAACCTGGGTGGATGGGCTCAGATTCTTCCTTGTCCTGAGAGAAATACTCTGTATAGTATGAGGATGCATACCCATCAGTCAGCTGAGCTTGAGCCTTCATTTTCCTTCAGTCTTCATTAAACGTATTCCCAGAGCCTAAATACTTCTGTGTGTCTACTCTTTCCTAGCCTGACATATCAGCCCTCAGGCTACAGGAAGCAGAAGGACTATCTTACACTGGATCTAGACCAGTAAGAACTTTTCAGGAAGATAACAAGTGTCTTTTCACTTCCTTAATGCTACAATGATGGTCTTGTTCCATGAAAATCTTATCATCTGTATTCTGTCCAGAGAGGGAAGTTCTCAAGTTTAACCTGTTACTGCAGGTTTTACTGCAGGTTTAACCTGTTACTGCAGGATTTAGTAGAATGTGGTGTGTGACCTTTTGTGTGTTGATGTCAGGACAATTAATTTTGTATTTAAAAAATCCATTTTACCGTATATACCAGAAAGATTTGAGGAAATGAATAGAATTTAATTCCATTCTAATATGAAGGAAATGAATAGAGATTCATTCCATTCTAAACTCCAGTCTACAAGAAGCTTTGGGGATCTGTCTGCATGAAAGTCCTAGAAGTAAAGATATTATAGCAGTATGATCTTATTACTGTATTAAGCTTCACATTACTTATAGGCATTAATTTCTTGGTTTATTAAAATCTGAATGTAAATCCAACCTGATTATTGGAGTTGACATTAATCCAAATGAAAATCTGTTCTCATTTCAGTTTTTATTATTTCTATTAATTTGAGGGATAGAATTGAAGATTATAGCTACTAAATATGTTTCACATTATTATTTGTACTGTTAAAGTACCTGAAAATGTTTTTAAAAATCCTAAGAGAGCTATTAATGATTGGTTCAATTTATTCATGCAGAAAACTAGAACATAGCAGTTTATCTTATCTGTGGAGGATTTAAATTCTTCTATCTCTCTTTGCAGTTCTGAGAAACTAAGAAAGCATAGCTCAGAAGGGTAATTATTAATACTAAAAAAACCCTAAATGCCAATTTTAAATCCTTCATTTTCTACAGATGAAGATAAGCTTATCATAATAGGAAAAAACATGTTTTAAACAAACTGCCATGTATTAGTAAATAAAGATTCTAACCAGTATTCCTACTTGGAGAATATATATAAAATATTTAAATACAGTACTACAGTATTTTAAAGTACAATTAAACAGGAAGCCCTCAGATTGGCAGTCTGATTCAATTATGTAGGCTGGTATTTAGGTAAATAGCTGGATTTTAAAAATTATGATAGCCTGTTGTAAAATTATAACTTCTATTTAATTGAAAGCAGATTTAAGTTAACTTTAAGCTTACAGACAGATTTATATAATGTCCTAAACTACAGAGTTACACTGGGCATCCTGCTTGAATTTCTTTATTGATATCTGTGCTCTAACAATATTTAAAAACTTCATATTCTTCTTCTGCCTGACTATAATTTATGTAAATTGAAGTCCCCATCTGATTCCTGTAATATGCGTAGTGCCATGGCATCAGCATTTACTGACCTTTAAAGCAAAGGCATGGTAAATCATTTTCATGCAAGTCATTTCAGAGTGTCAACAGTGAAAGTATTACAAGCACAAGAAAGGATTAAAAGAGCAAATTACACCAGAAGAAAGTGCTGAAAGTGTGATGGGTAAGGTGAATTTTCAAATGATGCATTTCTCCTATCACTGATTATTCCATTCTTTCATTATGACCTATATTCATTAAATTCCTCTATTGTAGGAGCTGATACAGTGCAGTTTAAAATATGCAAAAATAAGTACTTTTTTATTTTTCTAGGGCTGTCAATCCCAGTTAACACACATGATTAATGCATTAATTGGTGTTCACATTAATTTTTTTAATGCATTAATCATGCACATGGTTTTGGAGCCTGCACTTGGGCTGCAGTCTGCTGCTGTCACCACTGCTTCCAGGCTACTCAATGGGGCAGCAGTGGCAGCACAGAGGACCATAGGGCAGCCCTGATGCAGGCTTCAGGCTGCTGCTTCAGGCTTCAGGCTGCTGCTGCAGGGGGTAAGGGGTGTGCGCATATAGACAAGCAGCCACAGGTTGCATGTGGCCATGAACGCAAGTCAGTGGCAAGTAGAGCAGTGCCCAGCAGGTAACTGTGATGGAGAAAGGGTGCAGGGGTAGATGAAGGCTCCCATGGTAAGGGAGAGAGTGAGGCAGAGGCTGGGATGAATGGGGACCCAGGGCTGAGGCAGACTGTGGGACAGAGGGGCATGTGCCCCCCAGATTTGTGCACAAGGTAGAGGTGGCCTGCATGCTGCAAGCTCGGCCTCTCTGTGCCCTGCCTAGTTGGTGGTAGGAGGCTAAATATGGTGCCTCATGGTTCCCAGGGCAATGGCAGCAGGACACAGAGCCCCAGCACGCTGCCTGCCTCTGCCCTGCACACAAATCTGGGGGTCATGTGCCCCCTGTGCCTCCCTGGGGGCATGCACAGTGGTGGGAGCCATGACCTCTCCCCATGTCGTGGCTCCATCCCACGACCTACCCCTGTCCCACTCCCTTACTGTGGGGGCCTCAATCTGCCCCCCGCCACACACTCCTTCCCTCCCCCACACCCTTCCCACTCCATAGGCTTACCTGCTGGGAAGTGTGTGTGTGTGTGTGTGTGTGTGTGTGTCATGGGGAAGGGGGTGTCTGGGCATGTGTGTGTGGTGTTGTGCGTCTGCCCCTCACTCCCAAGCCTGCCCTGCTGGCTCTGCTGCCCTTCAATTCTGACCCATAGTACCCCACATCCTGCCAGGGCATGCAGGAACCCCCATCCCCAGGATCCAAACACCACACACACAGCCACAGTCCCCCACACCTTCACAAATTCCCGCACCCACCCCCTACCCATACAAAGTACCCACATAATTTTGCATAATATGAGTTTTTCTGCACACAATTTAGAGTTTTTAGCTGTGCTGTTAAAATCGCAATTAATTACAACTAATTGCAATCAAACTTTTTAATTGTTTTGACAGCCCTAACTTTTTTCTTTTTAAGAAAAGCCTTTTATAAAGCTGGAAAATAATTTTATGCTTGAATAGCTTATAGTATTGTATCCTTTCCTAGTGCACATCAGTACAACTCAGTTGGAAGCTCAATTGCAGAATCATAGAAAAGTAGCACTGGAAGGGACTTCAGGAGGTCATCTAGTCCAGTTGCTTGCTCCAAGGCAGGATCATTCCTAACTAAGCCATCCCCATGTCTGTCTCTGGCTGTGTCATGTAAGGCAGAAGATGCCTTAGGCCTCCTGTATACTACAAATGTACCAAAATCGCAATTTTGCAGAAATTGCAAAATGGGCATTGCCCACGAAATCTACGGGGGCGGGGGAACTTTACTGAAAATAAAATGCTGGCTCCCCAGATGGCTCTGCGGTACAAATGTACAGCCTACCAAAGGGAAACAGGAGAGGGGCTGCCCACACAAAGGGCAGCCCAAGATGGCTACCACCCCCATCCCTCACTGTTGATCAGTTGAGAGGGCTGTCTGTCATGTAGCTCCACTCCTCTCCACCAACTGGTGGTGAGGGGTGGGGATTCATGGCGGACAGGCCTCACAACTAATCAGTGGCAAGGGGCAGGGGCCATATGATGGACAGTCCCCACAGCTAATCAGCATTGAGGGGTAGGGCCACCAGGGCCCCTTGGCTAATCAGAGGTGTCTGTGGGGGGGTTCTTGCTGTGATCAGCCTATGGAAGTGGCAGCTGGCCTTGTGATCTCCCTGCAAAATTGGCTGGTCCCCTCCTCAAGTAAGGTAGACCCCCTACACATTACATATATCACACAATTACCAAGTTAATTGCACATTTAATTTAGACCAGCTACACATACAAATTTACTATTGCACCTTAAAAAGTCCTACCAGCTATAAAGTTATTGCTGGAAAATGGGTAATAACTAGGGCTGTGTGAAGCTTTGGTCCCTGATTTGATTTGGCAGAGATTCAGCCCAATTTGGTGGCCAAATCTCAAAAATCCGAATCAAATCAGGAGACTCTTTAATCTCTCCAAGTGGAATCAGAACCGTGTGAATCGATTCAGAAAGATGCAGAGATTCTGACATAAAGGCAGCTTTAAATGTTTTTTCTACATACCTCAAGGTACCAGGCAGCTCATTAATGCTGTGATGTTGGGGCGGATGGAACATCCCACAGGAGCACAGTGGGGCTTCCCAGCATGCTCGGCAGCAGACCCAGGAGTGGACCACAAGCACTTCCAGTCCACTTCTGGATCCACCAGGCATCGTGCGGGGGGGGGCCCCGAGGCCCCCCTCAGACCAGCAATAGGTGCCTCCTGGGCCTGGGGAGGGTCACCCAGGGTCTCCCCACAGCTGATTGCTGAACCGGATTGAATCACTGTTGCCAACTTCAGGCTGAATCTGAATCGAATACGGCCTGCTTCATACCCCCCTAGTAATAACTTTATAGTTGGCTTTTATTCAGCTGTAATTTGTACTTGTAGCAAGGTCTTCCTCTGCGGCTGGGAGCCTTGTCAGCTGATGGGGCGCTCAGCCCCAGGGATGCATCAGGTGCAGCCAGGGGTGGGAGTCCCACAGGTGAGGGGACTCTAAGCCCTGGTAGAGCCCCATGGCTGGGAGGGAGAGGCCTGCAGCTGGCAGGCCTCTCCCTGTCGCCAGTGACTCATAGCTGCAGACTCTGGGTCCCAGCAGCCACAGGGTGCAGCCATGGCTGTGAGTCCAGTCAGCTATCGGGCTTGGCTGAAATGATTTTAAATAGAGAGGAGTTTAAATACAAAGGAAAAAGGATGGGTGGGTGGGGGTACTGCTAAGAGGCAAAAAGTGGGCTGGAAAGGTCAACAGAAATAAATAAAGCAGTAAATACAATGAGGGACATAGGAATAAACAGGCGTTGAGATAAAATGCGTTGAGGTAATGCAATAGGAACCTATAGCCTGTGGAGACTGTTTAACACAATTCAGTCTGGATGCCAATTTGACATCAATTCCAGAAACAGGCAAACAAAAGCCTGTGGCATCTGGACTCGGAGCATCCATTTTATAACTAAATAACTTTAAAAATCAACATGAACATGAAATTACAGAACAAAAATCATCCACTGCTCCATCTTAGTGTCCTCAAGACTGCTTTGTTTTCTGCCATTAGGGATTTCAACAGCCCCTGAATTAGGGCCAGAGACCTGGGTACCCTGTCTCCCATTCCTCAGCCTCTCCCACCTCCTGTATCTACGTGGGCTCGTGTGCCAAGTTTGAGGCGTCCATAGTTTCCAGGTGAAAATGAGGTGAATCATGGATGCTGTTCTGGGTGAGCAGACAGCCCCACCTGCGCCTCACCTGGCAAAGAAAGCAGGTGTTGTTTCAAAGTCTGACTCCTGTTCTGGCTCTCCAGGGCTTATCAGAGGAGGTTACTGAAGCCTGCCAGGCTAAAGGGATGCTCACACCTTAAAAGTCTTAATCTCTGGCTTGAAAGTTAAAACTAAGTACACAGTTAACTTACTAGTAATCTTCCAAAACACTTCTGAAACTGTCACAGCTGCTTGTTTCCTGGCCTCGGAGATCCAAAGATTATTATCTTGGAGACTGTCCAAATGGGATACTGGACTTTGTGAAACTATGCCATGAAACTGCCATGCTGGAGCAGTTCCCTTTCATTGGGCCCAGTCCACCACTGCTGAGGAAACCTCCCTACCTTCCTTACATACTTTTTTTTAGAAGGGACATCTGCAAGGTGGCTACATGGACCCGAGTACATACATTTCACAATATGTTTGTGATTGAAGAAGCCTGTATGGCACATGCCACGTTGGGTAAGTCAGTCCTGTTGCCGTTTGCCTAGGAGGGACTCTGTGACCTGCCTCCTAAGTATACACAAGTTTATACTATGTAGGGGATGGGTACTGCTTAGGAAATGCCCACAGCACATATGTACATATGGACATTTACTCAAAGGAGAAAGAGAAAGTACCAGTAACTGGAGTTCTTCTGCATTGCCCACATCCTGCCCTCTTTCCCCTATTCCTTGAAGATGTACACAGGTTAAAAACTGCAGTTGACAAGAAATGCAGAAGCAGAAAATGTATACTCATCTCCTGGCATGGGAGCCTGAAAAGGGGCAAAAGCTACTATGCACCCAGTGGATGTTGCTATAGCAAAATGTCTCCAGTCAACAGATTCATGATGTGCACACATCTACAGTGCAAATGGACATAAAGGTGATGCATCTCAATGAACTCAATAATAGTAATTTCTCTGTTATTTTAAACTGCTATTCAGATGATGGCAGTGTACAGTAAGAACAAGGATTTCACACAGATTTTGTTTGAATTTGTGTTATATGTTCACCATTCTAATGGAAGATAATTACATTAAAAAAAAAATCCTTACCACTCATAGTCATTAAGATCTTATAAACACTTTATAAAACAAGGAAATAGTGGCCATGAAAAAGATGCAGTTATTTCTAGTGCCTTTAAATTTCCCATAATTGCACTCTCTTGTTCTTTGTCTTTAATCATGACTATATTTCGCTTTAATTAACTGGAAAGCTTTGGGATCTTTCTACTTAAATGATGCAACAATTTATTAAAGCAAGATCATCATGCAGTGACCACTCAAACATTTCTTTTTCTAGATTACATACACTTGCAAGAATCGTAAAAATGTTTGTGAAGGGTAGACCTAAAACCCTGATTAGCACAGCATACAAACATATCTTTAAGTTCAATGGGTTTAAATATGTGCTTGTGCTTTCTTGACTCATGACCTGAAAAATCTACCCACTCAAGTAAATCAGTCCATCATTATCATGAGATTATTACTGAGTGCACCACGAGTAGAGTTGAAGCTACTGTAGTATCTGCAGTCTTCATTTATGAGTACCATCTAACATTCATGGTTTGTTCTCTCTCTCTCTCCCTCTCCTTCTCAGAGAGAGAATTGTGGGTAGGTGCATTTGGTTCTTCAGTGTACCTATTGTTCCAAATGTGTGCATGCTGTAGAATATTAAAAAAAGATATATAGCTTGGAGAGGAAATTGGTGGGGTTTTTGATGGTCCTTAGTTCATGAGGAGGTTCATTTCACAACTGTAGACCAGCCTTGAAGAAATTCTGTTGGGTTTCCACACAAAAACAGGCTCAAACCAATCACCAAACTTTGCTGAAATACAAACTGATAATAGAGTAGGAACCAAAAAGGGTTGTTTGTTTGTTTTTACCATAAGATAGATCATTATCACACTTTCTCACCCTGAAGATCATTTTTTAGCAGATGAGTTTCCTTCATCAGAATTCCCCAGCAATACATTCTTTTAAAATATTTTCATGCATATTACTGTACATTATATCTCTCCATAACTTTGAATTTGAATTTGGAATAACTTGGAATTTGAACAATCAACTAGATTGCATTGGAAAATATGTAGTGCAATTAGATCCCAAATGTGTACAGGTTTATGCTGAGATTTCTTCTTCGAAGAGTCTAATGAGATGAAAGCTGCCATTTATTTGAGGGTTCTTTGGAGAGAACAAAGAATGAGCACATGTTGCCACAAATGATTCATGAATAAAAAATAACCCGATAACGTTTCTATATTTGCAAATATTGATATTCAACAGCTACAGATTGCAACTTTCAAATGTCTGTACTAGGTTGAAGACCATTAAAACTGTGCATCTACTAGAATCAGACAAAAGTTTTCAATTAGGAAAGGCATGAAGAGCAATGACATTTTAGCTTTATTAGATCTTTGTGCAGGCACAATACAACTTTGTTGCCTAACTTGACCCAAGATTTAAGTATAGCATTTAAATTCCATTTTTCTGAATATATTAATGCAGAGAAATCTGGAAAGGTGATGCAAAAAAGTGTGACGAGCAAGTGACAGGGTTACCAGAGATTAATAACCAGTCTTATGATAAAGGCAAATATCTGGGAATTGTATGTGGGAAACAATTCTTACTGACCAAGCAAATATCCTCTTTTCTCTTTAAACTCATTTTCTTGCAATAGCCTTGTGCTCTGGCTACACAAATACCATATTTATGCGACTCCAAGACAACTTTTAATTTAAGATGACCCCCCTTGTTGACTTAGAGATGTCTTTTTTAAGGCCTGTTTTTTGGTAATTGGCTTACAGGTATACATACATGCATTATAAGGGGTCAAGATGGGCAGCAGGGACTAAATGGATTTCTAAAGAGCTTGGGAGACATGCATGCAGCTTCTCATAGCCCTGGAAGTAGATGGGCTGTCTAACACAACAAGGCCAATGGATGGACAAAGCCTGAGACTGAAGGGGGGCATACTGTAACACGAGATCACAACCTTCAAGGCAGACAGGCTATCTAACACAACAAGACCAACAAGGACGTATAGTCTAGAAAACAGCCTGGGAACCAAAGGAAGTGTGGACCATACTGTCGTATAATACAAGATAAGTGACACCAGCAACAAGGCCTCAGAAAAGGGGGGCCTAAGTCCCGTTTGGGGGGGAACAGACCAAATTAGGACAAGACCTGGAAGGCTATTTGGATGTGTGGCCACAGAGAGACAACCAATCAGAGATAGCCATAGATGAAGTCATTAGGAGTCATCACAAGGCAAGAAGAAGACAAGCAGAGACCTGAGATTAACAAAGGGTCCCTCCAGTCCTTCCCTTTGTTTTGTCTGTTCCTCTCTGTTTTGTTTCCTGTGAGGGTTCCCCGTCCCTGCCCCTGGGAAGGGTCCCCAAGGCTGCCATGGACAGCAAGCATACCAGCAGCCCATCTCATTCATCCTACTGGAGGGGGGCTGTGGGCCTCAGCATCCCACCTCCAGACTGCTGACACCTAAGAGAGAACCTCAGAGGAGAGCCTGTATCCTGACCAGGTGTACCTTGACTCAGACAGCCCTAGGCTTGGTAGATATAGAATTTTTTTATTGTTTATATTGTTGCTTTTCTGTTCTTACTCTGTATCAGTAAATTCACCTATTATCGACTGGCAGGTGTCGTGGTTGGTCTGAGTGTTGTGCTCGCCTGGAACAAAGGTATAAGTACTGGGTCCAAATCCAGTGTCAACACCCCTCAATAATGAGATTCTATACAAGGAAAATGTATACTTTTATTATGATTTTTCCAAGTATAGATTCTAATTTTTGGAGATTTGTTTAGATTTGTCCCCACGCCCCACTTCTGTAAGGGAGCAGGTGAGGGATGATTAAGTGACCAGAACCTTGCCCCTGACTGTCTGTCCCCTGACTACTACTTGCTCCCCTGCTGCCTGTCCCCTGCTACTTGCCTTTCTATGCCTGTACCCCCTAGTGCCTGCCCCCTGTCTGGCTTGAACCCTGTTCCAGCCTGGGGCACAAAGCATATGTTTGCTCCAGCCCCAGCCTGACCCAATAGCAGTAGAGATGTTGACAGCAGCTCTGGCCCAGGTGGGATTCAGAGGTGAAGGGAAGGCAATAGCTGCAGCTCTGACCCCAACTCGTGGTCAGCATCAGGATCGGAGCCAGAGCCACAGCAGCCTCCTGTCTCTTTAGCACCTCATACTCAAATCCGAGATAAGAGGCTTTTGCCCCCATGTTAAATCCTAGTGTCTTGGATTTGAATAAATATAGTAATTTGGTCCCTAATTGATCATCTTTTAACTGCCTTAGTACATACAATCTATTTTTTTGTATCAGAATATCAATAATCTCATCTTCAGCTGGTCTTGGAGGTTTTTTTAAGTTGTTTTCCCAGCTGACAGGCTTTCATGTACTCAAGGATTCTTGAAATTTTTGAGTGACTTTGGCCATTTGCTCTTAAAGGAACTGTATCATAATCTTGAGTGCTTCTGGAACTGTTACTCTAAACAGCACAGAAAATTGCAGATGCTCTGATTTCTTCAAAAGATTTGTTCCAGCCAGGAACAGTGTTAGCAAGAGCTATATTCGCTTTTTAGTTCTCTGCATAATTCTCTTCCAGGCATGTAAATTCAGGTCATTTGTTGTCCAAAAATAGTGTCCTTCTCACGCTGAATAATCAAGGTGCAACACACAGATGTTCCATGTGAGCTTTTATTTCCTGGTCCTGACCTGATGTGTGCCAACAGTGTGCATGACAGGAAGTTAGGATCCACTCACTTTAAATATGAGCACAGTACTGACTCGACAAGTCAGGACGTGAGGAAGGGATTTGCTACGTAGCAGGCCTTTGTGCAGGAGACCCAGAGAAATGTGAAGGGGATGAGAAGATAATAATGACTAACTGTGAGGTTGGCATCAGTGGTAGAAGGGGGACGAGAGTGGAAATGATCAGTGAAACCATGAAATAAGTATAATTATATGGTAAATGTAAAGCATGTCTTTCAGACATTAAGATTAGATGACTTCAAAATACTCTGCCCCTTTGACTATCAGCCATGACAGAATAATTGCTGAGGCTAGGTGGCCTTTGTGCCTTTGCTGTAAGTGCACTGCACTGGTGCAGAAGCCCAAGGCTGCTATTTAAGGTCAGAATTCTCTAGTTCTGAAGTATATTTCTGAGATTGTTCCCTAATTAAAATCTTGCCCTCCTCAACTCAGAGGTTCTGAAGCCCTTGGATTTGGGGTTATCTTTTGAGAGAAGAGGCACTGCTGATTCTCTTGAGCTGTCAGTGTGCTCCCTTTTAGACCGTGAAAGGCCCAGTGATTTGGTTTTACCCAGGGACATGTCCACAGGGACTTCAGGGCACAAGTACCAGAGACACATATATATTCTTCCCAGAATGACAGTATGTACATTGAGGACCATTTTTTTCCTGAAGATTTGCAAATAAATCTGTTGTAGAATTCAGCCTCTAAGCTAAAGGCAGGATTAAGGTGGTACGGACACAGTAAAATTGTCTTTACCAGTTCCAGGAGTCAGGGGTGTGGACAGGCTGCCAAGCTCCCAGCTGGCCCTGAATACTGGAGTGGACATGTCAGTAGCCTAACAGCATGCAGCTAGTTCCAGTTAGCTGCATGGACATCATTGCCTGCATCAAAGCTTGTGACTCTAGTTCAGACCCTTGTTTTCTGACCTATGATTCTTCAATATCAAACCCTGACCATCTATGTCCCTATGTTACCCCTGATTCCTAGAGGCGGCTTGTCCCTGTGGCTTATTTCTGAATAGCAGTCCTTGTTGTTGCTGGAAAGGACTGGATTCCACCAAAGGACTGGCATTTAATGCACTTTCTCAAGTAAGAAAGTTCTGGGCGCATCTAATAGGTCTTCACTCAATTGGTATTGCTGTTGCAGGACCCCTACAAGATTGTAACCAAGCCTCCTTCCCAAGTACACAGTCTGATGACAGAAAGAGATTCTAAGTGAGGGATTAGATATATTTTTCTGTAACAAAGTATAATTACCACCACTGGAGTGCACTTACTGCTAATCATTTTCCTAAATGGTGTTGCTTCCCTCAATTACACTAATGAGAGAGCTTGTTCACATAATGAAACAAATTCTCTAGGTTCCTTCTCTTTGAAGGCAACACGGATCTGGAGCAAAGAGCCATTGAGAGGTGGCAACAGACCTGCTTGTGACTGCTGCTGGCCAGCTATGCCACCCCAAAGAACCTTCTTCACCTCTCTGCCTAGTTTCCCCTTGTACCTTTTTTCTGTTTTGATTATTTGAATTGCCAGTGTTGTTGAGGCAGGAAATGAATCACTTAGTATGTATTTGCAAAATCTCCAGGTGATCCTATAATGCACACTAATAATCACAATTTAAAATGCATGCAGTGGAAGGGGAGTGGGTTTTTACTGAGGATGCTAGTTAAAGTCACTATTCTCATTTCAAAAAAGAGTTGGAATCATGTCACTTACGGAAGGCACTTGGCACTATGTATTTCATTTTTCATGGGATTTTAATTGTTTTTATTGCATATTTCATGAGAGGAGTCTGGAATCCCATGACAGATAGGAACTTAATGAATATACATGCTGATGATCATTATCATCACAGGCTGAAGGAGAAAGATCCTCTGGTTTCTGAAGGCAGAAGTATAACATCTTGATTACATGAATGAAACTCTCCTAATCCTAGAATGAATTCAGAACTTATTTGTATGCAGTTTCTTGCTGTGCCAGTTTGACTTAAAGAGGACCTTGACATGCTTCAAAGTAGCTCAGATTCCTGCCAGGTGATTCCAAAAAGCTTCTAGAAACTTGTTGCCTTTCATTCAGTTCTTCTAGAACAGGTAACTGTGGGCAATGACAAAAATCCTTGAAACAAAAAGAAAATAGCTTAATATTGTCTTCAAATCTGTTAACATTGTACCAAATATTTGCATTAGAAATGTCTCTTCAGGTTAAAAAAAATGTTAGAATAATAACACATCTTTTTTTTTTCTGCAGAGATACATGGTCATTCCAGTATGTGAGTTAAGACTAAATTACAAATGATGTCTTAGCATTATTACTGCGGCGGGCCAGTAGGGGGCGCTCCTGCATTGAACCGCCCACCTCCCTGCTCCCGACCACCTTCCCAGTCTTCGACTGCCTCCCTTGGGGTGCCTCCTGTCTGGCCAACCCCTTCCCTGGAGCACACCTGCTAGCCTGGGGTTCCCGCAGCCACCATCCAAGGCTCTGGACTTCTGGCTCTGTGCACCTTGGAAAACATAGGCCTGATCGTCCACCGGGTCTTAGACCCAATACAGGCACTTGGACACTTTCCTCAAGCCAGGGGCTTATCAGGAAAGCTTCCCTTAGTCCACAGACCTAAGGGGCCTCCTTGGCATAATTTAGACCCACCCCTCAATAAGTCTCCTACACTGGACACGAAGGAGAACTTTATTGATTACAGGGGGTAGGGCAGAAACAGGGTAAAAGGTAGAGCAATATCAGAGGAATATCAAGGAATCCCATAGAGCAAACCAGGGTGGCTGAGGTAGCCGTTTAAACACGCATCTGAAATACTGTACTCTGAATATCTAATCGGATCTCGAGTAGCTTACTCACACGCATCATCCAGAGGTGGTTGGAGTTTCCTCTGGAGGCAGGCCACTCTTGGGACATGTGGTGATGAGGAGAGAGCCAGGTTCAGGTTCACCTGGATGACCGCATGGCTAATGGCTTCCCTTCTTCTTGGATCGGGGCCTTTTATCCCCTCTCTGACCTCAGCAGCCCAGTCCAATCGAAGCTGCCAAAACTGGTTACAAGCTGACCCATTTCCCAAGCATCCCTGGCTACCTGGTTCCCTGTGCAGGGCCGGGCCTTTCCCCCTGCCCAGATGACCAAAGCATCTGCCTCCCAGGCCCAGGCTTTTGTCATGCAGACCAGGGAGGGAGATCCTCGCCCTGAGGGATTCAACAGCAGCCTCTCAGGCTGGCACAGAGAGAGGTTTCTGGAGAGGGGCACTGATGGTGGTATTAGGTCTCTGGAGAGGGGCACTGATGGTGGCATTTCTGCCACAATTACAAAGTTCACTTTACTAACTTCTGGTGGTGCAGAAACCAGTACCATTACAATTGAGTGCTACAAGTTCATGTCATGCCTGATAAATTTACTCTGCTAGGAATACCTCACAGCTTCTTGAAAGTGTTCCCTTCAGAATTCTAGTTTCCCAAAGCTGTTTGTAAGTGATGCAGCAATGGCCTGGTTTTCAGAATGGCTGGGCTTCCACAAATCACACTGAAATTCATAACTCCTGCAAATGGCTCAGCACCATGACTGTCCCAGTTCAAAGACTTTTGAACCTGACCCCATGCTAGTTTTGGTGTTGGGAATAGGAAGAAACCAAGTAATGATGTTTCAAAGAAAATAAAACTTGAAGGAAAGGCCTGGCTTTGCTGTGCTGCTTTTGTGAATGCTACTTTTAAACTGTTTCTATCAACCTTAATTTTTAATTTTTCTTTCCTTTGTGTCAGGTGAGCACTGCTTCATTGCAGGCATGCCTACATATTCATTAATGTGCTTTAGGTAATGTGCATTACATCTAGTACCTCTATTGTGAGGTACTATAAAAATGCACATTACCCTATTCTAATGTACACTAGCTTAAGAGCAGAGGCTCCTCTACATGTATGTGGAGCCTGCTCCAATGCACTGGAAACCCAGCATGTTGGAGTTGACTTGATTAAATGAGTCTGCTGGAGACTGAAAACTGATGCATTCCAGCTGCTTTCCATGCCACGTGCATCAGCATCGCCACATGATTCCATGCTGAAAAAATGGCAGTGGGGTGCTTTGAATTAAAACATGTTTGATGAGCTTTAGTTCAAAGCACCCCAGTGCCACTTTTTTAGTGTAGGGGCGTACTGTGATACTGATGCACGTGACATGTGGGTGCTTTTAATTAGCACAGCTCACTAATTAAAGCGCCCAGTACCGTGTCCCACACCACATGTAAAAATGCCCATGGTTTTTTTGTGGTGCTTTAATGTACATTAAAATAGGCTAATGTGCATTAAAGTTCATGTGTAGATGTGCCTGCATGCCTCCCTGAAAAACTGGCAGCTCCTAGAGTAGTGTCAGTGTTCCAGGTTCATATTTGCATAAATTATTGTTGCTGAAACAGGCTCAGGAAACACTGTCTCTGTTGACAGCAACAATTACTTTCAGTGTTACTTTTCTGCACTTTGTGGGGCCTGCAAAATATTTTGTATCATTCAAAACTAACCAACCTCACCATGCTTCAGTCATTTTTTTTTCCTTTTCAAGAAACTGATTTAGAGAACCAAAGCTAGGAAACTGACCAAGTAACTGCAAAATTCAGTGGTGCCAACCCATGGCATGTATGCCACAAATGACGTGGACAGCTGTTGTGTGTGGCACTCAAATCCTAGATGCTCAGTAAAAGGAAGCACTGAAACTGAGGGAGGGGGCTGAGCATCCAACGGTGCAGAGCACAGCAAAGCAAGATACTGCTGGCAAGAAGAAGTATTACCACCAAGACCCAGTTAATCCCTCCCTGGACTTACAGCTACTACCAAACTCAGGGCTTTGGATCCTTGATTGCCACATAAAATTACCAGGGAAAATTAACCTGATACTTGGCATGACACCTCTCTCAGCAGTATCCTGCCCTGGCTCTCCTCTGTGCAGCTGGAGGCTGGAGCACAAACCTTATCAGGTGTGTAGGAGGAGGACAGGAAACACAGCAGGACGTGGTGAGTGGGAGGGGCTTAACTTGTGACATGTCAGCCATGACCCTGTTGCAGGAAAGCATCTCTAGACTTTTGTGAATTTTATACCACACACCAGTCTGGTTGGGTTCACAACTCTGTCAGCCTCTTTGAGATGGTTTAAGTGAAGAATTAAAACCAAAGCCGTCCTTGCAGTACTTGCACAAGAACTTAGTCAGAAACCTGGAGTACTGCTCTGGCTAGTTGGCAGCACACTGGGTAATAGCATCTTTTGGCTCTATTTGGCTGTTAGATTGTATGGATTTCAGGGCAGCCCACATGCAGCCAGTTGTATTTCTATTAGCAAGTGCACAGAGATTGAATAAGACTGAAGAGGAGGAGCAAGCAGACACTAGAAATTGTGAAACTAAATCAGAGGATGACCTACATGGCCCAGATACATTAAGAGAGTTTCAATCATGTAACCAGTCTTAATTATATGACTGAAGCTCTCCTAATCCCAGAATGAATTCATGAGCCCAGATACATGGACATTTCTTGTCTCCGTGCTGCAAATTAGTAAGAGCACTTTTCAAAGCACCACACATACCCTTATTCCATGCCTTCAGCTGTACAGATGAGCGTAGTTTCAATCTGCATATAAGCATGTGGAATGAGGGGTTGTGTGTACAGGGGCATGGGAGTCGGGTTGGGCAGTAATGTATGTGGCAAACCTGCAGTGTAGGTATGCTCAATGTCAACCTGAAAGATTAGAGATCTCTCAGCAGTCATTTAGAGTATACATGTGCAAAACCTGATTTAAACTTTGAAAGATCATGTTTGTCATTCTTAATGTACCAGCATTCTCTTAAGCAGATGTGTCAAGCCAGTTCTCTGAAATTTTCTTAGAATGTGCTGCTATTACCAGGCAGTATATTATCTGTATTATCTTGTTGCCACCAAGGACTTTCTTTTCCTCTGTTCCCTATTTGTGGGGCTTCTTCATATATGAGCAAATTCTTTACCAGTTACACAGAGATTATGCAGGGTCTCAAACTGCAAGCTGCTGTGTTCTCTCTGCTGGTCTGCTCTCCTGGCTCTCTCCGCAGAGCTAAGCTTTCTGAGCAAAGGAGAGTCAGGTTGTTCCAGGCAAGTTCGCTAGGTAAGATCTGCTTGGAAGAAGAGTAGTATGAGAGAGAAGACAGATTAAGAGACCCAGGGAAGTGGCTGAAGGTCGTCACAATGCCAGAGCCACTGTCACTACCTCTGCTTGCACCTGTGAAGTTTCTGTCCAGGCAGGACTGCTCACCACTGAGGCTTCCGCCCAGGTCTAGGTTTGGGCTATGAGGACTGCAGCTTCAGGTTCCTTCCAGTGATAGCCAGGTGGGGGAGTGCCTGTGATGTAAGTGGTGTCTCCTGGTGGTGTCTTACAGGGAGCAGACAAAAGAACTACAAGAGGATGTGGCAAGGCTCCAAAGCATCCTCCACCATGAGGCATTCATTGATCCATTGCTGGAGGAGACCTCTGGGACCTCTGGGAAATGCCAGATGCAGTGCTAGAAAACAGAGAAGACATGGACATCCAAGACTGTGGAAGCTGGAGGTTTGTAACTTCTGGCAGAAAGCAGAGATCTTCACCTCCACCTGCAGTGGTTCATCTGGAGAACAGAGATGCAGCCCCAGCAGCAGAGAGGGAGGAGCATGTTTCATTGGTGGAGGAAGACAGGCTAGGCTTCACCAAAGTGAGAAGGATCGAGACGACCTCAACCAAGAAGAAGTGATAGGTGGTGGTGGTTGTAGACTCCCTTCTGCGGGGGATGGAGGGAGCAATCTGTCAACCTGACCTGATGTCTTGGGAGATCTGCTGCTTGCCCGGAGCCTGGATCCGAGATGTCATGGAGGGACTACTGAGGGTCATCTAGCCCTTTGATGCAGCACTAGAGAAGAGAGCGCAAGAAGAGAGTACCCCATGCTGCTCATACATGTAGGCATCAGTGATACTGCCAGGGGAGATGATGAGCATATCAAAAGTGACTACAGGACTTGGGGTGCAAGGGTAGGGGGTTCTGGGGCTTGGGTTGTGTTCTTGTCAATCCTTCTGGTCAAGTAAAAGGCCGCGAGCAGGAGCAGGTGCATCCTGCAGATCAACACCTGGCTGCACAGGTGGTATGACCAGCAAGGCTTTGGTTTCTTTGACCATGGGATATTCTTCCAAGAAGAAGGATTGCTGGGAAGAGATGGGATCCTTCTGAAAAGAGAGGGAAGAGCATCTTCACAGACAGGCTCACTAACCTAGTGAGGAGGGCTTTAAACTAGGTTCACTGGGGAATGGAGACTAAGTCCCAAGGTAAGTGGGAAAGCAGGAGACCTTGAGGAAAAGCAAGCAGGAGGGGACAACAGGGAAGGTGCTTTCATACTTCCTAAGAAATCAGGGCAATTGACTAGTTATCTCAGGTGCTTGTATACAAATGCACAGAGCTTGGGAAATGAGCAGGAAGAATTGGAAGTCCTTCCACAGTCACAGAGCTATGACATGATTGGAATAATAGAGACTTGGTGGGATAGGTCACATGACTGGAGCACTGTCGTGGATGGATACAAACTGTTCAGAAAGGACAGGCAGGGGAGAAGTGGAGGAGGAGCTGCACTTTATGTAAAAGCACCTTACGATTGCTCAGAGCTTCAGTATGAAGATGGAGATAGACCTGTTGAGATTCTCCAGGTTAGGATCAGAAGGGAGAGCAACAAGGGTGATGTTGTGGTGCTTCTGATCTGCTATAGACCACCAGACCAGAAGGAAGTGGTGGATGAGGTTTTCTTCAAATACCTAGCAGAAGTTTCCCAATCACGAGCCCTGGTTCTCATGGAGGACTTTAATCACCCTTTCATCTACTGGGAGGGCAATACAGCAGTGTGCAGGTAATTCAGAAAGTTTTGAGAGAGTGCTGGGGACAACTTCAAGGAAGTGCTGGAGCAGCCAACTGGAAGCCATGCTTTTCTTGACCTGCTGCTCACAAGCAGGGAAGAATTGGTGGGGAATGTAGTAATGGATGGTAACTTGGGTAACAGTGACTGAGTTCAAGATGACTGAGTTCAAGATCCTGAGGAAAGGATGGATGGAGAGCAACAGAGTAAGGACCTTGGATTTCAAAAAAGTAGACTTCAATTCACTCAGGGAATTCATGGGCAGGATCCCCTGGTAAGCCAGACTGAGGGGGAGAGGCATCCAGGACAGCTGGCTGTACTGTAAAGAAGTCTTACTGAGAGCGCCGGAACAAACCATCCCAATGCACAGGAAGACTAGCAAATATGTCAGAAGACCAGCTTGACTTAGGAGAGAACTCATCAGAAAACTAAATCACAAACAGAAAGTTTTATAAGAAGTGACAAATATTTGGACAAATAACTAAGGAAGAATATAAGAACATTGGTTGGGCATACAGAGATGAGGTAAGGAAGGCTGAAGTGCAATTGGAGTTGCAGCTAGCAAGGGATGTGAAGGGTAACAAGGATTGCTACAACTATTTCAGTAGCAATAGGAGGATCAGGGAAAGTGTAGATCCGTTACTGAATGGGGGAGGCAACAGAGGATGCAAAAAAGGCTTAAGTTTTCAATGTCTTTTTTGCCTTGGTTTTCACAGGCAGGGTCAGCTCCCAGACTATTTCACTGGGCAGCACAGTTAGGGGTGGAGGTGAGCAGCCCTCAGTAGTGAAAGAACAGGTTAGGGACTACCTAGGAAAACTGGATGTATACAAGTCCATGGGGCTGGATGGGATGCACCTGAGGGTGCTGAGAGATTTGGCTGATGTGGTTGTAGAGTTGTTGGCCATCAGCTCTGAAAACTCATGATGTTTAGGTGAGGTCCCAGATGACTGGAAAAGGGCACTCATAGTGCCTATATTTAAGAAAGGGAAAAACAAGGATCCAGGGAACTATCGACCAGTCAGCCTCACCTCGGTCCCTGGAAAAAATCATGGAGCAGATCCTTAATGAATCTATTTCTAAGCATTTGGAGGAGAAGGTGATCAGGAACAGTCAGCATGGATTCACCAGGGGCAAGACATGCCCGCCCAACCTGATTGTCTTCTATGATGAGATGACCAGCTCTGTGGATGCGGGCAGACTGGTGGATATGGCATACCTTGATTTTAGCGAGGCTTTTGATACCATTTCCCACAACATTCTTACAGGAAAGCTAAATATGTATGGGCTGTAAAGTGGATAGAAAACTGGCTGGAGTATCAGGCTCAGAGAGTAGTTAACCAGCGGCTCGACATCTAGTTGGCAGCTGGTATCAAGTGGAGTGCCCCATGAATCAGTCCTGGGGCTGGTTTTGTTCAAAGTCTTCATCAACGACCTGGAAGATGGCATAGAGTGCACCCTCAGCAAGTTTGCAGATAACACCAAACTGAGCGGGTAGTGGATATGCTGGAGAATAGGGCTAGGATTCAGAGTGACCTAGACAATTTGGAGGATTGGGCCAAAAGGAATCTCATGAGGTTCAACAAGGACAAGTGCAAAGTCCTGCACTTAGGATGGAGCAATCCCATGCACTGGTACAGGCTGGGGGCTGACTGGCTGGGCAGCAGATCTGCAGAAAAGAACCTGTGGGTTACAGTGGACAATAATCTGAATATGAGCCAACAGTGTGCCCTTGTTGTCAAGAAAGCTAACGCCATAGTGGGATGCATTGGTAGGTGCATTGCTACTGCTAGTAGGTCAAGGGAAGTGATTATTTCCCTCTATTCAGCACTGGTGAGGCCACATCTGGAGTATTGTGTTCAGTTTTGAGCCCCCCTCTACAGAAAGGATGTGGACAAATTGGAGAGAGTTCAGTGGACAGCAACAAAAATAGTGAGGGGGTTGGGGGACATGACTTTTGAGGAAATACTGAGGAAACAGGGCTTATTTAGTTTAGAGAAGAAGAGACTGAGAGGGGACTTAAAAGCAGCCTTCAACTACCTAAAGGGAGTGGGTTTTGAAAGAGGATGGAGTTAAACTATTCTCAGTGGTGGTAGATGACAGAACAAGGAGCAATGGTCTCAAGTAGCAGCAAGGGAAGTTTAGATTAGATATTAGGAAGAATTTTCTCACTAGGAGGGTAGTAAAACACTGGAACAGGTTACCCAGAGAGGTGGTGGAAGTTCTATCCTTGGAGGTTTTCAAAACCCAGCTGGACAAAGCTTTGGCTTGGATGATATTGTTGAAGGTGGTCCTGCTTTGAGCAGGGGATTGGAGTAGATGACTTCCTGATTTCCCTTCCAACCTTTCTATGATTCTATGATTTATTCCCCATTTAATATAGAATGTGCACTACTTTCCAAGAGAAAGTTGATGTTTCAGTTCTGTGCAAAGCTGGTTGTAGCAACATAACCAAATCTGTAGCTGAAGGGGCTCCCAAGTTATGAGAATCCATTAGTGTTAGTGTGATATTTACCAGTCATGGAGAATAACTGGTTTGGGGGTCAGCAGAGTTTGTTAACGATAACTGGATTGACAGCCTGTGGAATCAAGATATATTGAGACTTGCCTACAATATGACCTGCTGCTCCTGGCAGCATTGTCCTCAGTGCTCTGTTCAGGTGGACTGCCTTGTAACTTAGAAATGTAGTTGCTTTTTGTGGTACTTTGGGTGGGCTAATTAGCACTAGTGAGTCATGAGACCAGTTAACCCACTCCTAAATTAATGAGTCTCCCTGTGGCACTGTGTAAACAGGACTTTGTTGCTCCCTGTCTAGGAGATGGCTTGCATGGATAAGTGCAGGTTGTTTCAGGGTACCACTGTTGAGCCCAGGAAGTTTACCATATGAGCATATTCTCAGTGTTTGCAGTTCTGACAGACTGTAGGATGTCTTACAGGCATAGAAACATCCACCAACCAACTCTCCCTGACTCTTCTGAGGCACTCAAACCATGGATGTATAGCTTCCTTGTCTATAATGCGCTTGTCTACACAACACACTGACTGCACAGCAGCCTGGTACTACTATGCAATAGTGTTGCATGGCAGAAATGGTGCCATGATACTACTGCACAGTAGTATTAGGCCATGGTGCAGTAGCATCACAAAAAAGCATTTGCCAGAGCTACTGCACAGTAACTTGGGTTACTGCACATTTATTTAGTACTTGTTTATAACAATTACTAAATAAATGTGCAGTAATCACTGTGAAGTAGTGTCTCGTATAGATGCAGCCAGTCAAAGGAATGTATTAGGAGTGTGCAAAACGGGCCATATTTGATTCAGATTTGGCCCAAATTGGGGACAGTGATTTGATTTGTTGCTTTGGATTACTGTTCTGATCTGATTCAGCCAAATCCGAATCTGAAGATTTGATGCAGATTCAGAGAATCAACAATTCGGCCATAGACACCACTTTAAATGTTTTTTCTACATACCTTAAGGTACCAGGCATGGCTTGTGAATGCTGTGATGGTGGGGTGGAAGGAGAGTCTCACAGGAGCAGGGGGTCACCCCTCATGTGCTTGGTGGTGAAACCCCCCCATGTTCCCTGGCTTGGCAATCAGCTGCAGGGGGACCCCGGGTGCCCCTAAACCCAGGAGGCACCAGTCACCAAGGTGGGGGAGAGGGGCACCTGTGTGCTCCGTGGCAGACCAGGAAGTGTACCAGAAGTGCTTCTGGTCCACATCCAGGTTTGCTGCGGCATGCACTGGGACACCCCCCCACCCCCAGCTCCTGTGGGATGCTCCATTCACCCCACCATCTCAACATTCACAAGCTGCCTGGTACCTTGAGGTATGTAGAAAAAACATTTAAAGCTGTATCTATGACCAAATCACTGAATCGCTCCAAACCGATTGGGAGGGTTCTGATTTGATTCGGAGAGATTAAAGGGTCTTAATTCAGATTCGGAGATTCAGCTACTGAATTGGTCCAAATCTCCACCGAATCAAATCATCGACTGAAGCTTTGCAGAGCCCTAGAATTTAACTTTAGCTATCTTGGCTTTGCTTTCTGTCATCTGTCATAGGCACTGTGTTATGAAAGAAGTCGGTGTTCAGGACACATTTATGATGTTAACAAGGCCAGCAATCCATCCAACATAAGCCCTAATTCACCACGTGTTCTTGCCCAGATCTTTGCAGTTAAACTATACTTTACAGTTTCCATCTAGAGCCGATGTTCTAAGATGACAAGTTCACAAGAATCTGACATAAAAACAAGTGAATCACTTGATTTGTTTCATTTGTCTGAAGACTTATATTTTATATACTGCATTTTTCTTGTTTGAAGCAACCAGTGAGAATGAACACTAATGCCTTTTCAAGGGAATCTCCGTGCCTTCCAGACAGATGTTATCTGCTTCTTCACCTATATAGAGCAGCAGAAATGTAACTCATTGGATTTTTCATTGTGAGTACAACCAACAGATCCTTGACTCTCCTTGTCCAGTTTTGCCTCGACTCAACAGCTTCTTCATCCTCCTGGTTACTATATGTTTGTTTTGAATATAACAAGTACCATATTTTTATTTTTCCTTCTTGTGCCTTTTTTCCTCCTTTAGTTTTGTGTACCTCTATTCCTTCAGATTTTGTGAACACCTGTCCATGTTTCCAATATCCCAGGTTTGGACATTGACCCATGTTACACATACATGTTGTACATTTACAGTGACTTTGTTTTATACTTGATAAAGTAGTAACACCATGCAGCAGGTATCTTTACTTTCTATTCAGATACAGTGGCAGCAGTTTACATGAGCTTTGCACAACTTGGGGCATGGTGAGCAAGGCAATGAGAAGGACATCTTACCTATGATGCTGGCCTACAACCACCATCCCTTTTGATAACAATAGTTGAGAGCAGCCATTTTAAATGGGGGCAAATTTTCAGGAGCATTTTCATTCTTCTATTGAAGGAGATGCTTTATTATGAAAAAAAAAAAACAGAAGAAAGAACCCATCGCTCCACAAATACTATAAAAGTCTAATGCAGATGCTGATTTTTTTCAAAAAGTTGTTTTTAACAACAGATTTATTTGCAAATCTTCAGGAAAAAAATGGTCCTCAATGTACATACTGTCATTCTGGGAAGAATATATATGTCTCTCTGGTATTTGTCACACATGAGTGGTATAGAAGCACTGCTTTACTTGCCCATAACTCTGTAGCTGGCACTTCCAAAATGGAAAGCTAATGCCTTATGGCAGCTTGTACCATGCTACCACATACTTCTCTGTTTTTCAGTTGATTCTTTTTTGCTGCCAAGAAGTAGATCCAGCATTGCTTTTCAGATGTTCTAGATTTGTCCTCTGCTTGGAATCTCATTGCATGTTTGTCTTTGTTACCTTTAAAAGGTGTGAGGGTGGGTAAGATCCCTATAAATGCAACACTAAAGTATTTTATTCTTGGTCAAATTCTGAGTTATGTAGTAAGTGTCCACAATAGTCTCCTTATTTTTCATTCTTTGAATCCTAACTTGAATATTTTAACTCTCCTTACTGTCAAATGGTATTTCATAAATATGTTTAACACAAACTTACTTATGCCATATATTACTACACCTAGACTGCCTTCTTTTTATTTCTTCCTTCTCTAGTAGTTTACACCCATCATTGCTGGCATTTTACTATACTGACATTCCACATTATATGAACTGTCTCAAATGCTGCTGCTGTAACCTCAAGGAACTTTTTGAAACTTGCTACCTGTCTTAATGTGGTTGAATATTGTTCTGTTTGTAGTATGGTCTTGACAAGACATGTTTCATTTAAAATAACAGCACCAAGGACCAAACACCAGTTCAAAATGAGACTCTTATACTTCAGCAACCTCCAAAACTGCTGTGGAGTTTCAATATCAGAAAGAACACAGTAGGAGGAAAAAGTACAAGTTACTTCGCCTAAGATTTATAGGGCAAGACTCTTTTGTTAAAGACATCATAATTTAGATCCCAGTCTTTCACCTGTTGAACTCAGTGGGTTTGTCACTAAGGTCAATGGTAACAGACCCTAGACTTTTAACACACAAACTTTCTAGAGTGTACTGATGTCCTCTTTCATTAATCTTGATGCATTCATAGAGAGGAAAGTTGCAATATTTTATGTGCTCAGTGTTTTCATCACCTTGTTTGGCAGCACTACTTTTGGCGTCTCAGTGGTTATTCTTTAACTGGGGAGATCATTTCAGTGACACAGTGAAAATGATCTGAACTATACAAGGATGTAGGCTGTAACCATGTTGGTCTAAGGACATTTGTCTGCTGCAAGAGTATTGATTTTTCAACATATGCCAGAGAAGAATGACTGGAGAAACATACAGCAAAACCTGTCTTTCCTTTACTCAATACTCACAACCAACAAAATTATTTTCCCTAAAAAAGTCTTTGTAAGAGCAACTGCCCCAGTGTGTAGGTTAAATTCCAATCTAGGTGATTGTTTTTGTCTCCTTTAGATCCCCATGCATTTTCAGGTGGAAATGCTGTTCATCATTTCTCTCACAATGGCTATCTGGTGTTGATGTATGTGATCCGCTATCCCAGTAGCAACTATATTTCATTAGCAGATTAAGTTAATCCAGCACATTGTTTACAAATTGGTAGATAAAGTACTTTAACATCCTTTCGAGAAAGGTGCTATTAACATGATTTTATGTTGGTAAACTTAGTAACATACAATGGCCATATTATTGCTATGAATTCCTGTTGTAGACATTAAAAGGCCTACTGATGAGGGTGCTGAAGTAGAACTAAAAGTGACCTCTGTTCAGGTCCCAGTTCTTACGTACTCTGAGGCCAGTCACTTTGACCTCTAAAATCTCTGATTCTCTGTCCTTAAAATGGAAATAAGACACTTATCTCTTCTGCATAGTGATTTGAAGCCTATGCATGAGAAGACCTAAATAAACACTCATAAATATCGTTTATGTGCTGTATTTGATCTGGACATATTCTTGGATTCTGCATAGTTACATTGTTACATTGAACAGAAGAAAGACCTGGTAGTGAGGCTGCTGAAGTAGAACTCAAATGACCTGTCTTAAGTTATGTGTGTTACTTTTTAGCTTACCATTTAACTTTGCAGATGTGGTATGTAAATTGCTACAGTATGATTAGATATGGCCCTAAGGTTTCTTGACTTCCTTTTTACTTGTTGCAGTTAGCATAGACTTGACTTTATGGTTTTGTCCACAAAAATTAGGATGTTTTGTAATCAAAGGCCCTGGCATACCAAAACATATACAGGTCATATCTACATGTTCATTAATGCATAGTAGTTAGTGGCAGACAAGATTCTTTGGGTAAATCTGATATCTTTTATTACACCAACTAAAATAGTTGGAAAAATAAGTACTGAGCATTTACTTTTGTAGTTGCTTAATGAAGTACTAAGTAAATAGTAGTAGTGCTGGTAAATGCTTTCTTAGTGATACTACTGTGCAGTAGCCTAATAATACTGTACAACAGTGTATTAGCAATGTCTGTGCTGTGACATACTACTGTGCAATGTTATTAGGCTACTGCACATTAAGCATCTTGCGTAAATACACCTACTGAGAGGCAGATCTATACAATAATGTCCATAATTGTAGGCCAGTAATACAGTTGGGTAATTAAAAACCGTCATAAAACACCCAAGATGGACAAATCAAAGTTGTGTAATCAGTCTTAATTCTGGCATTTTCTGACTCAGCTGCTTGGCAGTGCATCATCATTAACAATTTTTTAGGACGCTTAATTTTTAATGGATTTGTCTAAAAAGCAAATTCCATTATATGAAACTGTATTGTTATCCATGTACTTCATCAGCAGAGTTGGATCACTAGGTTCACAGCATAGGCCTTTGCTACTTGAGCTAACAGATTAATAGCATTAGCAGGGTGTTATCTTCTCTGCTGACCAGCCACTGTAAGGGGGTGATGTAATGTTTCACAGGGCTGCTGAGAGTCAGGGAAATCCTGCATTATATTTCATCTTTGTTAGAGATCTTTTTCCATGATCCTCGTCTCTCCTTGTCCTCACTGCTTATATCCTACTCTGCTTTTGATTCCAACCACTTTTGCTGCAAAGATTTGAACCCTGCACTGTTCCCACTCTGCTCCCACTCCCATATCCTCATCCCACCCTGCTCATCTTTGCATCTTCCTTCTTATCCTCTATTCTGCCTGAGCACCAGTGGCAGGAGCATTGAGAGCACAGTGAAGATATCACTTGGTTACAGTGCTGTACTGAGCAGCACCAAACTAAGACATTCCACACCTTCTCCCAAATCAGAAGTAGGGGAGCTGTAGGAACCCTGGAGTAGGCTCTGACTGGTCCCTTGCAGTGGGTTATACTGGCTACACCTAGGCATCTGACTGGCTGGCACAGGCAGCAAGTCTCCTATTGAAGTTCACTTGTCACAACTGACTGCCAGGCTTCTAATGTTCGTGATGGAGGCTACCTCACCTCCTTGTTCCTGGCTTAAACCCTATGCTTTCTGCCTTGGCCCAGAGCATTGGCAGGCCACCTACACCTAGTTTTATTACAGCAGTTGCTGTAATGCTGTGCTGCACATACACTTACGAGCTTTGCGCCTTTCTTTTCTGAGGTGAGAGGTATTCTTAAAGATCAGCACTGCAGGTCTCAGTATGATGCTGCTTAGCACCATCACTGACCTCCTAGTGTAGTGCTGGGAACCACAGTTGAACCTCTGGCATTGAGAGGGAACAGCTGCAGGAAAAGTCCAGCTGGGCCCTGGGGCATCTGGCGGAATGTGTGGCAAGTTATCTGCTACCTTCTGCTGAGTGTGTTCAAAGGGGGACTTTCCAAGGTTTATAAATCAGCCAAATTTGTGAAAACCTATCCACGAATGGCCAAAGGCAGCTTTCTGACCCCAAGTGACAATCCTGACATTTCAGATCTTTGCAGCAAAATACAAGAAGGTAATTATGGTTAGAATTTTTGATGTTAGCAAATTGATAAGATTGTTGCTAAAAATTTTTTTTAGGGGGGGAATCAGTCTGGATAGACTCCTAGCATGGAAAGTTTCATCCCAAGCAGCAACTGTAGGAGGTCTCCAGCTATAAATATCTGTCTCTTGGTTTGTGAAAGGAAAGCAGGGCTTGGGGGCAGGCATGTGTTCATATCAGCAGGGCACAAAGTAGAGACCACCTACAGCCAGTTATACTGGAAAAGTGTACAATGGTACTATACAGTTTTGGCATACATAACAGAGACATGGGCTTATAGTGCATTAATGAACAGTTTACTTAGATAATAAGACACTTAACTGTCTTTCTAAGGAAAAAAAGGCATATTCATCTCTGTAAATTAGAGCAACCTCCACTCCACCCCCTTTCTTTTTTCCTAAACGCGAATTAGCCTTATCTTCACTGGCCAAATATCTGGATGTCAGTGTGTTTAAATGAATTCACTCACAGTTAATTTGCTGTCACAGGGAAGATTGAGAATGATAAATAGCTTTGCAAATAATTTCAAGAAATGTAGATCGGTGAGATGCTGGCAGTATTGCTGACCCAAATAATGACAAACAGAAGTCATTGTTGAAAATATGGGTAAAAATCTAGGATGAACCACTCAGTGTTCATAATAAATTATCATAAGGTAATTATTTAAATGATCCATGTAGTTCCTTCTCAGATTATTCAGCAAGAAATGATTGGTTTGCATTTTGTTTTCATTCCTAATAGTATTAGAAGAATATTGATGGTTTTGGGTTAACAAGTGACTTATTTGAAGTTCAAAATATTCCTAAAGTGCTTATCTTGTGGAATCCATTACACATTTTCAGGACACTATATTCACAGGCATGCAGACATAAGACATAGTAAACAACCATGGGCATTCAGCCTGTGACAAAGAGAGACTGGCTTCTGGTTGGTATATAAATCATAATCAGTATTGCACATGCATAAAATGTGTGTATATGCAGGGAAATGTGGACATAAAAGAATATGCCAGGGTATGTATCCAGTTTTGCTCATTAGTAGAGACACCAGTAACTGCAAATAGTGAAAGTTCCCTGACCATGTTTGTGGTTTCTTAGACCTATTCTAAACGTTACTTTTTGGAGTGTGAAATAAATGTTACTTGCCAGAAACTAAAATCTCAGTCATGTGATTGTCGGCGCCTCTCTTCCTGGATCTATCACATCTAAATACATTAGAATCCAGATTGCTCACAAGGTTTTCTGCCTTATTAAGGTTTACAAATCCCAAGATGAAAGTTTGCAACCTAGCAGCACAAGACAGCTGATGTGTTCCAGGTGTTTGCTGGAGCTTTTATGGCAAAGGACACCACTTCTCCAGCCAGCTCCTTGGGGCTGCTGCTGTGCATTAGCTGAATGGAGAAACAGCCCCTTTTAAAGTAAAATCTGCAGCGAACAGCTGAGCAGCTCATCCTTAATTGGGCAACCCATTGCAAAACACGTGTTTTGAACTACCTAGCTACAAATAATCTGTGTTTTACTGTACATACTGTCTCCCTCTCCTCTGTCCCTCCCCAGCACCCCCATGTGCTTACAGTGCAACTTAAGCAAATCTTACATTTTAAGCATGGGCTATAACAAGTGACCAGGAGTGAGATGGGACCAGTCTTCCTGTGGTGCAGAGTTATTTGGCAAACATTGGAACATTGCTAAAAAAAAATCTGCTTTATAAAGAAAATGTCTCATAAGAAAATATTCCTATGAACTTTGGTTAGAATCCTGAATGCCTGGTACTAAATGCTTTGTTCTGGGTTTGAAATCAATGGGATTACTTGAAAGCAGCCAGCCTAAGCCATGTGAGCTGCCCCATTCCCTCTATGCCTTGCCTTGTGACCTTCAACAAAGCTTTCCTCACTCTGCTGCTTATTCCCCAGCACAGCCTTTGTAGGCACCTGTCTATTAATTACAGGAGGGAGATACAGCAAGTGAGGTACAGAAGGATCAAAAGCCAGGAACAGAAAGCTTGGGATTGCAGCTGCTGGTTTTTCTGTCCTTTCTTATGCATTGCAGGGAGCACAGGCTAGGAGAAGGCTCTATAACCCTGCAATTCCAAACAGTTTCTGGGGTTTGGCCAGTCTGCCCTGGGTGCCAGTATAATCCTGAGGGCAGCCTTAAAGTTGACTCCAACTACTAATGTAAACATACCCTTAGGTGCTTAAAATTAAGCACATCTTAAATGCTTTGCTAGCTAGAAGCCACAGGGCTCATCAGTTTTCTAAACTGTGCCCTATTTCTTTTTATGTTCGTTCCCTTCAGATCTGTCTACCCAAAGAAAGTGTTGTCTGTGACCAGATGAAAGATTCAGTTTTCCAGCACAGCCAAGATTTCCATAGGTCTTAATACTTTTGATACTGATCAGGCTTAGATCAATACCGCTTTATTCAAACTTTACTGCTGGACTGCAGATGGCCATTGGATGAGTCATCATTTTTTCATGACCTGATGCAGCTAAAAAGGTTATTAAATATTTATTTTGGTTATGATTTTGCTTTGTGGAATTAAGCTACTATAGGACTCTTGCAAAGAGTATCTCAGTATCTGCAACAGAATTTCACTCCAGAATTCCTTATGGGAGGATTCTTGAGGATGATTGTAAACAGAGAGCCTAATCTAACTGTATTACATTCCAGGATCTCAAATTTGCAGGTATGCTCTTCTTCTGCAAGGAGTTAAACTCTTCAGAGAAGTAGTGAGGAAAAGTTTTGACCTGTAAGGCCCTACATACCTAGGGGGCTGCCTTCTTTCTTAGGCTTCATCATGATCCCTAAACCCAGCTGAGAGCAACCTCATCAGTACACTAGGTCTGCTTGGTAAATACACATGGGAGAGCGTTCTCCACAGATGTGCTTCAACTTTGGACCAGCTGTGGAGCTCCATCCCTCTTGAGGCCTGCCGAGGCCCAACCTTGGCCATCTTTTGGAAGTAGTATAACACCTTCCTATTTGGATAGTCATTTATCAAACAAAGCTAGGCTGAGATGTTGCTTTATGGGGTCTCTGTTTTATCTTGATATTCTAGTTCCCTTTTACATTGTTTTTATTTTCTTTTCACGCTTCTGTTTTTAAGTTGTTTTGTTTTCTTTTTGTAAGCTGCCCTGAGCCTTTGTTGAGAAGGGCAGCATATAAATCAAATGAATAAATCAAATGCCATGAAATAAACAAGTAAATAATTGTTGGGTGCATAATTGTGCTGCTTTACTAATAGAACAATACTACATTTTGAGCAAAGGGCTTCTGCAACCTCTAGGCAACCCATAAACTCTTAAAAAGTGAAATAGATAACACATAGAGTTCTTAAATAAAAGTCAATATGCTTTGAAAGCAAGAATATACCACCTTTACTCGTATGCTTTCCTCTCTAAGTAGGATGTCCATATGTCCCATTTCATTGCGACATCCCATTTTAAACACCTGTCCTGGGCATCCTATCATTTTGACCAAATGCATGCATTTGTCCTGTTTTTAGCAGGATGCCCAGGGATGGTGTTTAAAATGGGACTGTTTCACTTTCTCCCTCTGCTCTTCAGCACTCCACACCCTCCTTCTATCGCTATTAGCTGAGACCAGAGCTCAGCCACGTGAGCATACCTGAACGTTGTGTTCATTTTGAAACTAGAGAAATGTGACCACATCTGTAAGCAGTCCTATCAATTTTAATGGGACTAGTCAAGGAGTAAACTACACTTAAGAGTTGGATTGTAGACACTGGCCCTGAATAAATACTGAAGTATAAATCCAAAAGACAGACTTATAGTATAAAGTGATTAAGAGAAAGCTAAAGATAATGATATAGAAGTCTGAAATTCAGTCTAGATGCTAAAAATTCAGATTGTGAGCTTAGTTCCATAAATACATTTAACTTACAATAAGCAAATTGAAAGTAAAAGGATGCAAAATTAATTCATATACAAAATGCAGCGCAACTACTGTTCATTATCACGAGGGGACAAACAGAAAACAGTCGCCCTTTTCTATACAGAATCAAATAATGGGTTAGAATTTCACCTATGTTAAAGTGAAGGGTTACACCACAAAAGATGCTTATCTGAAGATCCAGCTTCACAGCCAGCTGGATGCCAGCTATCACAAAGAAACTAGGCACATAAAGGACAGTAAATGTATAATAAATCCTATAATAACTACAAAAAGGGACACACGGATCTTTTGGAATAAAGATGACTGGAAGGAGAGCACAGCTATCTTTGAAGGGTCATCATGTAAAGTGCTGTCAGCAGTATTAGAATAGATAGTGATTCATGAATTCACAGCAAGGTAGCCAGGTCTAATAGAGGTGAATAAACATCCAGAATCAGCATTTAATAAGTTTATTAGCATTTTTTGAACTGAACTGTCTTCTTACAGCATTTTTTCCACAGAACAGGAAATAATAACCTTTATTTAAGTGCTTATATTTAGCTGTATCAGCACTGTATGTTCCACCGTTTAGGCTTTGAAAGGGATAGTCTATATCTATGATGATAATTTGCTAAGCCATGTAGCTCAAGAGCAGATTTTTGGGAACAGGCATTGTTGCAGCCATTTTTAAAAGCGACCTGTGACTCGTTTTTTAAAAACCCAGCAGCTTTTCCACTCGGCATGGGATGTCTTAAATTAATATGGTATGATAAGAGTTGAGATTCATTTCTGAAGGCTGACATATTTAGTTCTTATTGTCCTTGTCTAGTGTAGCAGTTATTAAGAACTAATTTAGTAGTTTTGTAACTTCTCTTTTGCAGTGCTTCATCCATGTTCCACCACAACCCAGCCTTGTTTGCGACAGATCAGAGTCCCTAATGGTTTGGCAACAGCCTAAATGGCTGTCCAGGGTTCCATGCGCTAATAGAGACTGCATACAGATGTTCATTTCTACCAGTAATTCTTACCAGTAGAAAATTAGGCTGGGAGCTGAAGTGTGCCTGGTTTGCAGATCCCTTCCTGAATGGCTACACAGGTGAGCTCTTCAGTCAAGGGGCACTAGAGGGCTCCTCCCTGGGCCGGCCCCATACTCAGGGGAGCCCATTACTTGACAGTCTGTCCTCTCCCCTGCCTGGGAAGGGGGCAGTCTGTCAGCAGACATCCCCCTGGCTTTTAAATTATCTCATATGCAACCCATAACTCAAATGGGGTGATTTAAGCTGCAGTCGCAGGGAAGCAAGGCCAGAGACAGCTTCCCTAACCCTGGTCCCAGATCTCCAGTTCTAGAATTGCCGCAGGTAATGGATATTGGGAGTGGCAATCTCCCACAGCTATAAGGCTGCCCAAACCCAGCCTAGCCATGGGAGCCACCTGCTGCTTGTCTCTGATTCCACTGGGATTCATGTGGGAAGGCAGGAGACAGTTGTGCAGTGGCAGCAAGGATCCCAGGTTTAGGTACTAGAGGGCTTGCAGCTGTGGGAGAACTCTCTCTCAACTCCCACATTTGGTTGAATGGAAGGAGTGTAGCAGGTGGAGGCTCTCCTTCCACTTTGGGAACCCTCCAAGAGACACAGGAGGATGGTCCCTTTCCACTCCAGCTAATCAATAGCTTCCCTGGGGGACGGGCCTGCCAGAAGAGGAGAGGATGCTCTGCCGCTAAGTCAGGTAAGTTGGACGAGCAAAGGTGGTTGTAGCTTGGGGGATACATGTGGAGAGGGGGAGGCAGCAGTGCATAGCCTTAAATGCTTCTAGACAAATGCATGCAGCATGAGAGGTAAGCAGGAGGAGCTGTCTCTCCTGGTGGCTGTGGAAGACCCGGACTTGGTTGGGCTCACAGAAACCTGGTGGGACCCGACCCATGACTGGGCCG
>JAGPOW010003642.1:84492081-84512359 GCA_030014935.1 Caiman crocodilus
GATAGGTACTTGGCTGGGGTCCTGCGACCCTGGCACTCGTTCCTGCCATTGGCGGGGGGTCAGACTAGATGGCCTGCTCTAGGCCCCTTCTGACCCTAGATACTATGATACTATGAATAGATCGGCAGACAGCTTGGTGGAGACGGGGCTGGGGGGAGGGATCAACTGGTTATTTTTTTAGACTGGCTAACTATCTAGGCTAAGTGCAGACATATGGGGAGGTTTAATCTGGTTCAAAATGGCCTCCTGATTTAAACTTAGCTTGTCCCAGGGCCGACCTTACACTTACAGAACCAATCTGAGTGACTGTCAGTCAATCTAAACTTGTAACTGAACAGATGCTCCAAGCACACAAACCAGCCTAAAAATTACAGAACCCAGTTTAAGATAAACCTGGATCTCTGTAGTACCAGACTAATTGAATTTAGGTCAAAATGGTGCATGGAACTTCTGTGTGCTCCCCTGTGCGGCCCTGGGGCTGGAAAAACCCAGCCACTGGCTCCAGTCCCAGGGCTGCTCTTTTCACTCCCCTCTCCCCACATATTGGTCTGTTTTTGTCTCCCCCCAGGCCCTATATTCCCCCTCCCCTGGAGCCAGACCTCTCAGCCCCCATCCCACAAACCACTCCAGGTGCAGCTGCTTTTATCAGCATTTGCTGCTGCTGGAACCAAGTAAATAAGTCCTGGTGGAGGGAACCATGGGAGGGATGGAGGGTAGGTACCTCACCCATGTGTCACACCTGCCCCCCTCAGATAGTACCTGCCCCCCACCGCTCATGGGTTGTGCCTATCCCCCTACCACACCAGCAGGTCATATCTCCCCCCCTACTCCACCCACAAGTTGTTCGTGGTCCCCCACCCTACCTGCGAGTTGCACCTCCCCTCACCTTTATGGGTTGTGCCTGCTCCCCTCCCCCATCCATAAGTCGCACCTCTCCCCCATCCCCTGATGGCCACCCCAGTCCCCTCCAGCCTGCTGAACCACCAGCCCCTCAGCTAGCCCGCCCCCCCCATCCTGACTTACCTGATATAGAACAGCCATTTTAATTGATTTAACCTTCCCCTAGTGCCCCTAAATGTCTGTACTTAGACTTGGTGTCCACCTTTGCCCATTAAAGATATTGGCCCATCATTATACAGTGAAGGAAACCTGACTCAGTATCTTTTTAAAATGTATTAAAACACTTAAACATAAAATCAAGAAAACAATTTATTTTCAGCAACATATCTTTAATGATAAACTAAACCAAAAATAAACCACCCAAATAGAACTAACACATAACAAATGAATTCAAGATCAAACCAGGAGATCAAATTAGTCTCCAAAATGGATTGGAATGAAATTGCCACATTAGTTAAATCCACACATTAATACCAAAAGCAATCAATCTTTATATAGTCTAAAAGGATCTAAGAATGTATAACCATTTAGCTATAAATCCCAACTAAGGAACTTTAGTCAAATCAATCATGCATTATTTAAAGCTGATCAAACACTTGCACTGAATTATCTGCTGTTTAAAACAGCTACCTCCTGCCAAATTTTAAAGTTTCCACCTTTAGCTTTCTATTCTTAAATGGTTATCAATCCTTTCCTTCCCCTCCATGTAAACCTAGCAATTGTGAGTGTGGGTAAATCAATTATGCTAAATTAAAAGGGTTGGATAAGAGAGCTTGCTACTTGTCAGCATGAAACAGCAGATCTGTTGTAAATGTTTTTCATTGGATCACATGGTCACAGAAGGTAGGAGCTGAACAGAGGCAGTCTATCCCTGCCTTAACCACCTGCTAAATTGGCACAGGTTACCTTCCACTTGAGAGGAGATAGAGGGGACATGCAAAATGATTACAGTGAATCAGTTTAACACGTGGTAATTTCCCAATTGTCCACATCCAGTAACATAGATGTCAATAAAAACTCTTGATAAGCAGAACTTTGGCAACTTGTATTTATCAGAAGTTACAAATGACAATCACAAATCTCTCAGAAGTTTAAAATGCAGAATGCACAACTAGCCATATTTCAGACTCTTCATACCTCAACATTTTTCTGGCAGCTGGTAGCTCACACATATGCATTCACACAGCCTTTTTTTTTCATACCCTAAAATACACTAAGTATGCATGTCCAGTATGAGAATGATCAGATCATGCCAAGAGACTAGACCCAATTCTAAATGACAGCTGTCATGTAATAACAGTGTGTCTAAAGCCAACACTAAAGGATAGCAAGCCAAAAAGAAAATTAAGGCAAATGGAAGACAACAGGCATCTGCCCTGTGGTCATACAGAAGTAACTAAATAAATACCTTTATGTGAGAGAGAGTTTTGTGACCAGTGTTGCACCATTGGACACGATGGCTGACAGGGCACAACTGAGGTTATGGAAGGAAAGATTACATGCAATCAGGTGCTCTGAAATGGACCGAGAACCCCAGAAGGACCTTCTAGAGGCATGGATCTAGATTGGCCAACATGGCGATGTCTGAATTGCCTGCACATGAAAACTGAAAGATCAGAAACAAACATGATTAAATGGGGCTACTCTAATGACAAGAATACATGTGAGTGCAGACTATAGAGCATCTGCTTGTTTGCTGACTCCTTGGTGAGAGCTGTACAAAGGAGAACGTCACTACAACAAAGGAAAGAGCCATTGCTTGTGCACAATTCTGGAAAAACGTCTAGTTAATGACAAGGGCACAAGAAGAAGAAGACCCTAAGATTGAAAAATATATAAAGACATGCTGTCTACCAGCTAATAAGAAAAAGGAAAATAACATACTGGTTCTTAAGATGCAGAAGCTCAGCAAATTCTTCAGCTTTCTGACTTTCATAAAAGGCTTTGAAACTGCAGCTAAGTAGCCAGAGAGTGGTTGTTTTCTAATACAATACTTTGCATTAGCAGGTCTCCTCCAGGTGCAGGGAAAGACCAAGCTAAACCTGGTGTGGCCTGTTAGTTGGTATCAGGACTTTACAAGCCTAGTGTGATCAGGCCTAAAGATTTAGGAACTTTGGGCTCCTATAGATGTTCAGGGAGCCTGCTCCAATGCGCTGAATTTCCAGCGTCAGAGCAGACTCGATTAATAAAGTCTTTTGGAGCATGGAAATTGCACTCCGGCAGCCTTCCATGTCACATGTATCAGCATCCCTGTGCATCCTCACACTGAAAAAAAGACAGAGGGGCACTTTGAAATAAAACACATTCAATGAGCTTTAGTTCAAACCAACCCGCCACCATTTTTTCTGTGTGAGGACACTGATACAAGTGACATGCTGATGCTTTTAATTAGTGTGGCTCACTAGTCGAAGTGCCCAGTGCCACATCCCAGAGCATGTGTAAAAATCTCCATAAATACTTTCCTTCAAGTGACTTATTGACTTGCAAGGCAAGGTTTCTTGGCATCATGTCTGATATTTAGTGCTGGCAATTTATTTATTTTTTGCTCAGATGTACAGCACTTTCCTTTAATAACTTTGGACAAGTAGAGTATGAGATTTACTCTGGAGTCATTCATGCAACTTAATCCAATCAGATTCATCCTTAACTGACATCAGTTTGGGAAAATCTTATTCCAATTGGCAACCTTAAAAACAGTGTATTTTAAGTAGGGTAGTAATTGTAGGCATCTTTACACATGCTCTGGGGTGGTGGGGGAGGGCGCTTTAATTAAAGCAGCTCTCTGGAGCTGCTCTAATTAAAGAGCCTGCACTGCCTTACGTATTCAGTGTCTCACACTTTAAAATAGCTGTAGAGGCACTTGAACTAAAGCTTGTCAAACAAGCTTTAGTTCAAGTACTTGTGCCACCATTTTGAAGTATGGAGATGCTGAGTATATGAGATGCTGAAGTTGCTGGAGTATGTTAATCAGCATGCTCCAGAAGACTCAATTAATTGAGCATTTGCTCAGGCATCAGGTACATGTATAGGTATCACAATTGTAAGTCTCTCACCACACTTCCTCTCACCATCACTTCAGTCTTACTGTCCCTTCAAAATGCTTAGATACAAGGCCATCCCTGAAGAAGCTGGCATGCTTCTCCCAGACAGAAAGACTTGAGATGACATTGTGATACCAAGTTCAAGAACTTCAGTGGCAGCAGTCACTCCACATTTGTTCATTCATCAGCAAAACTAAAAATGTTTATTTCCACTTTTATCGTCTTCCAGTTCAATCTTCTGAATGAGGCTTTGTGTCTTATATTTCAGAGAAATCTTGTTCAATTGAAGGATTGAACCAAAAGAAATGTCATGAGGTTCAATAAGGCAAAGTTCAAAACCACGCACTTAGGACGGAGCAATCCCATGCACTGGTACAGGCTGGGGACAGACTAGCTAAGCAGCAGCTCTGCAGAAAAGGACCTGGGGTTACAGTGGACACTAAGCTGAATATGAGCCAACAGTGTACCCTTGTTGCCAAGAAGGATAACATCATACTGGGCTGCATCAGTAGGGGTGTTGCCAACAGATCAAGAGAAGTGATTCTTCCCTTTTATTCTGCACTGGTGAGGCCACATCTGCAGTATTGTGCCTAGTTTTGGGCCCCCAACTACAGAAAGGATGTGGACAAATTGGAGAGAGTGCGCAGCAGAAGGCAACAAAAATGACTGGGGCAGGGGTGGGGAGGGCTCTCCCCCTAGTATGGGGCTTACTATGTGGGCATGGCAGGTGTGTTCAGTGGCCCAAGTCTGTCTCCACTAGTGGGGATGAAGTGTGGCTCCTCATGATGTCCTGAGGTGCAGGGGCACGGCACCTGGCTGCCTGGGCAAAGGCCTCCTCCAGGGAGGACCTGGAGCTCCGGAGGGCCAGCATTGCCATGGCCAGACTGGCCTCCTGGGTGGTTCTGTGCACCTGGAGCTGGCAGAGCAGGCACCGGCCCAGGCTGCCAGAACTGCTCGATAAGGCTGGAAGTGGGGACTGTGGTGAGACAGGCCCCAGGTTCCTTCCCCTGCTGATGTGTCATTGCAGCTGCCAGACCACATTGGAGTTTGGGTAGGCCACCCATGCTGGAGTACATAGTGCCATTCTGGTCAAGGTCCTGGGGTGTGAGGATCTGATCCAGCTGCAACATAAAGGGCATGGACTTGCAGGCAGCCCCCGACTAACAGTTGTGGCCAGTAATGATGACCCACTGTACTCACAAGACTTTGAGTTTTATGTGGCACTGGTATGCCAACTGGTCATGCCTGTGCTCTCGCATGTGGTCTGACAGGCTCTCATACACATGGGTGTTAGAGTGCCTGCTCCTGGCAAACTGGCTGAGGGCCTTGGGCTCACCCCCAGCTCCATGAAGTCTGTGGTCTCCTCCTAGGACCAGTTTCAGCTCCAAGAGGTGGTATGTGGCATTGGGGATAACACCACCATGGCTTCCTTGTTGACCCACAGAGGCTGCACGTGACAATCCAGGTGCTGCTGGGCCTGGGCAGGTGCCTGCAGCACCCAGCTCAGGGACACAGCATGGGACAGGCAAGCAGGCAGTAGGGCTGCGCCAGGGACCAGCACTGGGGTCCAGGAAGGCTGCTGTGGCTCATCAGGGACCACTACTGTGCGACCCAGTGGTCAGATGCAGGTGGCCTAGATCCCCAGAGTTTCCTGCAGCCTTCTAAGGGCCAAGGGCTGGAACAGGCAAACATCCATCTCAACCCTGGGGGCTGGAAAAGCTCCAAGCCCCATGGCCTTGGGGCTAGCCCGAGGGTGGCTTCCTGGTGGTGGTGCTGACCAATAGCAAATTTGCTCCAGGTTGGCAACTATATGTGTGTTACTGCACAGTAATTACTCCACAATAAATTTGCTACCTGCATTTGCAGGTAACAAATTAACCATGCAGTAGACTAATTTACTGTGCAACAAGCTTCTGCTCATGTAGATGGTGATGCTTACTATGCAGTAAATTAGTCTACTGTGCAGTAAAGTGTGTCATATAGATGCGCCCAGAGGGTGCATCTACACAAGATGCTTTACTGTGTATTAGAATTAGACTAATCTAATGAGCAGTAAAGCATCACCATTTACATATCCACAGCAATTACTGTGAGGTATATTAGTCTAATGCGCCATTTTCTACAGCTAGTAGATACAGGTACTAGAAAAACTGTGCATTAACTAATGCTCCATATTGCACATGTAGACACTGACTAGGAGCAATTAGCTCCCAGTCAGCCGAGGCAGCAGGGAGTCACACTGCTGCCTGGATAACCCTAGATTTCTGTGAGGTGGGGGGGGAACTGTCCCAGCTGGGCGGTTCTGTCCCAGCCAGGGGAAGATCAGGCTGGTCCTGAGTCCTAGCAGGGTTGGGGAAGCTATCCCGGCTGGGTAAGCAACTCCCTCCCAGCAACATGGAGATCCACATGGCTAAGATGGAGCTCTCCTGGCTCAGTAGGCACCGGGGAGCCTAAGCCCCATGCCCCCTGCCAGCCTGGGGCTGGCACCTGGTAGGGCAAGCAACTCCTCCTGGCTGTTACAGGGGAGCCAGAGCAGGGCAGGAGCAGCCCTGGAGTGGGCTGTTCCTGTCAGGCTCAGTTTGGTCCTGATATGTGCACACATGTTGACATGGGATCAGGAGTGCTTTAATGAACCAGAATTTTCTGTGTAGAAAATTCAGGTGAATTAATTGCATGTGCAGATGTGCCCAGGGAGGACAAAAAATGCTGCATGATGCTAAGGAATATCTTGTCCCTCTCAGGCCATTTCAATCTTATCCTTCACAGGGACAGCAAACCCAATGGATTCAGCCAGCAGATGAGTCTCTGCTTCTAGCTCTAAATTTGTAGATCAAAGCTGAGAAAAAAAAGCCTATGGACTGGACCATTTCTGATCTCAGGTGGTCTCTGGTTGCTGGAAAGGTTTCTGAGGACTATTGTCAGCTAGTGTAGTTTAAAGTGTCCAACTGAAGATCAGGAAGTCACATTTTTTTGATTTCCTTGCCCCTTTTCAGTTGTATAGTTTTTGATCACAACAGAGAATTTTGCCCAGTATCTCTGGTAGACTTCCCATATCTGTGATAAAGAGCTTAGGTGAATTGCCAGTGGAAAACTCACCTGCCATGGGTAGAGCAAACATCCATATCTTGCTGAGAAAAGTTCAAATTTATTTTAGTAAAAAATGTGACCCAGATCAATATGTAATTTTTTTAAATTATTCCTTTGAGTTTTACATATGTGCTAATACACTGATTAAGATGTTTTAGAAATCTGAAGGAAGTAATATAATTAATATAATCTCATCAGAGCACTGGAAACAGTTAGTCAGCCAGTAATTAGGGTTTGTAAAGTGCTTTGAGATATTAAGTATCACTGTTATCTGGCTGTTGTTTATTCATTTGTTTTAATTCTTTTGGCACCCAAACAGCTCTAGCTAGAGCATGTTTTTGTCCTTTAGTATCAGTGGATCATCCAAACTGTTTATTTTGTATATATATTTAAAGCAATAAATATAAAAGTAAAGACTTGGGGGTTGTCTGAGTAAAGGGCACTCTGATCTTATAGACTATATGTGCATTGTAGGCCAAGTGCAGCCTGGGCCATGGGTAACATGGGCCATTTAACATGACCTGACTTTAACCTATGTAGCAATGATGTGAGTTGAGTATGCACTGTAGACAGTGGTAAGGAGCACTAACATAATACAAGCAGATGGAAAAGGATTGGTGTAGTGGCAGAACATAACCAAACATAGAAAACCCTGTGTTAATTATATAATCATGGTAAAACCATGTGACTTTGTACTTCTCTAAGGCTCAGCAAAAAAAAGGGATCCATATCAGCAAGAGTCCTCAGGGGAACACAGAAGCCTGGCTAGTGGACCTGTTTTTCCCTTGAATTGAAGGCTACATAAGCACTGCCTTTATTAATACAAATACATCTTTGTTGTTGTGTAGCCTAATAAACAGAGATATGGGTTTTCCATTCACTGCAGAAAAATGAAGAAAAACACACATTTTCTCCTTTAATTAATTTTCTCCTTTAAAGGTGAAAATCATGGATTTTCCCTTCTAAAGGAGGAAACTATGGGAAACCATGGGTTTCCATTTGCAGGCTGTCTGAGTTCCAGTCTGTAAGGGGCTGCGGGGAGCAGGAGGAAGGTGATCAGAGGCAGGGGTGCCATGTGCATGGCCGTGCATATATGTGTGTGGCAGGCAGGCAGCAGTGGAGAACAGCTCCCACAGCTCCCTCCGGATAAGTCCACAGGGACGGTGAGGTTGGGGGGAGAGGAGGGGCACAGGCTGTGCGTTGGGGTGGGGGAGCAGGGAAGGTATGTGCCCTCCAAGATTCCTGTGCCCAAAGAGGGACATAGGGCTGCAAGTTTGCCTGGCAGCTCCTGCCTGGAGCTGTCCTCTGCAGCCTTGGCCACAGAGCAGCAGTGGGGAGCACAGCTCTGCATCACTGCCACTGCTGGACCTCACCACAGTGGCACAGTGCTCCCTCTAGCACTGGATTCCTCCCACTGGTCCATGGAGATGGCTCCTGCCTGGAGCTGATCCAGCCCAGGTGCAGCCCTGCATCCCACAGAGGTTGCAATTTCTTGGGGGCACATGCCTCCCCACCACATTGCTAGTCTCCTCTGCCTTCCCCACACACCTCTCTGTTTCTCACAGTCAGGAAAACTGGGTGCAGGGCAGAGGGTCATGAGTGAGATGCACCACCAGCAGGGCTGTGGGTTGGGAGTGAGGGACACTGGCATGGCTGGGGTGCAATGGGTCTAGAGTGAGGGCTACTGGCAGGGCCAGAGAGCTGTGGGTCAGGAGTGAGGGGCCTGGCTGAGGGGGGCTGTGGATTGAGAATTAAGGGCAACAGTATAGGCAAGGGCAGGGCACTGGCATATCAGAGTTGCTCAGCACTACAAAGTAGTGAGGGGGACAGCTGCAGTTGGACCCACATCCTTGTGAGTAAAGGAAGCAGGGAGAGTTCTGATTTTCCCTGATAAAAACCCAAAATCAAATGCCAAAATGTATATGGATTTAGAATGTATTTAACTATAGTGATTAAGGCACTGGTAGGCTTCCAAATTGCTTTAAAATCATAAATATGTCAGTAAAACATTGGGAACCTATACATGCGATAGAGCTCTGCTCTGACGCATGCTAATTAGCACATGGAGCAGACTTGATTAATTATGTTGTGAATCTGCTGGATCGCGCTAATTAGCACACTCCTGCAGCCTCTACATCATGTGTATTCAGTGCCCCACATTTGAAAAAACCTGTGGGAGTACTTCAACTAAAGTTCATTGAACAAGCTTTAGTTAAAGTGCTCCCACCACCATATTGAAGCACAAGATGCTAAATACACATGATGCTGTGGGCACTTTAATTAAAATGACTCCCTCTCCACCCCGGATCACATATATAGATGCTCATTGTGTTCAAGTAATGCCTATATATATAGTGGCATTTCATTTTAATTGGGGGAGTGGGGGAGGGCCATGGATATTGGGTTTTTTAATCAGATAATTTGCGATTTGTAAATCAGAGAATTTGCAAATTTTAAACAGAGAAAACCAAGATCCCTGGTAAGAAATTTTTTGGATTGTGACCAGAATAGTCTCACTGGTCATCAGTAATACTCTCAACCCACAGGTAAAACTTGGAGTAAGTCTGAAGGAATTCTGTTTTGTTGTATGATACCATGGGCAACTGGTGAAATATGGTTGTGAATTGTGGGCATATCTACATGAGATGCTTTACTGCACAGTAGCATAATTTAGTGCACAGTAAGCACACATGTCTACATGTGCGTGTGCTTACTGAGCAGTAAATGACGTTACTCAAATTTACTCATAATTAGTTACTGTGCAGTAACATGTGTAGATGCCAACTGGGAGCAAATCTGCCATGCCACAAGGGGACTGGCCTGAGGCTAGCCCTAGGGCTCCAGGCTGGGAGCCTCTCTTGCCCCAGATCTGGGCTGCCTCTATGGCAGCCCCTGACTCAGGCCATTTAAAAGCCTTTGGGCATTGTGAGCCCTTGGGCACACAAGCAGCGATCCTGTGGGCACTCCAGGTACCAGTGTCCCCCTGGGCCGGCCACAGCCTAGCTGTGCCAACCTCTCTGCACCCCAGTGCACTGCCTGCCACTGCAGTGCTGTGTGGCTGTCAGGCCCACATTGTCCAGACCTGCAGGATGCTGCAGGCTCCAGTTAAGCCTGCCAGCACCCGGGCCCAGCTGCAGGCAGCTTCTGTCTGCTGGGCCCAGCTCCAGCTGCCCACAGCCTACCACCAGCAGTTTGCCTAGAGTCTGTAGATGCTGTGGGGCATTGCTTCAGCCATACAGTTGTCAGTCCCATGCTGTGCCCCTGTGCTGGGTACTGCAGTCAGCTTCCCAGGCCTGGAAGCACAGAAACAGCCATGCGGAGGCCCAGAGAACTGGTGCGGGACCCACAATGGTGTTGTCTTCACCCACATCCATGCCTGCCACCTGGGGCCCCAATTTATCCATGGGGGAGACTGGTGACCTTGTGTCACTATAGGGTGAGGTGGAGGTTGGGCATCAGTTTGTGCAGAGTGAGCATTCCAAAGCCTATGTGTATGAGGGGCTGTCAGGCTGGATGCAGAAGTGTGGGCATAACCTGTCGGCATCATAGTGCCACATAAAGGTCAAGGTCTTGTGACCACAGTGGGTCACCATGACCAACCACAATCATCACCAGTCAGGGAGTGCCTGCAAGTCTATGCTCTTTATGAGGCAACTGACAGTCACTCTTGCACCCTGGAACCTGGGCCAAAGCCATATTGTCTAAAGAATCATGGGCAACCTGCACGAGCCTTCGCCATAGTCTGGTACCCACTGTGACATGTCACCAGGGAAGGGACCTTTGGGCCTGCAGCAGCCCATCCTGCCATGCTCCCCACCTGCAGCCTCCATCAGCAGCTCATGGAGCACCCAGGCCAGCACCTGCCCCAACAGCTGCACAGCCTCAGCCCCAGCCACAAGACATAGCTAGCCATGTCACAGTTTGCTGCCAGCAGTGTGAGCTCCTCCCCAAAGGGGGCCCCTGGCCAGGTGCCTGTATGTCACACCCCACCATCTGAGGACACTGCCCAGAGATGTATGCTGTCATTACCAGCCAGGACCAAGTGGAGCTGCTGGGCATGCCAGCACTGGTAATGTGGTAAGTCCGGCACTGGAAGGAGGGCCCTCCCTGCCCCTGCCTCTGCCCCCCCAACCTTGTCTGGCCCACCTGCACTCTCCTGGTCCCAGGTCCCTCCCAGGTCCCAAACCATACAGGGAGGTGGGAGACAATACAAAACACAAAACTTCATTGAGTAGCCTGTGCCCCTACAGCTAGGTGGCCACAGGCCTCTCACATGCTAAGGAATGTGTCAATGCCAACGGCCATGTCCCGCTCAGCTGCGGGGGGCAGGGATGTGTAGTGCAGCCACAGGTAGCCCTCCAGGTGGTGGTGGAAGTTGCAGGTCATGGAGGACTCAAATACTTTTGAATCTCAGGGTCCTATGCCAGTTGCACAAGTGCATCTGGAGCACTGTGGCAATCAGCAGCAGCAGGGCATAGTGGGTTGGGCACCCCTTGGTTTGTGCAAATAGCTCCTCATGCATTGCCTGTGACACACACACAGAAGGGACACACTTAGGTCTCAGCACTGGCACAGGAGGGCTGGCCCCAGGGCATATCTCTGTGGAATCCCCCTGCAGGAAGTGTGGGGGCATAGGCAGCTTCTCATCCTAGTTGTCTGAGAGCCACTTGCTCCCCTCACCCAGGCTCCATGGGCTGAGTGGCAGTACAGCAGAGTGGTTTGCCTCCAGTAGTGAGGGGGGCAGTGGGGTCTGGATTCACAGCAGTAGGTACTGCCAGGAGCCTGGCCTGTCATGCCTTGGGAAGGGTATGGAGGAGGCAGGCTTCCTGTTGGCCAGCAGCCCACTTGCCCCTGAGGAGTGAGTGGGGATGGGGCGCTTGGTCAGTGGCTGCCTGGGCCTGCCCAGCCAACTTACCATGTTCCCTGGGCACTCATGCATGTCCAACCCCTGATCTGAAGCCAGTCAAGCAATGCATAGCCCTGATACAGAGCATCTTATTTCAGAAATGTTGCAAATTCTCACAAACAGCTTCTTTCTCATGGTTCTTCGGGTCCTGCAGCTGCATATGGGGGAGAGGCCACACTTGGTAGCTGGGATGGGGGTTCAGGGTCTACACCAACCACATCTGGGGCCCTGCAGATGCACCAGCTCTGCCAGAGGTTAACCCAGAACTGCACCATCCTCCTGGACTTGCTGGTGATAGCACTGGAGGACTGGCAAGTAGATGCCCGGGCCTGGCGCACAGAGGACATTGCCCATATGAGGTACATAACCAGCACAAGAAGGCATAGGACTGGATGGACAAGGGGTTCAGAATGCAACCCTTAACCAGGCAGTGCAGGCCATGAATGGCAATAGGTGGGGGCCGAGAAATGCTGGCGGAATGGGGCTGCTGATGGAGCGAAATTGAGGTGTTGGAGACGCAGCGGTTGCAACAAAAAAAACTTTACTTACAGTCTGTATACATTGTAGGCACGTCTTATGGAGTTACAAAACTTAAAGAGGAAACAGGCACACTGATGCTCACACTCACGCAGGGTATGGGGCGTCGGATGATTCCGGCGGGGAGTTGTCATCGGTTGATTAGGCCTCCTTCGTGGCTTGGAAACGCATGCGGGGACTTCTCCTCATGTGCATCCAAGCACTCCTCCAATGTGGGCATACATCGTCCAATCCTTTTATGCAGTCAGCGAGCCAATTGCTGACCGACACATTTGCATAATTTACGGTGAGCCAATTGTAAGCATGCACTCGGTGGTGCAGCTGCAAGGTTTTGGCAGGCTCTGATCTTGCACTGTGACTTTTTTCCACGTTGCAAGGGAAATCCCTGTACCTGTGCTTGCAATGTGCTTAACACAGCTGTGCCAAGGCATCTCTTTAACTGTTCTGCTCTGACAGGGTTCTGGCCCTAGCGGTCACCTTCATGCCATTCACTGCCCCACAGCTCCCAACGCTAGTCTTGTCTGCTCTCTGGCAGCTGCCTAGGAGCAGGCCCCCACATGGGCTTGGGAGGAGGTCCTGCACCACCTCCAGCAGCTAGAATCCCCTCACCTGGCCCCTGACCCAGGTCCCCTGCCACCCAGCCCTCTTCCCCAACCTGGGCTCAGCCCTGCTACTTGCCCTGGCTCCATGCAAGTGCAGAGCCAGAGCTTCCTGCAATGGAGCCAAGACTGTATGCTGGCCCTGCTGGCCCTAGACATCAGCTGCTGGAGGGGGACCCACCCATGCCAGAGTACCATCAGTTACCATCACCCCTGGGCAAGACCCCTACCCACTGGGCTTGCTGTGGCATATATACCCATAGAGGAATGGCCAGAGGCTGGGGTGCTGGCCCCTGGGTGCCCCCACCCCGCAGCCCCCTTCACCCTGAGACAGGACACACAAAGCATATTCTGTAATTAATGTACACAGGGAAGAGGGTGTTTTATTGTTGGTGGGTGGGGTGGGTGGTGTAGGGGCTCTGTTTGTTGGGGAGGGAGGGAGGACAGGGTTTCCATTTGATGTGAAGGGAATAAAAACTTGCTATTGTGAGATATCTGAAGTGATTGTGGTGCTGGGGGCAGGGGGTCAATGGGCAGCTGTCTGGGCAGGCTACAGTGGGGTGTGAAGTAGAAGGTGGTTGGCCAACACCTCTCTCACTGAGTGCTCTGGCAGTTGTGTGGCTCTCCTGGGGCCTTGGCATGGCGGGGTCCACCACAGTCACTACCACAGAAGGTGGTGCTAGCATTGCCATATGTCCTCTGACCGCCATACCTCCTCCACCCAGGTCTCATGGAAGAGATCTCCCTGGGCCTCACAGATGTCATGCAGCACACAGGTTGCAACAGTGACTCAGGGGAGGTTGTCCTTGGTGAACTCAACGTGGGCACTGAGGATGTGCCGGTGTCCCTTGAGCCAGCAAAAGGCACACTCCACAAGGGTGTGGGTCTGGCTCCAGAAGTGGTTAAAGTGGACCTGGCAGGGGTTGAGGTGGCTGCATGAGCTGAGGCAGGGGCAGGTAGGTGGGGTCCCTGATGAGAAGGGGCAGAACCACCATGGTGCCCAGCTGCAGGTCCAGCACCCTCAGCATGAAGTAACCACTCTCTGCCAGGGCTGGCAGGGTGGAATTCCTGAAGATGTGGGTGTCATGGACACTGCCCACCCAGCACTTATGTGCATGAAGGGCTCGCAATGGTCTGGAGAACCACAGAGTGAAAGCCCCTCTTCCTGTAGTAGGCCCAGTCACTGTGGGGTGGGCAGGTGACAGGGTTCTGTCCAAGGTCCCAGTGCTCTGGGGGAATCCCAGGGCATGGAGCCCCACCACCATTGCTAGGGGGTCATGCACACAGAGCACCATGTGCTCCAGTATATCCTGGAGGGTGCCGCACACCTCCAGGATGGCATCCACAGTGGTGGCCTTCCCCTTGCCAAAGAGGTGACCATTGTACCGCAGGGTGGTGGGCATGGCCAGGTTCAGCAGAGTGAGGGCTAGCTGGGTGTTTATGTGGAGGCTGGCCACATGCCCATGTTCTACCACTCCAGGTGTGGCCAGAGCTACTCCAGGAGGTCCTAGAAAGTGACCCAGGTCATCCAGAATGCCTCCAGCCACTGCTTATCATCCCAGTGTGCAGCCATCAGTCCTGGCTGGCCCGGGTGGCCCAGAGGTGGAAGAGCTGGAGGTCCAGGAGGGCAAGGGTAGCCCCGGTGGTGGCACTGAGCAGCATGTCATCAGCATCCCTGCCAGCATGCAGCCAGCTGGATGGGGTCCAGGCAGCAAGTGCATGGCAATGGCAATGGCCCTGGAATGGTGTATGGTGTTCTGGCAGGCAGTCACTGCTTGTGAGGGTGATCAGAGGACCCAGACAGTCATGGGCCAGCTGGAGGTCACTGCAGTGGGCTAGTGGCCAGCAGGAGCCTGGAGTACTCATCATCACTGCCAGGGGTAGGGTCTGGAACATCCATGGCGCTGGGAAGCAGAGACAATGAGAGCCCTGCCACATGCTGCCCCTGTGCTGTGAATGTTGCTCCTGGCCAGGGAAGTCACCAGGGAACTGGCAGCCATTGGCAGCAAATCTGCTCCATTTCTCTGCGCATGTAGAAGCATGCCCAGAACCATTCACTAGCAAGTAGTTTACTTGTGAGTAAACTGGTCCTACATCAAATGTACATGTAGATGCACCCAATGAGTACAAACCAACACTGATCTGTGCTCCTCTACGCACCTGTGTAAATGTGGCACTGAAGTTTAATATGGGCCTATAATGTTTTCATCTCTACTAAACCTGAGGTAAGTATCTTTCCAGAGACTTTTTCACAAGCTGGAATAAATAACCAGGTGAAATAACTTTTAAAACCAGTAGTAATTTTGCATTTGACCTCACTGGGTCAGAATGCCATCTCTTACTTTCTGTGGAGTGAGCTATTTAGAATAATCATACATCTTAAACAGGTATCAATGTGACTGACACATTCTCACTGCAGGGGATAGAGATATAGTTTCGAAATGAGCTCTGTTGTTAATTGGCTCTTTCACTTTGACACTGAGAAAGAGATTTGTGTTACAATGAATGCAGAGTAGTGAATTACTTCATGTAATTTGGACTCCTGGTACTATGACCATTTTTAGCTTCATGGAGAAAATGTTTAGCTTCTCAAAAAGAAGCTTGAAATGCGGCCTAAGTGCAGGCTTATGAGTACATTAAGGGGGAGAAAATACTGAGCACTAAAGAGCTTTTCAATCTAACAAACATAGTATTTAAAAACCAGTAGTTGGAAATGAATGCCAGACAGGTTCCAATTAGATTTTTTTTTTTAATGGTGAGCATAATTAACCATTGGAACCAACTACAAAGTGCATGGGAGATTTTCTACCTCCTGGTACCTTTGAATTAAAACAGGATGTCTTTCTGGAGATGTTTTATCTGAATATGGGTTTTTTTAGCTCAGTAGTGATCAAGCTCTGACCTGTGGAGCCATGTTACCCAGACTGTGGACCTCTCCATGGGTCCAGAAATTTGGTGGCAGGGGAGTGGTGGCAGCATTAATTGCCACAGCTTGGGAAGTGGATCTAGAAACCACCGCAATTAAAGCTGCCATGACGACTCCACCACCAAATTTCTGGACCTGTGGGAGCCCCACAGGCCAGATGACATGGTATTATACCCTGGTTCACACCCAAACACCAACCCAACCCTGTGCTAGATCCAGCCCAGAGGCTTATGCTACATCACTCGTCTAGCACAACGAGCAGGGTGGACTGGCTTAGCTCAATACAGAGGTGTTTGGGTGAAACCTAATGGCATGGCCTCTGATGCACAGAAGGTTACTTGGCTGATGTTCTTGATTTCTTGACCTTCAAGGTTTGTTGTTGAAGCCAGCATCTTTGTGCAGGTGTGCAGGAAGTTGAAGTCTGAGGGTACAGAAACCTCAGAGAGAGGTGAGAGCCATGTGTCTGTCTTTGCTGACTGGCTGCTCTGATGTGCTGGGAGTTTGGATGCACTTCTATATCTGTCTTGATGCTGCTCTGGTTTGTAGTATTTAGTGAAAACCCAGAGTGCCCAAAGCCATCTTCACTGAAAGGAAAAAATACGGGCTATGTTTACCTGCATCTTCTCCCACTCTCTTATTTTCTGTTAAGGGACATGTTCTGCCCAATATTCTATTGATATGTCACGTGCAATGGACCTGCCAAGTCACACTTTCCCTCTTTTCACAGGAAGGCAGAAAGTGGCACAGTGTGGATGTAAATGTATTCTACTATCTTCCTGCCAAGGGATTTTAATTTTATGCGTCATCACTTTGAGCTTATTGGGAGGATTCTAAGGGGAAAATGCCTAACACTTTATACATTCATGTTATAACACATAGAGCTTAATTCACTACAAGCAGAATCTTTTTTGCCATTTTCCTTTCTTCCTCTGACATAGGATGATGAACAATTCAGCCTCTGTGCCAAACATTCTTTGTATTAAGTGCCTATGGACATCAATCCCTATAGTAACTAGGCAACAAAATAAATAAAAAGAAATGTTAGTTACTAAAAGAGAGCCTTTTCTCCAGATTGCAGAGGTCCAAGAGTGCCAGAGCTCTCTCAGAGAAAAATGCATGATATTTCTGCTGCTTACACAATGTCATGGGTCTCCAAGCCAGCACAGAGAAATGGTAGAGAGCATCTTCAGTGCTGAACAAATGATAATCTCAGAGAATCAGTGGCCCTGATGATTAGATCACTTCAGTCTGGATGACTGCCTCCTGGATATGCAATCGCAGACAATCAGCTGGGGCAGCAGTATCATTTCTCATGTTTGTTCTGAAGCGCTGCTAGGTTTAGACGTGATGCTGGCCAAGCTGCACATCTTACATTCTAGAATTGCTTTCTGTCCATCTATATCTCTGTGGTATCCTAGAACCTCAAATATTTAAAAATAAATCTTTTCCTTTACAGTCTGTATGGGAGGCTGGGATTGGCTTGTTGTATGTTTGTGAGGAACTCAGTGAGGGAAATCTAAAAGGGGGAAATGGGTTTTTTTTCATTTAATTCTGAAAAGGCCAAGGTCTGTGACTATCCTTGTCTGATGGTGAGCTCACAGGCCAGATGCAGCATCTATGGAAATTAAACTTCCTCCCATCAGCCAGCGGTTGCAGATTCACAGTACAATATAGTTCAGTATGATGAAGCAGTCTCATTTTCAATAGCCAGGGCTGGCCCTGGGGGGAAGCTTTGAGTGCAGAATCCTGCTCACCCTGCCTGACTGACTTCCCATGGCCAGTCAGAGTAATACAGGCAAGTCCTGCTTCAGCTTCCCCTATGGTTTGGTAGGGGTCATGAGGTTGTCCGCTTTCTCCATTATGTATCTGGCCTACAGTCATCTCCTTTTGCCTAGGAAAGGCATGTCAGTCTTCTTACAGTTCAGTTCACACCCTGTTTCTGGGCACAGTTTTTTAAGATCTAATCATTCTTCAAAGTCAAGATGTTCACAGTCTCCCTTCTCCTCCCTGAACCCAAAACAGGACAGGGAAGTGGGCAGCAGTTCTCTGATTCCTTTTGGCCCTTATTCTAGGACCATACTTTTTGCACTGTCTCTCTGACAGCTAACCAGCATGTTTTAGCTACTTCTCTGACACCCCGTGACATCCTTGGCCACATCCACATGAGCGTGGACATTTGATTCCCCAGGGACAAGAAGCAGCATCACACCTTGTGCCACTGCTCCTTGTCCCCAGGGAATGCCTGTGCCACGAGCCCTCTGGCATACAGCAAGTTACCCCAGGTGGGGTAGAGGAGGCCAGGACCAGCACTGGACTGGCCCTAGCAGCCTTACCTAGATTCCTGGGGACCTCCTGGACTGTGGCACTGGCAATCCTGCTGCTCGGAGCCTAGTGGGCAGCTGGAGCATGGCTCCAGCCAGCCAGGCTCTGGTTTGGAGTGGCACGCACTGTCCTTACATGCACCACTCTGCTTTTCTTTTTTTTTGACCTTCCTGGGGTCAAAAAACACCCCTGCGCTGCTAACTTGCAGTGCAGAGAAGAGTTGAACACCTCAGACATATTTGCGGTGCCACATACCACTTGGTCATGCTCATCCAGACATGACCCTTAAGGGCACGCTGTTCAGGTCCCAGGCCTCCAGTTGCTACCTTTTTCATCTAGGGATCTGCCAGGGGTTTAACTGCAGTCGGCTTGCAGTTCACTGTGACCTCCTTCAGGAGGGATGCAGTTAAGTATGACAGAGTCCAAAGGAGAGCCACCTATACAATCAAAGGCCAAGAGAGCAAGCCTTATGAGGAGAGGCTGAGACATGGGACTTGTCAGCCTAGAGAAGAGAAGGCTCAGGGGGGACTTGGTGGCAGCCTATAAGTATATACAGGGGGGAGCATCAGGATCTGGGAGAACAGTTGTTCACCAGGGTTCCCCAAGGAATACCAAGGTCTAACAGCCACAAACTCCTGGAAGGCTGATTGAGACTGGACATAAGGAAAAACTTCTTTACAGTCTAAGTGTCCAGGGTCTGGAACAGATGCTCCCCAGAGGTGGTGCAAACACCTAATCTGGACTCAGTTTGGATGTTTATCTTTCTGGGATCATTTGACCCCAGCAGACTTCCTGCCTATGGCAGTGGGGCTGGACTTGATGATCTCGCAAGGTCCCTTCCAGGCCCTAATGTCTATGAAATCTATGAAATCTTAGCAAGTCTGATGTAAGCTCAGTATCTGCAGTTATGGATTTTTCTCTCAGTGATCAACGAGCCTTCACAGAACACAGCACCATTCAGTTTAGGACAAAAGCATTACAGAGGAAAGAAATATCCCAATGCAGTGATCACTCTACATGCATGCTAGCCTATCTTTGCCTGGGATCCTGGTAGGTTTGATCACAATCTCATCAGTTCTTTATTGCATTCAGTGACTCTTTGTCACAGACTCATGCTTGTTCTCAAATCAAGCAAGCGGCCTATGCTCTCTTGTACCTATTGATGTGCCATCCTGAGGGATGAGGTTGTTCTAGACTTGTTTACCGGTCTAAGCATTTGCATTAATCATCCCCTACTCTTTCTAGGAACTGAAAGACACATGATGCTTTTAGTACAGGTACTTACATGTATCTGTAGTGCTTGATACACCTCAAAATAATCATCTCAGACATTTCTCCACTTCCAAGGTCTCACATTTATCACAGGGATTCCCACACAAAAAATTCCTACCATCCCTAGTCTTCTTTACCTGCAAGCCCTGCCCTGGTTGAGATCTTTGTCCTGGGAAGCAACTTTTATTATTTGCTTCATCCCCAGCCCTTCCAGAGCTCCACAGCTCTCCTGCACCCACTCTCCAGCATGATCAGCTGCAACTGCAGCTCTGGGACAGCTAGCTGCACTGGACTGTGTGGGCATGTCCACACATGCAAACATGTGCACTTGCAGCAGCTCAAATGGAAGCGGTGCTAGTTTGAGCCAGGGCTTTTTGCCTCAGCTCACGTGGTTGGACATGCACTTTGTTGTGGAGCAAATTGAGCCATTAGGGGCAAAATAACCCTGCCCTGTTCCTCCTGGATCTTCAGCCAGGGGAAGCTAGAGTCCGGGGCCAGCACCTGTGCTGTCCCCAGCAGTATAAAAAGCTGCCCTGTCTTTGCCCCAGTAGTATAAAAAGCTACCCCAACAAGTAGCTCAGGGCTACTAGCTCTCAGGAGCTTCTGGGGCCCAGCCAATTGGTACCTGGGGACACTACCCCTTGTGCCAGCTGGACTGCTGAAGCAGCCCTGAGAGTTTCCTGCACCC
>JAGPOW010003642.1:84512459-84533830 GCA_030014935.1 Caiman crocodilus
CTTGCACCCCCAGGCCCCCAAGGCTACCCCCACAACCCCAGGCACCATCACTTAACCCCCCCCCAAAAAAGAACATAAAAAAATGGAAATAAAACCCCTCTGCTTACCTAAGAAGCAGGGGTGGGGGGCTCTGGGGCCTCTTGGCAGACCCCCTGGACAGCACAGGACAGTGGAGGGTCAAGAGGGCTCAGGTTGGGGCCTCTGGGGCTGTCACCTTGCCCCGCACTGTGTGGGTGGGGCTCCAGGCAGCCAGACAGCAGCATCTACTCCAGGTAAGTGCTGAGTTTTTTGTTGGTTTTGTTTTTAAAGTATGGGGTGTGGGGGCAGGGATGGGGGGGTTGGAGGGATGGGGCTGGACAGGGCAGGGGTTGGGGTGGCTGGGGGGGGTTGGGGGGCTGGGGGAGTGGGTGGGGCCATCAGGGTCTTCCCCACAGTCCCTTCTCCCCTCCTCCAGCCCCCCGACCCCTTACTCACCCTCACTCAGCACTGGAGCCCTGATGCTGAAACACGCGGCCTGGCCGGCCACATGTTTCAGCACCAGGGCAAGGGGCAACCCTAGAGACGCTCTGGCAGCCACAGCATCTCTATGGAGGACCCAGCCTCCAGTTGCCTCAGGGCACGGTCCTTGACCACTTTTTTAAACTTCACTTTTTTTTAGACCCCTGGATATCCCTGGTCTAATTTTCTCCCCATGCTATAAGTTTGCAGCATGGGAAATACTTTTTTGTTCCTGCATGTGCCTGTTGTCCTGCCTCAAAGGGGTTTGAGGCAGGACAAGAGGCACATTTGTGCTCGTGTGGACACACCCTGTGCGTTGGGGACTGGGGGAGGTGACCTATTTTGAGAAATACAATCACCCCATCCATTACTGACCCACATTTTCTTGGATCCTGCCTACCGCAGCTGGGCTAGTCTCCCAAGTCTCCACACAGCCTTCTAATCAGATGTGTCCACTAGCTCTGCCAGTTTTCTCCACCGAAGCTCTTTGTCTGCGTTAATGCTCTATGCTGCTGCTCTCTCCAGTCATATAAACAACTGTCATCAGATCACTACCATTCCTTCCTGCTTTCCTGTCTCAGTTTATACCAGGGGTGGGCAATTATTTTGGCAGGAGGGCTACATAATGAGTTTTGGTATCTTCTCATGGGCCACATCTCTCCCTCTCTCTCTCCCTCTCTCCCCAGAGCTGTAGCACCACCACGCCTCCTCTCTCTCTCCCCCTCTCTCTACCCTCCAAAAGCTGTAGCATGACCCAATACCCATCCCAAACCCAGAACTTGCTGGCCCTGTCTCCAGTTTATGCCACCACTCACCCGCTAGGGCAGAAGCAGCCCTGGGCAGGTGCTGGCATCAGTTGTGGACACACCCAGCAGGTTGCAAGTCAAACTGGGCATCTGCCCAGGTCCACAGCTGACACCACTGTGTCAGTGCTAGGCAGAACCAGTCCCTAACAGTTGCCTGGCACCATGTGGCAGCCTGAGCTTCAACCACTGGCTGCCTGTGAACCAGATCCCATGAGTTAGTGGCATCCTGCCTGCAGGCCAGATACAATCAATTGGCATGCCAGATCCAGCCCATGTGCCATATTTTGCTCACCTCTGGTCTATCTGTTAATCAGGTCTGACCTATCAGATCCTTTTAGAAGGTAACTAACTAGTCACAAGTGAACTGGGCTCATTTCCTTTTAAGTGGATCAGTAACAGAGAGCCAGTGCAAAGCAGAGTATTAGAAAGACATATTCTAGGCAACTTGTATTCTTAAGCAGACAAAACTTTTGTACCAGGCAGACTGTGTGTGTGAATATTGGGGGGCATTAGAAATATCAGTAATGAGTCATAAAAATCAAGCCTTGAATTCACAAGCTCTTAGAATGTTTTAACCAACTCTGTATTGCAAAGGATAGGGTGAAAATGTGTTTAGTCACTTTCCCCCACCCCTGCAATGGCAATTTGGGCATCCAACAGCAGTGGGCTCCAAAGCAGGAAACAAGCTTATGCCTAACAACAGAGGCCCCTGGATAGTGGGGTATGTGACAGGGAAGGCTGGTTCCTTTGAAGAGTTTTTCTTTTGCTACTGGCATCAACCCTTGTCTGGATTAAGCTTTTGTTAGCTTCTCTTCTCTTATGTGCTAACTTTATTGCAGCATTGAGAAAACAGAAAACCTACTTCTTGTCTGCCACAAAGGTGGAAAAACCATACTGTGAAGAACCTTTCTGGACCATAAATCACTTCTGAAACCTGTCTCCACTCAGTCTCTGGACACAGCATCTGTCACTGCCAAGAATTACCGCTTCATAAAAACCAGCAGTTAGAGTCAGGAGAAAACAAGGACAAAGTTGATAGTGAGATCAGGACAATAGTGAGTGGCAATAAAAGGACAAAAGGTCACTGAGGAACATAACGAAGAATGAAAAGAATAAAGGAGGATTAGGTGAGTGTGGGCTGAAAACAGAGGGATTTTAGAGACTAGAATGGAAAAAAAATCAGAAAATCTACTACACTAAAAATAGTGCCTTTTGTCAGTCATAGCAAAAACTACATATTCCATCCCGAATAATCCATTCCAGACAGTTGGATGTGACAGAAGTCAGAGGAGCATGTGTATTACCTCATGAAGAATGACAAAAAGAAATTGAGACCGTGACTCTTCCTTTTGCTATGATAACCCCAAGTGTTGTCCTTGTTTCTCCTGAGACACAGACCCACTGTGACACATTTCTGAAATGCATCCTGCTACCCAAAAGTCTACTTTTCCTCCTCCTCCACAGAACAATCTGTTACAAGGCCAGGAGCCTGTGCAGAGATAACAGGAATAAAGAACTTTGCTGCAGGTGTTACGGGTAGAGACAGCGAGTGCTATAGGACTAGCTGTGCCCGACTTGTTCAAGCTAAACTAATATATAAGCAGAAGAGCTGAGAATCTGATCTGCTAAATGATTTGATCAACCAGGTCAAGGACTGAGAATGGCCAGCCCATTGTGGAAAAGCAGGTAAAGAACCTTTCTCTCTTCAGCATGTGCAAAACTTGCTGTGAGTGATCAAACGCCCCCAATCAATTTGCTGCAGATTAGCTAGCAAAGTAAAACAATTAAACATCTTTATGGTAGATGAACATCGCCATATTCATGGCACTGATGATCCATCCACAGTTATGGCATACCATACAGGCAGAATCAGGGTTTTGAAAAGGTGGGGTGCAGCTGGTGTGGTGCATCATCATATAATATTATGCATATTTTTCTCTAATTAATAAAAAACAAGAAGCTTAACTAATATGCTAGGGGTCTAGGGCTATGTCATTTGTTTTTGCTTGGCTCTTCACCTGAATAAAACTGAGTTGGGAAGGGATGGGGGAGAGAACAGAAAACTTACTGTTAGCTCCAAGCAGTGGCAATTAAGACTTACTGGGGCCTTGGGCAAACAGAAAATTGGAGGCCTGTCCCTCTGTCCATTATAAACATGACTGTATGGACTCCAATGGGGGAAGGGGCCCCTTTCCCTCCTGCTGCTGCTGCTGCCAAAGGCAGGGCAAGCCTCTATGCCTTTGGGGGAAGCTGGGTGGACCTGGCTGGTCTGGGGGTGGGATGGCTTATGCCTGCTTTTCCTCCCTACTCTGTTCCCCCCCACCATGGCTGGAGTCAAGTGGGGTGAGGGTTGATGTGGGCTGCTCGTTGTGGGCTTGCGGCTCTCCACTCTGTTGCCTTTGGCCCAGGGACCCTGTGCCAGCCACACACACCCTGCCTGCCAGGCAGCAGGAGGCACAACTTGCCACCCCCGCTGCTCTTCATCATGGCAAAGGTTGTGTGGAGGGGGGCCCCTGGGGCAAAGTCAGCAGAGTGGAAATCTGTGAGCCCACAGCAGGCAGCCCACTTCCCTTGGGGAAATGCACACAAAAGCAGGGAACTGCCCCCCTGTGTCCCCTGGATAAGCTGCCCATGGCTCCATCCCACACCCTACTCTGGCCCCAGATCCCATGCACCACCCTGGCTGGGCAGCACCCCCAGCCCTTGTCCCACTCCCTCCCTCCCTGTGGGAGCCTTGATCTGCACTCCCTCCATGCCCCTTCCCTCCCCCATTCCCCTTCCTCACTTACTTGCTGAGAGTTGTTTTCCATGCTACCCAGATGTGCTCCTGGCCACGTTCATGTGTGCGGCCTTACACATGCACACAGCATCCCCTGCATCCTGCTCAGGCAGCCTCAAGCCGGACTCCTTCCAGGCTAGAATGCTTCCCACCTGCAAGAGGAAACCTGCTGTTTCCCAAGGGAACCCAGGGGGCCCCTGATTAGCCTGCTGCCCCGCTCCAGTTGGGCCTGTGTGTTAATCTGCCTATTGGCTCCAAGGTGGAGCAGGCACCTGGCACCAAGGAGAATAGCTGTTGCCCCCATCCTGACCATGAAAAGAACTGGTCCCTGCACCTCCACACATGAGTCCCCCAGACACCACAGTGGCCCAAAGTGCCCTTTACTGTCCTTTATATATTGCCCCTGCTACCTCAAATGGCCCCTGGCTCCACTCTATCAACTGTTATCCTCCATTCTCATCCCCACCCCATCATGCCCTAAACCCTATCAGACCTCATCATCCCTTCATGACACCAATGTCATAGCAATGACACCATAGCATAGGCACCGATGTTCTTTTTGCTGGGCAGGAGGGAGCTAGGTTGATGGACATACGAAAAGTTTTATGCATGTCAGGCAACAGGTCTCTTCCTGAAGGGCCCAAGGTCCTCAGGCCCCCACGTACTCAGTACCCATGCCCCATTGAGACCTACCCTGCACCATCACTGCCCCCATGAACCCCTTCCACCCTGCACAGACCTGTTCCAACACAACACAACCCCCATGACCTCTTATCATCCCTCTCACACCCCATTGAACCCTCCCTTGGCCCTCTGAGCATGCAAGCCTCATTGTAGCCTCTTTGCCATCCTGAACTTCCCTCACCCCCCAATCCCTTTTGTTCCCCCCCCCCACAACTCCACTTCACTCCCACCACTTCCTTCAGCCCCAAACCCCATCTGGTCCTCTCACTCCCCTACCCCTACATTGCCTCAGCCTCTTCTAACCCCACAGTCCTCTACCCCACAGATACATCACCCCACAAAAGCCCTTTGTTGCCCAGGACCCCCCAGCCAGCTCCTCACATCACTTGGGAGTCCCTTTCCCTCAGAAATCATCCCAAATAGTTCCCTTCACTCCACACAGCCCCCGACCATGGGGTAGGTGTGAGGGCTGGTCTGCAACTGTCCCCATTTCTCCCTCACTCCTCACAACATTCCCACACCTGGCCTTCACTTCAACAAACAGAAACAAACAGCTGGAGTCAGGGGAGCACCCTGACCTGGGGAGACCAACCCCTCTGAATCCACTGATGCCCAGTTTTATGCCACCCTGGCTGGACTGCTGGTTCAGCCTCCCATAACCTCTGTCATCTGTTGCAGTGAATAACCCAGGAAAGGGTCACTATGTAAGTTACTTCTTCACCTCACCTTTGCAACTTCCTCCTGCCTCTGACCCCTGCACTACTGCAGAGCTCAGTCTGTCTTCACCCCCTGCCTCACCCCTCCCTGCCTCTGTTGTAGGTTTTTAGCTTCCAGAAAGAAAGCCCCCCAGGTCAGGTTCATTGGTAGCAGCACACATATATTGGACATGCTGGGGAGTAAGGGAGGAGCAGAGAAACATTATTAGGAGTAAATAACAGGCAGGGTAATTGTAGAAAAAAGGACAAGCTTGATTAGTGAAAGATCAAGTGTTTTAACACCCATGGCATGAAGATATTAGCAGGAATCAAGTAAATACTAATAAACCATAAAGTCATTTGACACCCTTAGCTCCATCCAAATAGAAATGCAGCTGTTTTATTTTAAACTTTGAGTGGAGCAGAAATAAAAAAAAAAGATGCAACTAAACCACCAAATTTCTCCCTGGATCCACCCCTGGCTGGCTGTTGCTTTATTTAGAAAGAGCTGAGAGGAGAAACAGTCCGTCATAACCAGGAAACAAACAGCCTATGGTTTTGTTAATGTTTGTTTCATCACCAAACAAGCTTTTTTATTATTTAAAGAAAAAGATGAAGGAAAGAAAATCGGATTGCTCAGCAGGGCATTTCTCCCACTTTTGTGGGAGAATAAAAGATAGCTCAAGATGCTGCAAATGGCAAAAATAAGAACAAATTCAGACAGTTAAATTTTACAGTCAGCATGAGCAATGGAGCTGGCATGTGCAGCATATGGTCAGTACTATTTGACTGGCAAGCCTCATGATTTTAAAATGGGAGAAAACTACAATAGCAAAAATTAAACTCACTAAATCTAGAATGAGATTTGTTAGATATAGAAAATTACTTTTTATCTTGGGAAGGCTTATATTTCTGAGCAGTTTTATTAAGGTAAATAGTGAAACCAACATACTATATTTACTCAAATATTACGCAATGCCCCACTATTCCATTCTATATATGGAAAATTTATAAATTTGTTATAATTGTTCAGGTATATATAGGATCTAATTACAGGAGATTAGCCTTGACTTTGTCCTTACTGCTATAGCAAGGAAAATAAATCTGGCGGGTCAGGTCGCCCTCTTGCTCTCTGCCCACTTTCAACTTCTTCCTTCTGAAGCCCCTTCCCCCACTCCTTCTTACCTGACCCTGTTTTCCCTGAGCACATGGAAATGAGGAGCAAATTTGAAAACACTGAGGAGGCAGGTGCACATAGCAAGAGGGCTACCTGGCCCTCCAGATTTATTTTCCCTGCTGTTGCAGTGGGAGGGGGACAAATTCAAGGCAAACCTTCAAAAATTGCTCAGTATGTATGCGAGTTCTAGATACCCACCACAAAGGATCCATGTGCTAATTAGCTCCCCACTCATGACTGGAAACCGGCATTTTTCTCTTGAGTTATGGGATCCTACAAACATGTATATGCCAATTAAGTGCAGCCCTCATGGAGGGCAGAGCCACACTAATCATATGTGACAGGCTGGGGCAGGGGGTGACAGAAGGATTCTGGATAAATTGTTTTGGGCCCCCTTTGATGATGTTTACAGACATTTCAGGCTGCTGAAGAAACAAGAATCATTGGAAATGGGAAAGAAAAGCACAGCTCAGCTGTGAAGTTAAGAGGAAGTCAAAATGTGTGCAATGTTGTGACTCACCAGAACTTGGAAAAGCTTTAGTTCTGAAGGGGACTGAGCTGAATATGTACAACTATGTATTTTTTTCTGATAGGTTGTGTTAATTTATTCTTGTGGTAGCTTACCTGGGAGGGGAAATACCATGTATCTGGGTCCATGAAGGCAGTTTTCCTTAAGCATTGCTGGGGATAATTTTGGTGTGGTTTACTACATGCTGAGGTGTTGGGGCTTAAAGCCTACTTTATGGAAATAGGAGGCTCCTCCCTAACTTGCTTCTGCAGCCATATGGCTGAGGGCAGGAGAAACTTGGGGGAATGTGAACCCCAAGTCTCCAGGCTTGGGCCTGCATGTAGGATATCTGCCAAAAGACTTTGGAAACATCTGAAGCCCCTGATGGGGGTGAAGGATGATTGCCAGTTGTAGGGCCACTTATGGTTCTGGACTGACTCACAAATTTGGACTTAATTTGGCTGATTTGGTTTGGAACAAGAAAAATTTCTTTAAAAAAAAAAAGGTAGGTTTCTATCGGTATATTTGCCCAATATGGGCCGTATATTTTAATAGTCATACTCTGTGTTGGCTTCATAGTTAGTTTCTGTTACTGAGTGCATGCTGCTCTTGGCTTGTGCTGCTTTTGGCAGCAGTTTAGTGATACATAATGTATTTAATGAGGTTTCCTTGTATGCAAATGTAAGGTGAGGGTCTTTTTACTTCATGCTGACTCGGGGGAAAAAAGTTGTCTTGTATTTGAGTAAATATGGTAATAGCAGTTCAGTAATAACAAAGCTAAAATCAACTTAATTGCTGTAAATTGATATGGTATTGTGTATTTGCCCAGCAAAGCAATCTAAAGGGTTGGCAAAATATGCCCATTGGACATTGGATCCAGCCTGCAGAGACTTTGGATCTGGCCAGTGGAGCGGAAGCTATGTTGGTATTCAGCATTTGGGGGCTTTACCCATACCACATTGCACCATGCCTGGGCAACCATGGCACCATGGCAGGGAGCTTCATCCATGCTGTGTCAGAGCTGGGTGGCATAAAGAAGTGTTGGCAGCAGCTGGGTCCTAGCACCAGCCGGGTCCTAGCACCAGCCTACCCTTGGACCTGAGCTGGGCCATTTTGGAAATCATTGCCAGCCCCTTCTCTAAACAGCAGATAGGCCACAATCCCAAAAATGAGGTCTGACTTACATTTGCATAAAAATTCTCACTCACACTGGCAATTGTGCATATATCAGGGTGATCAAATATATGGCAGGCAGGATGTATTTATATGGTCCTCATGCCTGTGATGATGGCCTTTTTAATAGGATTACAACATATGCAAAATAGAAATGTGTTGCGAGCGTGACGCAGTGCATCAGAGGTGTAAACTTCCTTCTCCCCTGCCTGGCCTTCAATTAATTTGGAGTATCAACTTTGAAGTGCAATTTCTGCACCAAGCATGAACCTTAGCTATTTAATCACTTATCATTTTGAGGGATTAAATGGAGATTAAGAGTAGGAACAAGCTTGCTGTGTTGCAAATAATTAATGCAGGGTGGAAACAGAAAAAGAGGGAGGATTCAAAGGTTGGGAAGCAGGAGGGCCACAGAAAAGGAGAATAGCCATTGAAACAGACCAACATCCATACGTTCAATGCAATGGTGCTGCCCCAAAAAATTCAGGTGAACTCGACTAAATTCACCCTGTTTATTTTGCTACCATCTTCCTCAGAGAGACCTTCGTCTTGCCTTCCCCATTCTCTACTGTTGCCTCTAGGGGTCAGATGAAGGTCACTGGGACTCGTGGCCAGAGGACGGGAGTCTGGGGAAGAAGCTGAGTGGAGCCAGGGATGCCAAAGAGCCAGAAGACCTGCAACCCAAGGTGGCGAGTGGCCGGGGTGTAGGGGAGGTCGGAGCCCCATGAGTGCCCGCCGAGAGGCGTGACGACACTGAAGGGTCCCTCAAAGGGTAACCCCTCCACTGAGATACCATTCAAAGTCGTGGCAGGAGAGTTAAAGGGCTGCCCGGACGTCAGCTGGGATAGCCTTTGGGGTCCACTCATAAGCCCGGGACAGGCTAGGTTGATAGTCCGGGCTAAGGCCACATGAGAATGCTTGGTAGAGCAGAGGTGGGCACAAGGTGCATTTGAAATTGATACCTGATTTCACTTAGCACTCAGCAAGTTTTGTTATAACACTGGTGGTTGTCATCTCAGGTCATTAAAAACAATTGTGGTCACCATCTTGGGTCATCAAACACTTTTGGTTTTGCTTAGCACTCATTTCACTTAATGCTTAGTTTTTTAGGAACCAATTAACAGTGCTAAGCAGGGGTTGCCTGTAATTAATTTGCAATTTTTGTGGAAACCACGAAAACCAGCAGCAACCATGATTGCTGGGAAATATTTCATTAGCCACAATTTCCTGCAAAATCAACCCAACCCCTCACCCCGCCTTACTATTTATCTAATACACTGTTTTGGAATCTCCAAATCCTTATCATGATACTTATAGATAATGTGGCAATCCTTGTAGCCACTCTCACATGCTTGAGACGTACTATCTGCAGTGATGGCAGGGCCTCTCTGCCAATTAACAGTGAGGGGCAGGGCTGCCAGGAAATGCCTGCAAAACTGTCCCTTCATGGCATGAGAAAGCCATGAAAATGACTTTGTCTTGTTGCGAGTTAAGGAGGTATCTATTAGACATCCAAGTGGACTTAGGCACTTATACATAGGAGCCTATTCAACCAGTTCAAGTCCTGAGACTCCATTAATGCATGTACTTCTGTAAAGCGTTACAATCATACCCTTAAGACTGAGTCACAGAAAAGCAGTGAGGAGAAAGAGGGGAAGAAGGGGAACCCATGCATTTTGTAATTATTTTTCCAGGGTCTTGAACAGAGTGGAGCAGAATGATATTTAGGTGCCTATGTCCACTTGTGCACCTAGAAGTGGGAATAGAATCTGACCCATAGTGCAGTAAGATAACTAGAGCTTGGCACCTGCCCCAGGCACCAGCTACCACTGGAGTCTTTGATGCAGTGGTAGAAGTCCTGCTCTGCCCCTACCTAGCAGCAGAAGGCAGGAAGCACAGCACCATACCAAGCAGTGTATCCTGTTGGGGGGTGAATGCAAGGAGCACCATGGTACACCCCCCTCAGGAGCCTTTGCCAGAGTAGGCCTAGTCCTGCTCCCAATGTGTGTGTGTAGGGGAGAGCAAATGGGCCACCTGGATCTGCTCAGAGGAAGCCTGGTCATGGGAGCTGACACTGATGCTGAGCAGCAGCAGCACTAGTCTGGGCAGGTAAGACTACCCTTCCCTTCACTCATGCTGCTGAGTGCCTTTCTCCAACCCTAGCTACCATAGGCAGCATAGCCTTGCGCCTTGCCCCCTGCCCTGCCTCAGGCATTTAATGAGCTCACTGCGCCACTGTCCTGGTGGATCTCTGTTGTAGTATGGCTCTGCATGGTCCCATCCAGGTGCACAACTTGTGCAAGCAGCTTTCTTGGCAACAGAACTAATTAATCTGAGCACAGTGATTCACTGGATAAGTCCAGTTCCACAGTTTAGCACAGGTTAACTGCATGGCACTGCTATGCCCTTACAGACATGCCCTTTGAGTTTGCCTAAGGTTCTGATACAAAGGATGATAGGACAAGGGATGACACATAAAGATCATAGGGACACAACAGGTTTTAACAAGTAGAAAAGAACCCTTTGTTCTATATGATTGTTGGAGTATGACTCTTTCTGTTTTTGTCCTTTTTCACAGGCTCTTGGTGTTCTGAAAGTGTAATCTTGTTCAGGGTAATCTGTTTTCTCTGATGAATCTCTGTGTTATGTGGATTCTATATAAGGGGTTCTATCTGTAAGCTAAAATTGTCTAGGAACAATATTAGTACAGTCTCCCATTACAGCCTGGCCAAGATAATAAAAATCTACATAGGAACTAAAAGCCATTTGACTTTGGGCAGTTAACACAGTACTTAGAACATATAAAGTTTTTGCTGATAAAAATAATAGCTCCAGCTAATAGTAGCTTTATCTGAATCTTTTCAGATATATTCAAATAAATTAGATCACATTTTTGCAGTACGCTTGGACTCAAAATAATTTGCAAGTTGCTCAAGTTGTTTGACCTTTTGAATTCCTTTAATTAGAAAATTAGTTAAGTAAGCTCCCAAACCTTTTGAACTTTTCAAAATAAGCATTTAAAGTCATTTAGTTAATAAATATGGATTAAACCAGGGAAATATTTTAAATGCCAAAAAGCTAACTGGGTGTCATTTCTAATGTAGCCACTGCAAATATTCAAGCTATTTTTCATAATGATTTTTTCTAGCTACTATGAATTTACAAAATGTTCTTCATATTGTGGACAATTAAGATTCATGATTAAAATTTGTAACTAACATACTAGGGGAAGACTTCCCAACTGGAAATCTTGTTGTACTTATAACTGTGAGCTGGTTTAGTATATGGTATGCATATTTATCAATACAGCAAAAGGTCATTCTTCTCAGGAGTAAACAATTTATAACATTTGTTCATGGTTGGTGGTGGAATCTCCATCCTTGGAAGTTTCTAAGGCCCTGCTCAACACTCTGACTGGAATGATCTAATTGGGGATGGTCCTGCTTTGAGCAAGGAGTTGGACCAGATGGCCTTCTGAGGTCCCTTCCAACCCTAATTGTCTATGATTTTATGATCGCATGCACTATGGATATGCAGAGAGTGATACAACATAGCCAAATCCTAAGGAAATCTCTGACCTGTGTTTGATGAAGCCTAGATTGTCCAATACATTTTTCAATTTCTGATATTGCTTGCTTTTCTGAATTTCAGTGACACTAGAGTAAAGTAGGCAGAAAAAAAATGAAGTTCATCATCCACCTTCCTCCCACAGAGTCAAGGAAATGTAGAATCAGACCTGAAATGCCATTGTTGAGCCAGGTGTTCACTTAACTGCGGAATGTAGAGTTGTCTGTGATACAGTACGGCATTTGCTGTGAGACACTGACACAGAAAGCTGGAAAAAAAATAGAGCTGGTTCCTTAACTTTGTCCTTGATCTGCAGGTTCCAGATCCAATCCCTAGCATCTGCTTTAGCTTGGGTTTTTTGTGACTGTGAGCTAAGAGAAAGTCTAGACAGTTGCTACCCAATTACTTCAATACACATGACTGAATTCTTACTGACATTTTTCTGAGGAGCAAGAACTGTTCATTGCCATTCTTAATGTGTATGTGTGCAGCAGCAATATAGTAACATTAATTCTACTTGTTGCTATGGGAACACACATTTACTATCTAATTCTTCACACTGATACAATGGAGTAAGATTAACAAGCTCTTGTGTTTAACAGATGTGCTTGCATCTTGTCTGTTCAAAAATGCGCTCAAAAAATAAAACAGCAGCATATGTAGATTTAAAGTGGGATTTGGACATCTTTGTTCAACTTGTAAATTAACTGATATTCACATGCTAATATTAGAAGCTCTGGCAGAGCATGCAAATTTGCACCTCAGGCTTGTTTCCTAGGTGACCAATGATTGGTTAGGTAGGTGATGGTGCAAATGTGAAGAACACACCCTTTGAACACATCTTGCTAATAAGGATTCATGGAGAAACACTGAAGTCACAGTAGTTCACAGAACTGCTGAGGATTCCAAAGTAACATTTATCCCATGCCAGGTGACAGTTTACTCGGTGACTTTCACCTTGTGTTCCAGATAGTTCTCTAATTCCTGCCTCTAACAGGGTAGCTAAAATATAGTAGCTCAGCCACAGGTTCCAGAAATAAGGCACTAAACTTGGGATCAGGACAACTATGATTTAGAACAGGGGTGGGCAATTATTTTGGCTGAAGGGCCATTGAGGGAGTTTTGGTGAGCTGTTGGAGGCTGGGTTAGCACCTCCCTCCCACCCCCAATACAGGTCACCAAAACTCTTTAAGTGGTAGATAATGAGACCAGCCTGGGACCCCTGCAGGCATGGTTTGTTCAGCTGGGGGATAGGCTGGGCTGCCAGTGGGAGGGGAGCAGCATTCAGAAGTGGGAGGGGCTGGGGCCAGGATTGTGGGGTGGTGACAGTGCAGAGCTAGGGTAGAGCCACGATCTGTAGAACAGGGGAGTTAGAAAAGGAAATCTATGCTTGCTCCTTTTCCCTCAGCATCTGTAAGGCAAGTTGCCTTTCCAGTGAGGGGGCAAGACTCAGGAGTGGCTGAAACTGGGCAGCTGGAGGGCCTATCCTGAGGCAGCAACCCCAAGAAGACCCAGGGCAGGTCTGGGAACATGAGGGGAATAAAACCCTTACTTTCAGAGCTGTACCAAGCTGAGGTGTGAACTGCCACACCAGGGAAATCATGGGCTTCAGGGAAGCTCCAGGGAGCACAGCTGCAGTCTCACTCCTTTATGGTTCCCGCTTGGAAACAGAGTCCCTGGGAGGGAAAAGTCCTTTTTGGGAACACTAAAGCTGGGCTAGAACAGCCTGAGCAGTTTATACCCTCAGAAGAGGAATCACCTGATTTTAGTTCTTCAGGTGCTTTGCATTAATACAGGGCAGACAAGCAGCAGCTGGAGACCAGAATCCCACACTGATAGTCTGGGAGTACACGGTGGAGAGCCCAACAGGACATGGGAAATGGTGAGAGGGGACACCCTACACTTGAAAGTAGTGGTGGCAGGGGATGAAAGAAACCCCTGCCCATAAGTATTTATTTTTGTTTCTAATGGACTGCAGAGGATTCATGGAAGTTACCCAGGAAGGTACTGAGAGCAGGTCCTGGCAGTGACTCCTTAACAGCCCTTGTTAATATCAGAGAACTGTGGTGGGGGGTACTGAGGTTGGAGGAGCTCCCTGTTAGGCCCGTGAGGCTCTACTATAGTCCATAACTAATTATTTTGGATTATTAAAGACAGCCCTCACAGCAGAGTCAGTTTCCTTCTCTGAGAGAGAATTCTTCAGTTATACCATCAAGTCATGGCAGACGAGTATCTCAAGAAGGTGGTGTACTCTGTAACAGGATGTGCGGTGTTGATCAAACCATAGACAAAGGGACCCAACCACAACCCTCCTTTGTAAAGCACCTTGAGATCTGTGAATGAGAAGTGCTACACACAGGCTAAGTCATCATTATTTGGTTTAGATTCTTATATTGTGTTCATCACTTTGACCCTTCCACTATGGCTACAGGACTCATTCATATGCAACCAGTCTTCCCAGATTTTCCAGGGCAGCCTTGAATTTGGAGTTTATGCCCTCAAAAATGCCCTAAAACAGGACTTTTGTCCCAAATTTGAAATATTGGTCCTGGGCCAGCACCAGGCAGCATTTTCCTACATTTGCTGAGAGGACTCAGCACAACATGGCCAGGCCTTGCATTCAGATGGCATTGCTTCCAGGCTAATTATTTTTTCCCCTTAGGAGGCCAGTTAATTTGTTTACTGTGCTGCATGAATGCAGCTATATTAATTAACTCGGCTGACAGGCAGAACTCTTTTGCTCAGGCGCAGAAGCACATGACTGCATCTATACTTCTTCTACCATCAGAGGCAGAGTTCCGCTCACCCACAGAGCTGCTCTGTAGTAATGACATTCACTGGAACTCAAAGTGGTGTAGACCAGGGGTCAGGACTCTATGGTCTGGCTGGATCCAGGCTGGGAAGCCTTTGGCAGCAGGTCATCAGATGACCCAGCACAGATGTGCCATGCTACCCTGCCCCTCTGCCGTTTGCTTCTCTGTACCCCTTCCTGCTGCTTTCTTGGCTTGAGCTCTATGGGGTGAGGAGATCTGTAGCCTGCAGAAAGGGGCTAGTTGCAACCACTGGTCCATGACAGAAATGGTTGCCAAACCCTTGTATAGTTTATGGTCCATACTAGAAGTTTATGGGGCATCTTAGACTCCATCCCAAATTTTGTTTTGTGAAGTTTGGTTAATTTATTCATGTATAATGTGGCTTCGTCACACATCCTTTGCAGGTGGTGAATGCTGCAGCTATATGGACTCTGTCTTGCAATACTCAATCTTAATTTGAGCAAGACAATTCAGATGAAGATGGAAAATTACACTCTGAAGTCTGCCTGAGGAGAGCAGCTTCAACTTGCTCCAATTCATGAAAATGAAATGCTACTTTCAGACTCCTGGCTAGGTGAATGAAGCCCGCATTTGGAAAGTTTGACTACCCTGACTTTAAACCCCTTGTCATAGATGAGTAGCAAGGTCATATAGCATTGTTTGCAAGGACATATGTTAGGCCATATTTTTCTTTTCCTTAGTCATATTTGTACTAAAAAGCCTGTAAAGTGCCATATTTTAACAAGCACATCAAGAAGGACTCCAGCTACTTTTATCTTCCCTTTCATTTCTGTTTCTATTTCAAGCACTTCAGCTAAATGCAACTCACATCCAGAAACTGTCTCTCCATCTGTCCCCCTCTTCAGAACCAAATGCTTCTATTGACTTTGGCAATCAGGCTGCATTTGCAGAGCTGAGGCTTAGAACACTGTTACTGTAACTGTTACTGGCTTTGATGTATTTGCTAGGGCATTGCACCAGTTTTGTTTTGAACTGTTTTTCCTGTTTTGCTTACTCTCTTAAGAGATTATTTACAAAATGTCAGTGTATTCAGAGGAGGTTTTTGACTGTACAAGCATGTCAAATGCCCTTTTTCAAGGTGTTAACTCAATTAAAAGTTTAGCTGTCCACAACTATTCATAGCAGCTGCAAGTCAATAGCTCAAATAATTTTAAATGGGTCTTCTTGATCCAGTACAAAATGTGTTGTTATGCACTAGAGATTCAGAGTCATAGACTACCACACTGTGGGCACTGTGTTCCTCCAAATTTCATTTAATTTACATGAATAAGGCTTTGCATTGAAAGATACTGAGAAGTACACTCTGAAGACCTTACCTGTTATGGAAAGAGTTGGACAAATCATATAAATAGGATCTGAGGAATTTGGAAGCGCTTATTAAAGCAGTCCACAACAAATTTTGCGAAGTCCATGCCAGAATTTGGATTTAGTGGTACCAGAGTAGTAGTTAATGATGATAGTTAATGACCTCATAGGGAATCATCTGTACAGTTTTGTATTTTTAGTCATTAAGTAATTATCTGGTCACCTATGTTTGATAGTCCCGCCTTCCTTCCATACCTCATAAATGTTATTCATGTACAGCTAGTAGTTACACACCAACAGGGAGGTCAGCACCTCATTTCTAGCTATTTTATTCAGTTTCTTATAATTTAAGACTAGAAGAGACCAATAAACCATTTAGTCTGACCTCCGGCATATTACAGACCATTACACTTTCTACAGATCCCTTATCAGAAACCCAGAGGCATTAGTTAGACCAGTAATATTCAACCAGGGTACTATGCTTTTTAAGGGTACCACAGGATGCCACACAATATTCGCACTGTTAGATGTAGAAACCTCATGATTCCAAGATAAATTCAGAGTGCAAGTAGAAATCCTCAGTGTCAAAAACATTCTAACTCATTGTGATTTTTCTGAGTTCATTGAAGCAGAACTGTTCTATTGTGTTTTCTGTAGTCAGGAAAAGAGTGAAAGCTAAGAGCTAGAATTTTTAAGGGATGCCTTGAGTCTAACAGGATTGAGAACCTCTGAGTAAGACTAAAGCATTTCAGTCCTCAGAGGCCTCTGCATGTATTATCCTGATCTCTTCAAGGTACATGAAGAAAGTGGGAGAATCATAGCTTCATGGATTCCAAGTCCAGAATGGACTACCTTGGCCTGCAACCCAACATCACACATGCATGAATAAGCCATAGAATTTCTCCTAAGAGCTAGCTGAAAGCATATTTTTCAGAAAGACATCTAGCCTCATTTTGCATCTTCCAAGCACTGATGAGGATACCACCACCTCCTGTGGAGAGCTGTGGCAGTGCTTTTGTACTTTTGCAACTAGGGAATACTGTCTTATTTCAAGGTCAAATTGGTCTAACTTCAATTTTGAATCATTGTATCTAGTTATACTCTTGTCAGCAAGGTCAAAAAGCCCGATCAGATATCTTGCCCAGGTAAGTACCTAACGCAGTAATCCTGTCTCCTCTCAACTTTTTTTGATTAAATTGAGAAAGCTGAGCATTTTAGACCTCATATAATAAGGCTGTCAATATAAAATGATCCAGAGGCTAGAAATAGCCTCTGGATCATTTTTGTTGCTATCCTTTGATTTCTCCCTAATATTGCCACATTGTTCTAGAAGTATGGAGAGCAAACTTGACATGGTGCTATGGGCAGCAAAAAATGCATCCCTATTCCTATTTGATATTCCCCATGTTATCCATTCAAAGACTAAATGTTTCTTTTTGGCTACGTTGCTTTTGGAGCTCAGCTAAGGTGGTTATCCACAACCACTCCAGAGTCTTTTCCTGAGTCACTGCTTTCTTTGTCTCCCGTGCTGTAAATGTAACCTTCACTTATATTCCCAAATGTATAAACTAACATTTAGCTGTAATCAAGAAGCACATAACTGGGGGAGTCAGATTACTCAGTAAGAGGAACTTGTATTTCTCACAATTTTCTACCCCACCAGCAAAGATTTTTAGATTATCTAGATCAGATGTTCTCAAACTGTGGTCCACGGAGCACCACTGGTCTGCAAGCTCCATTCAAGTAGTCTGCAGAAAGGTTGCAGAACAAACGAGACTATCTGTACTTGTAAGGTAAGACTACTGATATTAAAATATGAGTTGTGTGCTTTAATTTGTAGAACAAAAAAGAGTTTAAATAGTCCGCCAAGACCCTCAGCAATTTTCAAGTGGTCCACAAAAAAAATGTTTGAGACCCACTGATCTAGATCACTGAACATTAAATATCATTAGACCAAAATCCAACCTCTGGGTAACTCTTCATATTGATATTTCCCCATTAACAGCTACATTTTAAAATCTACCAATGAGTGAGTTTTTAATCCATGTAAGATGTACCTGGTTAATTCCAGAGAAGACACTTTTTAAATCAAAATATAATGTGGTACTAAGTCATATGTCTTAGAGAAATCCAAGTTCATACAACCAGACCTGCAATCCTATTAAAAAGACAACAAGTGGTTTGATAAGGTCTATATTCCAGGAAACTGGGCTGACTAGTATTAATTGTATTTTTACCCTTGAATTCTTTGTTGATAGAATCCCAAATGAGCTATTTTGTTGTTTTGCCTGAGATCAAAATCAGGCTAATTAGTCTATAGTGCTCTGGTTTATCCCTATCTAAAGATTGAATAGGCCTTGAACCTACTGGAATTTCCCTGTCTTACAAGGTGTTTTAAAATGAACATTAGCTATTCAGAGAACTCAGATACAGTCTCAAAGACTCTTGGGAGTGAGTTGATTATCTTCATCTGAAAAAGTTTAATTTTAAGAAGTGTTGCCTCCAATATTCCTTTGTTCCAAATATTCCATCCACAATACAGGGGATAATATGGAATAAAATCTTACTCCTTATCTCAATTATGAAACAAAGTATCTGCTATGCACACTACATTTGCTATATTCTATTTCTATTTCTAATTGTAGGTATCTAGTGAGATGTCCTTGAACAGCTGTCAGTTCTGTTAACACTTCCTTGTTTAAATTTAAGATCCCAGTCAGCTATGTTAACACTTGCTTTAAGATTTGTAAAATTGTTCTTTTAAAGTTGGAAGCAGGCATATTACTGTATGGTGTTAGGTTCTGTTTGTACAAGGTAAATGTAAGCAGCTCATGGTCACTGGTACCTAGGCAACTGCTAATTTTAGGTCAGCAATTAACTCTTCTCTGTCTGTTAGAACGAAGTCTGATATTGAGTGAACCAATGTTAGGTGCACTATTTCCTATATTAAGAAATTGTCTGTTATTTTTAGAAACTCATAAGGAAGTTTTGTTACTGCCTTAATGACATGTCTTACAAATAGTAACCAGATTGAATTTACCTATAAGACAGATTTTTTCCCTCCCCTCACTCTTTTCTTCTACCTCTTCAGAGTTATTTACTTCTCTGCTTATGACTTACTCTACAAATTGACTCATTTTTCTTGAGCTTTCAACTAGTGACTCAACCTGTAATTTTTGGTTTAAAGTTCTATATACTATTGCAGTGATCTAAATTACTGGGACTTTTAAATTGCTATCATTGCCACTTACAAATCACTGAAAAGTATGGAATATAGTTGTAAGAATGACCAATGACACTGAATGATCTCATTGCTACATCGCTCTTGAAAATGGGACATGGTGCTATGTGCAGCAGAAAGAATGCACCCCTGTTACTGTTTGATAATCTCCATGTTAGCCATCCAAAGATTAAATTTTCTTTAGAGTTGCAGCCATTAGATAACCATCTTTCCTCCATGGACACTAATCCACATTAGCTCAGAAATTTCTGGGCTAGCCACAAACATTGGACATCAAATTGGATAAGGTTTTATTATTTCATTTGCCATTTTGTAATTTAAGTTTTGTGTGTGGATTTTTGGCTGGATGTCTGAAAAATGCAGACATGCTCTGTTAGCTGATGGCATGTGTATGTGTTTTTAGTCTGTGGATGTTTTCCAGAATACCTGTCTGACTCCCTTGGTAATGACACAGTTCTATACATTCTGTTCACCATCTGATAATAATCATTTTGATCATGCCAGCAGAATTTACTTTTGCTTTAGCTGTACTGAAGCTGATCCAATGAATACTGCAAACACTTCCTTCAAATTTGCTGTTCTCTGTAATGTTACAGTTTCAGACGCAAAATCATCTGATTGTTCACATTTGCCTTGGACATAGATGTTCAAGTAATAAGGAATTTATTTTAGTTACTTTTTGTTTCTTCTTTTGAAAGGCATTCAGCAGGGCTGTTTAAATGGTGGCTTTTAGGCTATATACAGCCCCTGTGGGGGTGATCTGTGATCCACAAGCCCTCACCCAGCCACTGCTTCTCCTTCTTGCTCTGGTGCATGCTCTTCTACCCTCCTCCAGTTTCCACTTCCTGCCCCTGCCTCAGGAAATAGGGCAGTGTAGCATGGCGCAGCCTGCCAGGCTGGGGGAGCCCATGACCCAGGTAGTTGGGGCTTGGGTGTTCATTTGCATAGTTCATGGGGGGGGTTCCAGGTGGTACGCAGCTCCCACGGCTGCAGCTAACAGGCTGTGTGGCCACCAGTGGTTTAAAAGCTGAACAGTCCAGACATGCAGTATCTGTATACCAAGCAAACTAGCATGGAGATTAAAATCTTTTCCATACTTAGGAGATTTGAATAAAATATCTAAAATGTCATAAGCAGCAGACTATTTTTACAAGATATTAGCTTTAAACTTGAATAAGAGCTCCCATCCTTTGTATCCCTGAGTGACCTCTGTTTTGATAAATAATAAATTCTATGGGGATACAGAAGGACTTTGCCAGCTGAGTGGTTAAGGCAAGGGAGGTCAATTATTTCAGGTGGAGGGCCACTTAACAAGTTTTGGTGAGCTGTTGAGTGCTGCATGGGTAGCTCTGCCCCCTTGACAAGTGCCCCACCTCCTGGCTTCCATCTTGGGACCACCATATTGGGACCAGAAGTCCTACCCCCTAACCCTTGACCTTTGCCATTAGAAGTCCCTCCCTTTGTCCCTGGAAGTACTCCTTTCAGCAAGGGGTTTTGCCATCTCTGAACCAGAAAAATACCAAATTATATTATAAAAATCAAGCATCTACTACAACATTCATTAACTTCATTTCAAAAAATATTTTTGTCCCGATTTACATGTGTTTGTGTAGTGTACATAGAGATGATTGCACAGTAGCTTAAAATGAAGTCTTACTTTTGTATATTGTGGGGAGTGTATATAGGTTTGTGGGAGGCTGTGGGTGTGTGGGTATGTCAAGGAGGCCGTGGGTGTGTGGGTGGGTTTGTGGGAGGTGGATAGGTGTGGGGGGTGTGGGGTGAGGAAGCATGAGGGTGTTTGTGTGGATATGTGGGGTGTGTGGGGGTATGGGGTTTGAGGGGGAAAGTGTGTGGGGAGGGTGGCTGGGGTGTGTGGGGGTGTAGGTATGGGGGTTTGCATGTATGACAGTTCAAGGGGAGACGTGGGTGCATGTATATGGTGGGGTGTGTGTGGGACTTGCCCTATGAACACACACACACATACACACACACACATACACCCTGTCCCCCTCTCATTGCACACACATGCACACACTGTCCCTCCATCATTGAACACATATGCACATGTGTACACACACACACACACACACACACACACACACAC
>JAGPOW010003642.1:84538631-84575333 GCA_030014935.1 Caiman crocodilus
GACCGGCGGACTTGAACACGTCCAGTCTCTCCAGTAGTTCCCTAACTAGCTCCTCACTAACCCCTGGCCCAGACATGCCTCTCCCGGGGCCCGAGGGGGAGTATGGTAGTACTGCCTATGGCAGGGGAGCCTCCATGAAATGCCATTCACTCCAGAGACAGGCAAGGATAGGGCACCAGAAAGCCTCAGCTCCCATTACCTTGTGGGTTACCCCATGGAGGAGGAAGGCTTACCCCATGGAGGAGAAGAACATAGCCTGACAAAAAAGCACTTGGCAAAGAGACCAGGACCATGCAGGTCCTGTGACCCAGTGAGGGGCCAAAGAAGACCAGGACCCAGTGAGGGGGGCCAGGGAATGGAGTGCAGAACCAAGAAGATTGAAGGCCTGGCTAGTGAGGCCCAGCAAGGGGCCTGAGGTATATAGTGAGGCCCAGCGAGTTTGGTGGGACCAGAGGGCTCCAGCAGTCCAGTAAAGGGCCTGGAATAGAGTGCAGGACCAAAAAGGTCTGAAGGCCCAGAGAGCAGCTGGGAAAGTAGAGATCTAAAAGAATCCAGGCTGAGGGACCAAAAAGTGCTGGCACCCCAGAGAGGAGCCGGGAGGGAGACTGAGGGGCCTGGTAGCCCAAGGAGTGGTTGTATGAGACCAAGGGGTCTGAGGGGCCCAGAGAGGGGCCAGAGGAGAGACTGAAGGGTCTGGCAGCTCAGGAATGGACTGTACAGAGAGACAGAGATCTGCAGGCACCGACTGGGACTGAGAGAGCCTGATGGGTCAGAAGGCCCAGAGAGGGACTACATCAGCAATTGGAAGAACATCTGTAAAAATGTCATCTGCAAGGCATGGGGTATGGAGCATAATGTAGAGAAGGTATAGAATCATGCAACTGGGCCATAAGGCCAGGACCACAATCTGAGTGCTCATTGTAATAAGACCAGGACAGCCTCCTGCACACTGTATAACAACTAACATCAAGGCATGGTGGGAAAGAGTTGAGTAGACTGCCCATACAGCAGGGTATGTAAAAAAAAATTGGGGGGTACCCTATGACAATGGGCTTAGTGCAGTAGGCATTCTGAGAGCATGCCTACCAAAACAACAAGATTGGACTCCCTACAGTGGTAATCGCAGGTTTCTTTCAAACTACGAGAGATTGGGAAGACAGTTGTAATGTCCCTCCACCTCTTTTATACAACAGTATAGCAGTAGAGCAGGCATCCAGGAAGGGCAAGATTTGGATTATAGCACATCCTGAGGAGGTGCCAACACCTTGCAGGACACCGCCTTAGCCACCAGCCTATAGGCCTGGATGGGGGTATGTTTCACCCTTTCTGCTGAAGCTGAACACTTAGAGGAAATAATTCAAGATTTATTGGGGCAGAAGAGGGAACATGACTGCAAACTAGTCATTTAAGCACTCCCTTGGAAGGGTGGAGAGCCAGTTTAGATTCCCCATTGTGGTTACAAACAGATGTCGCATTTCATAGAATCACAGAAAGATGGACCAGAAGGAACCTGTAAGATCATCAAGTCCGGTCCCCTCCCATGGGCAGGAGGTAACTGGGCTCAAATGAACTCATCAACGTATTTGTCCAGCCTCCTCTTAAAGAGTGCCAGAGATGTAGATGACACGACCTCTGCTGGAAGTGTGCTCCAGATTCTAGTCACCTGTATGGAAAAGAAATTTTTCCTTATGTCCAGCTGAAACTTTTCCTTGACTAGCTTATGTCCATTCGTCCGTGGCTTCCCAGGGTGGGGGGCCTTTCTGAAAAGTTGTTCTCCTAGATCCTGGTGTTCTCCCTTGACATATTTGTAGGTGGCTATCAATTCACCTCTCAGCCTTCTTTTGCTCAAGCTGAACAAACCCAGATCCTGAAGTCTCTTGTAGTTTCATAGTTTCTAGGGTCAGAATGGACCTGAAGAGATCATCAAGTCCAACCCCCTGCCCTGGGCAGGAATGAGTGCTGAGATCATAATACCCTAGCCAGATATCTATCCAACCTCCTCTTGAAGACTCCCCAAGGTAGGGGAGAGCGCCACCTCCCTTGGGAGCCCATTCCAGAGTCTGGCAGCCCTAACCATAAAGTAATGTCTCCTGATATCAAGCCTGAACCTGCTCTCAATCAATTTGTGGCTGTTATTCCTTGTTATCCCAGGTGGTGCCCAGGGGAGCAAAACCTCACCTATTTTCCATTTCTGCTGGTCCCCCCTGGTGAGTTTATAGATGGCCACTAGATCCCCTCTCAGTCTTCTCTTGTGGAGGCTGAATAGATTCAGGCCCTTTAGTCGATCTTCGTAGAGCCTGGCCTGTTGCCCCCTTGACCATGCAAGTGGCCTTCCTGTGGACCCTCTCAAGGTTAGCCATTGGCTGAAACCCCCTGGACCAGAGTCTGGAAAGGGAACAACTGAGCTACTTTGATGCAGTCAGTTCTGCATGGACAGGAGAGAGAACAGCTCAGCTATCCTTGAGGTACCCAGGGCTCTATGGATTCACTGGTCCTGCTTAACCCAGTGGTTTTCAAACTTTCTTAAGTCATGGACTGTCTCCTATCACTTCTTCTGCCTTGGAACCCCTATGCCTAAAGACTGATGCAGAGCCAAAAGACCTGGCCAGGCAATGGCAGTGCACCACTTTCCAGCCTATTCCAACATTACCCCCAGCTTCTTTGCAGAACTGCTAATAACCCATCACGGAGTCCTGGGGTTCCTTGAAAATGTTTGAAAAGCACCAGCTTAACCCTTTGGAGTGGGCAAGGGTCTTTTTGCTTTGTGGCCTATGCTCTTAGTAATACCTTTATTGAAGAGGAGCCACCAACTTTGTTGCTTGGAACTTGGGCTGTGCTCCTTTCCCCCTTTAAAGAGGTAAAGTCCCACTCTCAGGAACTGCACTAGAAGGTAGCTCCTTGAGAGAAGACTGCCAATAATCAGGGAGGGTCGAAGAACTGAAAGACCAGGCACTAGAGTTGGAAGGAGCCAGGGCTCCCCCACTTGAGAAGCTGAAACAAGGCTAGTTTAGGGGATACTCAGAGAGACCTGATGAAGCCAGAAGTCCTGAGCAAGCAGAGGAAAAGCACAATAGCCTCCAAGTTTTTAAAACATGGAACAAGCCTTGCTCAGTTCCTTTAAAAAAATTAAATACTGTAAATAAGACATTGCTGCCTTCTTCAATAGAAGGTTCCAGCTTGGGTATCAAGTGGACCAAAGTATCTGCCTACAGGTACAGGGGAGGAGGTGTCTGATGGGTCTCATTTAAGACTCCCCTCTGTCCTCAGCATTTCTCCATTGGCTATCTCTAGGTAGTGCAAGCTGAGTGTTCTGACTGTAGGCACTTCTCCATTCATCATGTTGCCCATTTTGGATCCTACTTATAGCTACCTAACTCTCTCCAGGGACTGTATACAGTCCTTGTGCAACTTTGAACTTTACTAACTTGGGATGTACACATGACAGAAGCAAACTGTAAATGGTGTTTGAAAGCATAATTCATTAAGTTTTAACACAATACATCTCAAATTTCTAGACTTCAACATAACTGCCATCTTTTGTGATACATCATTCAATCTGATTTTCCAACTCAGAAAACATTTTCCAGTTGCTGCTGAGTGATTTCATGACGTGCATTTGTTATCCTTATCCTATGCATAGTTTACACTATGCTAAAAAAGGTAATGAATTATGCTTTCAATCACCATTGACAGTTTGCTTGTATCATGTTTACAGGCAGTCCTCAGACTTATGACACAATTGGTTCCTGAAAACCATGTCTTAAGTCGCAATGTCGTAACTCGGAACCAATTTTCTCATAAGAAACAATGTTATAAATGAGGGATTGGTTCCTGAACCAAAGCCTAATACCCTATTTTCTCCAAAAATACCCCAGAATTTTGTACTCGATCCATTATAGGTGAGTAATATAGCGAATTTAATGTATTTATATTGTAAATAGCAATCATATTGATTTGGAAGAACTTCTTTGAGGTGACTTTGCTGGACTTTGGTGAAAGGCTCTTGGTTGCACTTTTTGCAGGGTTCTTGGCTGGCATCTTCTCAGGAGTCTTGTCTGCAGGTTTTTCTGGAGTCTTGTCTGCTTCCTTAAAGAAAGTGTCCAAGGAAGTTTGGACAGATGTTCTCCAGGGAGATTAACAAAGCAGCAAACTTGCTGGCTGGCATGGTGTGACATGGTGTTGCATCCGATCAAGCATTGTAAAGTCGAAACCAGCATTGTAAAGTTGAAATGGTGTCAATTTATAAATGATGTAAGTGTGAAACATTGTAACTCAAAATGTTGTAAGTTGAGGACTGCCTGTATATCCAAAGTTATTAAAGTTTAAAGTTGCACAAGGACTTTATAAACAGCCTATATATAGGGACTGTGAGCCTCCCACTCAGGATGCTAGATTCCACGCTGGGGGTTGTGCACCTAGCTTGGATGCTCAAGTCCTTCAACAGTTCAGCCCTACAGAGTCTGTGATTTTGTGCACTGCAAATGGGGAATTTGCTAGCTGGGCCAATTGGGACTGTTTTGTGGCAATTGCTTCTGGGAGCAACTCTCTGAACTGATGAATTATAAAAAAAAAAATAATAAGACTGGTACATTGCATTATGGGGATGCAATTCATTTCTAATGTCTGAAAAATTAATCTGAGACTTGCTGTTAGTTTTTCTTGTAAAAATAAATACAGAATCCATATAGCCCAATAAAAGGAGAATTTCAAGAAGTTATATGAAACAGTATAAATGTTTTAATGCTTCAGTTTCTAACTTTGTTCATGCAAAATTGCATGTGCATATACCCAAACACACATTGGCTAGCTAAGCACATGATTTGCCAATTTATATGAATAAATGGACTTGTGAACAAAATCAGAGGCTGGTTTGAAGCCACCTGGAAATGTGACCGACATTTCTGGATAATCTTCAAAGAACAAAAATAATAGAAGTACTTGTTTCAGCGTCCTTACCAATTTGTCTCAGGATGCATAACCTCTACTGATGTTTGCTTATTTTTGTTGTCCAAAACAAACAGCTTAACTCAAGGAAAACATTGAAAAATAAATCTATTTAGCAGCAGGACATGCAGTACTTAAGCAATCAGAATAAACAAAGTGGTAGCAGAGATTATTCTGTTGTAGAAAAATAAGCAATAAGAAAGCTTTCTTTAACAAGTTGCACAAAACTTTAACCACAACATTTTCATTACAGTATTAGCCAATTGCCCATCAAGAATGATGGAGGGGGGAGGGGGAGTGGGTGGGAATGGAGCTCCGGGCCACCCCCATCCAGGCCCGCTCTCCCTTCCCCCCTGCTGCTTGGGGTCTGGGCCCACTACCCCACTTCCCACCACAGTGGCAGGGGGAAAATAGGAGCGGGCCCAGGCTTGATGCGGGGAAGGACTGGGTCCAAGACTGAGGAGAAGCCAGACCGCCATGGCAGGTGGGAGCAGCAGGCCTGGGCCAACCCAGCAGCAGGGAAGGGATGGGAGGAACGGGCTCAGGGCCGATGCAGGGGAGTAGGAATGGGGGAGGAGTGGGCCTGGGCCTGATGGCGGAGAGGAGGCTCACTTCTCCCTTCCCCCCACAGCTGCTGTGTTAGGCCGGTCCAAGCCAGGCTCACTGTCACCTCCCCCCCTGCCCCCCAACTCCCATGGCGGGCCAGCTTTTCCCTCAGCTCAGGCTCTTTCCTCCCACTCTTTCCCTGTCCCCACCATCACCAATGATGCCATGGCGCACCCGCCCCTCCCCCCCGTGTCAGGCCGACTTGGGGACAGTAGAAGCAGGCTTAGGGCCAACCTGGGGGAGGGGGGTGGGGAAGAAGTGGGCCTGGGCTCAAGGGGGAGGCTCCTCCCCAAACCTGCTGTTCCCCCTTTCCCTGTAGCAGGCCAGCTTTTCTCCCGCTTGGAGCCACTCCCTCCCTGCTTTGGGCCAGGGCCCACTCCCCTGCCCCTTTAGCTGCAGGGAGCAGGGACAGGGGGTGAGGCCAGCTCAGATATTTTAAAAAACGTGTTTCCTGTTGTGGTGCTTGTCCGCTTGCCAAAGCTGAGGGAGCATGGGAAATTTCATACTTTAGAAGGGTTCAGATCAAAGGGCACTTTTACATGTGCTCTGGGGGTGGGGTGGCACCACTTTAATTAGAGTGGTCCGAGAGCTGTTGTAATTAAAGCACTGCAGCATCTCTGTATCAGTGTCCCCACACTTCAAAATGACTGCAAGGGAGCTTGAACTTGTAATTACAACATGTCAGAGCAGTCTTCACACTTGTGTACAGACATCCAAAGAGTGCATGTAAAAAAGCCAGGTTGGTGTGTGAATATACTTTAGACAGAGGCCTCCTCCAGTGCTGAGACAGCCAACTTGAAATTAAAGTTTGCCTGGGAATTTGGCTAATTATGACCCAGCCTTGAGACCAAGCTCAACCTCGATGGTATCTATTCCAACTTGGAAAGATTTTTGCTTAGTGTAGACTAAAACACTTTTCTAACTCTCTGTTGTTTTGCTTTAGTTGTGAACTTTAATTGCAACAAATCACGAGGCGAATTTTGTAAGATTGCTCCCCCTCTGTACTGGTAATGCTCCCCAGTCTTTTCCTGTCCTATTTTTTATTCATGGTATTTGGGGTTTTTGATTCTCATTCCATCTGCATTAGCTCACTTTGTGACCATGGGTATGTCCACAGCTCGTTCCCTGCATGTCAAAAGACCATTTCTCTCAAGCATGCTCCATCTATCTGCTCCTACTTGCATACACCAAACCCAGATTGGAGGTGGATATCCATGTTGCTGCTCTCAAAATCACTTTCCCTAAGGGCCTTTCTACACATGCACATAAAGGCATAATAATGAGAGCTAATGCACGATCCACACAATTGTGCCTCTTGCCATGCCATACGTACATGTCAGGAGGGGCAATTGTGGAATCGCATGTTAGATCCCATCATGCTTTATTGCCAGTGCAGAGGAAAACTGGGATTGGAGCTGCAGGACATGTGTTGTGTGGCTTGCAGCAGGGACAGTGCTGGGAATGCTGCCCCTGCTACAGGCCTTGTGGGCTGTGGGGCTCACAACAGGAGCTGCAGGGCTGGCAGCAGTGGTAGCAGGGAGAACTCTGCCACTACTGCAAGCCTGGTGAGGTGCAGCTTACAGTAGTTGTAGCCACTGCTGCCTGTGACATCTGCAGCTCACAAGGATCACAGTGGCAGCAGTATTCTCCCCCCTGCCCCTGCTGCAAGCCAGTGATGCTGCCCATGATGCAGTCCCCACAGCCAACAAGGCCCACAGGGGGACAGTGTTCTTCCTGCTGCAAGCCCCAAGGTTGACAATGCTGCCACCACTGCGAGCCTTGTCAGCTGCAGAGCTGACAGTGGGTGGTGCATCCCTGTGGCTGGGGTGTCCCTTGGCTGATGGGGCTCCCAGCCACAGGGGAGCACTTGGCCACATGGTCAATTAGTGGTGTGATTAGAACAAGCTACAAAGCCATTCCACTTTTTTGTAGAATAACTTTGTAGCATAATGCTCATTTATCACTCAGTTAGTTGGTTGACTGTTTAGCTGGGTCACAACTTAAGAATTTGTTAATCACACCTCAAGTGCAATGTGTAAAGGGGGCCTAATGTGCTTGAAACTGGAAGCTGCAGGCTTCCCCAGAGTGTCCTTCACTGTCTTATTTCTAGGTTTGGCACACATGAATTTGGAGCAGGTAGAGTGGCCATGAGAAGAAAGCAGCCTGGAGTACCACAGAAACCATGTAGACAAACCAAATGTGTCTTAAACAGAGAGACTATAGCACAGAAGATTAACCAGAAATATCAAACTAATTGTTTGCTTTAGCTGTGATTTTCAGTGGATCTTTGTGATATCATTAATTACTGTAGTGCAGGAAGAGTACCAGTCAGGCCTCCCGGATACTCACTTACTGACCCTGAGGAAGTCAGTCACTCTCTCTCCAAACTCATCTTTAAAGAAATATTATCACTTACAGAGCTTATTATGCAGGTGGGCAGGTTCATTATTGTTTGCAAAACATTTGGAGATTCATGAATGAAAGGTCCTATATTTTATCAAGGTGTCCATTAGGAGGCAGACAGAAGTGACAATTTGCATCCAATATGGCCACAGAAAACAGTCTATAGCCATGACCAAACACGAGTTCACAGCTGCAGACTGCTTCAAAAATGGTGGATTGGGCCAAAATCTGAACCCTCATTGCATGAGGGTTCAGATGAAGACTTTTCAAAATAGAGCATCTTCTGTAACTTCTGTCTGTGCTGCTTGCCAGCCCTGAGCTGAGTCAAATAGTGGAGGGGGGGGAGTGGAGGGAGTTTGGTTTGGGGGTTTTTCAGCCCCCACTGGAGGGTGGGGTGAGTGTATTGAAGCCCCCCCACCAAGGTAGGGGAGCTCTAATTCACCCACTCCACCCTTCAGTGCTGTCTGAGGAACTCCTAGAATGGGCTCCCTCTGCTCCCTTTCCCCCCTCCTATTCTGAAAACAGGGACAGGCTGGGAGGGAGGAGGGGCTGTTGCTAGGGGAAATCAGCTGCAGGCTCCCTGCCAGCAGCTAGACTTCCCACCCTGCTGGAACCAGCAGTGAACTTCTTTTTGGGCTAGGGGATCATTGTAATTCAGAGCGCTTCCTGCAAAGCGTTCTCAGTTACAGCGGGGAGCTGCACTTCTTTCTGCACCCTTAGTTATGTGGAAGAATATCATGTTGGGTTTGGGGTTTTGTGGTTGTTTGGGTTTTTTTTTACATTTTCTTCATAGCATGAAAAAAATATGATTGTTCAAAAGCTGGATTTATTTCAGCTTAGAGCCCCAAGGGGAATTCAGACCTGACATACACATTTGTACTGCCATATCAATCAAATTTTCAGTTGCCTACACCAGGATTGAGTCTTGATTTGTTTAATTTTATCAGTTCAAAGATCAGATAAGATATGTGACTACTTGCAAAAGTACTCATAACAATCCATTTGAAAAATGCAACATTACTCACGTTGTAAAACAAGACTTTCATCTTAAAACATATGCCAAAGGAAATGGCAGAGTTGTATTTCAGTGCTTGAATGAATCATCAACAATTGTGTACCAATGAAATGTGTTTTGTGGAAATATCCACAAAGGAAAAAGCAGTAAGTGCTTGAAAAATCTGCACAAAAGGAAACAAAGATACAAGATTTTCTATACTCCCAAACACTCCAACAATAAGCATACCCAAAAACCCACATGGAAACATGTAGGAAGGGGGAAATATGACTGTGAGTTGTGATTTAAATTCTGAATCCAAAACGGTTTTTTTTCTAAACAGCAGCTGGATACCTATTAGATGTGTTTTTCCTAGTAGCTTTAGCAGTGCAATATGTTTGCAGGTAGTCATCTACATCTAAACTTAAAAGTTCAATCAGGGAGAAATGTTAACAAGGAGATAGTAATCAATGACACAAGGAGGTGAGGTAAGTTCAGCAAATGGGAGAAATGGTAAACTATTTAATAAGTATATAAGCAGACTGTGAATGTTTAAAAAGCTCTTTCACACCAGCTGCGTGGAAATATTTAAAATGTCAGCACTGTGCAGCTCACCATCTATGTACACGCATTCTGTTTTTTTAAACTTGTTCCTTCTTTTAAGGATTCCTTATGTTAGAGAGAGAAAAATGACTCAGTGGGCACATCTACACATTACTGCACATAGACTTGTACTTGGTTAACCAAGTACTAAACTTAATGTGCAATAATTACATCTACAAGTTCATTAATGTGTCGTAATTACTGCGCATTGGTTAACCAAGTATAAATCAATGTGCAGTAACATGTATTACTGCACAGTAGTGCCAGTGCATGACTTACTTAGTGATGCTTACTGCACAGTAGCCAAATACTACTGTGCAGTAGCATATTAGCATGGGTTTGGCCTGGCATGCTATTAGGCTATTGTGCAGTTAGCATCTCATGTAGATGTGCCCAGTATTTCAAGTGATGGAGTGATGTTGTAGCCATGATGGTCCAGGAAATATGCAAGGGGCAAGGATTTTGTGGGTGCTATGTTTTATTGAATCAACAGAACAATTGGCATGGATGAGATTTCTGGTACCTTCCTACTGAGGAAAGGTATTTAGTACCTAAAACTCATCTTAATCTATACTTACCATGTTACTTGTCCAATAAAAATTATCATCCACATAAATCCTTGCTTTTCACATTTCAAGTGGGCTAGTGAATTATTTTAAACTTGCTTCATTCCAGATAATCTTATGTAAAACAAAAAATTAACAGTGAGTTAACTTTCTTATAATTAGTTATGATACTTAGCATTTTTATGGATTAAATTTATCATCAATCTTCTTTACACATAGTATTTAATTAATCCATCATCATGAATGTTGCATGCCTCCTGAGGCTGGGGGGATGCAGTGGTGGTAGCAGGGGCATGGCAGTGGTGAGCAGGGAGCTTCTGCAAGCAGTCGCAGCAGTGTCAGCAGCAAGGAGGGGTGGCAAGTGCAGACTGGTGATCAGCAACCACCCACAGATGCCATGCAATTGGCGACTGCCCACCGACACCGCCAGTGGTGTCAGCAGAGAGTGGGAGGGTGGCAAGTGGCAACTGCCTGCGGGTGCCGCTGGCAGCATCGGTGATAGTCAATCTCAGGGAGTGCACGTGTACCCACAAGCACCCCTTATGCGTCACCAATGTCCATAATTAAATAAAGTTACATAATGGCTTATTGAAATGATATGATAATAATCAAGGTTTAGCACAGATGGAAAAATGTAAACAGTATTTTTTCTACTTACAGTTCATTTCAGCAAGGTTTTTCTTGTATAGCTATTTTTGTTTGAGAAAAATTGCCTGTACACATCCTGGATTGTATGGCACTCAAGTTTTCATTTTTAATATTTAAATTCTCCCATTGGGTTCATGGATCTGATCTGACATATGCAGCAAAAACGAAGATGTCTTGGTTAAATTGTGGAAATTTTGGGCCTGATATCCCATTAGCTTGGGTGTGTTTACATGAGATGTTTTACTGTGCAGTAGAGCAATTTACTGTGCAGTAAGCATTCACATTACATGTGCAGACACTTACTGTGCAGCAAATTGGTCTAATCACAGGTAAACTTTCTACCTGCAAATGCAAGTAGCAAATTTACTTGTGATTACTTACAGTGATGTAGTGCATGTGTAGATTCTGACCAAGAGCAAATTTGCTCCTGCTGATCCCTGTCACTATAAGGTCAGCTTCAGTCTAGCCCTAGGGCCCAAGGGCTGTGAGTCTCTCCTGCTCTGGGATTGGGCCAGCTCTATGCTGGCCCCAGCCCCAGGCCTGAAGGGGATCTATCCTGGCTCTATGCCTGGCACCAGGGCCATTCCGGGGGTCGGGGGGAGAACGAATCAGCATGACTGCCCTGGGTCCCATGCTTTGGGGGCCCTGTGGAGCCAGCTGGAGCAGGGGAGCTGGTAGGGTCCAGATACTGCCCTGAGCCAGATGGTGGTCGCTGCAGCAGCCAGCAGATCCAGCACTGTGATAAGCAGCAGCCCCAGGCACTGAATGTCACTGTGAGGGCCAGGGGGTGGAACAGCTATAGCACTGGGGGGCAGAGACTGCAATGACAGAGCTTCCATGTACTGCCACCACACTCTGCATGCTGTTTCCAGCCAGAAAAGTGGCTGATCAGGGAGCAGCATGTAGGGCTGCCTTTTGCAGATGGCTTCTGGTCTCAGGCTGCTGCAGCCAGAGCCTCTAGCTCCCCCTACTGGTAGCAGAGGCCTAGTGCAAGGATGCAGGGAACAGGAGCAGCAGCTAATCTGCTCCTGCATCCCTGCACATGTAAATGCATGCCTGAGAGAGTTTACTCCAGAGTAGTTTACTCTAGAGTAAACTGCTCACAGATTATTTGCATGTGTATGTGCATCTTGATTCTTATGTCATCCTTTACCCAATGGAGAATGAGTGCAAAATGCTACTGTCAGTGTAAACAAGTGGAAAATTCTGATATTGTGGTATTTTACACCCATATTTGTGAATGACAACACTAGGGACAAAGCAGTGGAAAATCAAATGTGGGTATTCATGCACTTTCTGTATGCAAAGTATGAAATCTGCAGGGTTGCCCAAGGTAAGTCTGTTGTAGAATAAAGCTCACAATAAGCGAGCACAGTTAGATCAAAAAGTAGAAGTTCAGCCCTGTTTTCTGTTTTGTCACAAGCTGAAATTAAGACCAAAAAAATGATCCATCTCTTGCTGGAATCTTTTCAGTCCCTTTTTAGGGAGAGTCAGAAATTGCCAAATGTCCCTCTGAGCATAGCAGTGCCCGCTCCAGGCTAGTATGGTTAAGACACACTTGTTTCTTTGGCCAACAGCACACAAGGGAACAACGTGGCTAGCATCATATCCAACTGCCTTTGTCTCCTCAGCCTGAATGACCAGATGCCATTTGGAGTTGAGCTGACGGGCAGCAAGCTTCAGCACAGGTACAGAGCAGAGCTAGAACTTACTGGTATGCCTCTGAGCAAGACACTAACTATTCAGCCACCATGCCCCTATATATTCATATAAATAGTTCTGAATGCAAACAGTAGCATACTTAAGAAATTTGTGGACTTGAATACTGAACTAAATCCTGTCTGTGCTGGATCAGAGCATAAAGGATTTGTAGGGGAAATGGCAAGACTTGCTCAGACAGCTTAGTGTCAGGTGTGATGTATGGAGATGGGTGTTATAGGAAACATTGTTCTCCTGCAAAAACATTAGAACAGGGACTCTGCATAACACTCCAGAAAGATGCCAAGAATAAATTTTCTTAGGTTCATTGGGAGCATCCTGCCCTCATAACGGGTTAGCATGTGTGTAATAATAAACTGTAAACTCTAGGTGGGAATATGTTTCTCTTGTTCTTAAGAGCACGGCGTATGCTACAAAGTGCGTTCTTTCCCTCCCAATCAATATTTATATCTTGAACTGGCTGTCATGGATTCAACATTTGGCGACCAGTTAGGGTCTGGTTTAACTCTCCTTGGAGGATTTTTGCTTCATTCAACTGCTTCTACAGCTTGGCACATTGTTTTCGTGCCTCTGATTCAAGGCATGGTTCTCAACTGCAGATCAGAGATCTCTGGTATACTAAACTACCTTTTGCAGTCTCTTGATCCTGGGAGATGAGCCAACCCTTGGTATAACTTAGACTAATCTTGAGGCTGTTTTAACTTATACCCAGTGACCTGTGGCTACAAGAGGCTATTCCTGCATCCAGGGATATCGGAAAACTAGAGAGAACCTGGTTATAATCCTTTTCTCCTGGGAATGACTCAGTGACACCTGCACCAGCCAATTTTTTTCACAGAAAAGGAGTCCCTGGGTAGCCAGCTGAGAAGAGTTTCCAATAAGCATGTATCAGATGTCTGGAGCTGAGACTTAAGCTCCTTGTTTCAGCATATACAAATGCTATATTATTATAGTACAGCTTAAAGGTAATTGTGTTGAACTACTGAGATTGGCAACCTGGAACTTCAAAAGACACCAAAAGCTTTGCAGCATGATTAAAATAGAAATACATATGAAAATTGATTTCATACCATCATTTCAAATTCCAGACTCCCAGAATGCACAAGGTTTATTTTAATGGGAACCAACCCATTAGTGAATCAAGCCAGATCTAAAAAATAAATTCAAAATGTAAGAAAAGTGTGCATCAAATTGTGTCATATATGTCAATATAGCAAAAAAATCATACTTACTTTTCAGTAGAAACATATCATTCAAGGTTGTGACATGTCAGGGACTACTGAGAGCTTTCACAACTTGTCAATGCATCTGCTTTTCAGCAATGAAATAATGTGTGTTTCACTTCCCTGACACTGATGCCACAAACGCCTACAATTCTTAGTGCTTTCTTTTGAACCCAGTCACTTTATGTCTGTAAATATGATGCGATAAACAGAAGTGACACAATCTTTTACCTATTTTGAAGTGTTTGGAATAATTTCTTCTGTATTAAGCCACCTATAACCCTAAGGTTTAAGATACTAATTGTCCAATGGACAATTCCAAGATCATATATTTCTTACGCTTTTCTCTAAAACCCCTTGTACTGGCTATAGTGCCAGCACCATTGTCTTATTTTCTGTAAGTTCACATGGGATAAAAAGAGTATATTTTGTATTTGGTAACTGGAATGTGACATCTTCAGCCCGCTGCAATTCTTTGATATAGCAGAAGTATTTGACTATCATGAAATGTTTTGTGTGGCTATGCAAAAACCTTCTTAGAGCCCTCTTACAGCAAAATTTGCAACTTGCAGAATTGGATGATGTCTGTAATGCCTGACAATTAGGCTTTTCATCTTTGAAAATCTATTGTATATATTTGGAAAGTCCTGAAAGCCATTGCTCTTTGTGCTTAAATAGATGAATGAGATGGCCCATAGTTTGTCCTGACATTTAATGTATTAGTCCAGGGTAGAAATAATGAATTTGGTAGGTCCAACTCTTTTTAAATAAGTGTAGCTTTTCATGTGAGCTAAGCAAGAACTGAGCCTGTGAAATAATTCCTAACCTCTTAGGCAGCATGACCAACTTCCCTCCATTTCAACTACATTATTTTGGAGTCCACCTTAAGAAAAGATGTGGCATATCCACATTGTTAAGCAGGCTTTGGAATAGTCATTCTCAGTACAAAAGGAAAACAGAAAGACCCTGTACGGTTGGTAACCACACAACCATAGCCATTATTATTATTTAACAATCTAACATGTATTTCGCAGTAGTGCTTAAACTTCAAAGCCAGTCGGGTCCCATTCTGATGGATGATAACACTTCTGGTGTCTTGCCTGTAAGAAAGTAAGGGACAGAAAGGAAAAGCATCCAGGAAGAGAGGGGAGGAGAGTGTCAGAGGAAAAGGAAGAAAGGGGATTGATCTTATTAAGCAAGTGGTGCTTCAGAGGGTGCTGTCTGCCTTGCTTTTGTGTCATGGTGACAAACTTCAGAGTCACACTGATCAGGGTCTAAGCTGGAGGGAAAAGCTCAGGATTGACAAACAATGCTTCTTTGTCCAAGAGCAGTGGCAAGTCCTGAGGAGCAAATATAACCTGGGTGGGAAGCGGAGGTGAGGGGGCCCTTGTGACGAGTGAACGTGAAGCAGATTTTGGCTTTGTGCCCTGCCCTCTGAGGGGGCAGAGCCCTCCTGGAACCATGCTGCTCATGCCGGGTGCTCCCACCTCCCAGCAAGCTGCCAAGGTACTTGTCATGAATGGTGACACCCTCAACTCCCACGGCTGCAGGCTGCCTATGCGGGTGGTGAGCAGCAGTGTGCATTGAATGCCAGGGCCCCTGGTGGGGTGGTGCGGGGCTGGCAGCTGCTTGTACAGACGGGGAGGGACAAGGGGTGGCTGCGCTGCGGGGCGGGGGTCCGGGCTCCTTCCCCATGCCTGTCCCCCATGCATTTCGGTAGGGGGGGCTGTGCCTTCCCCTCAGAATGTGTGTGTGTGTCTGTGTGTGTCCTCCCCTCAGTGTGTGTGTGTGTCTGTATGTGTGTGTGTGTGTGTGTGTGTGCGCGCGCGCGCGCATGTCCATCCTCCCCTCAGAGTGTGTGTGTGTCTGGGTGTGTGTCCTCCCCTCAGTGTGCATGTCTCTGTATGCACTGGCGTGTGTGTGTATGCTTTCCCCTCAGTGTGGGTGTGTGCGTGCTTTCCTCTCAAAGTGTCCATATCTGTGTCCGCCCTTCAGAAAGAGAGAGAGAGTGGGTGTGTGTGCGCGCACCTTCCCCTTAGAGCGTGTGTGTCTGTGTGTGTACCTGATTGTGCGCCTTCCCCTCAGAGCGTGTGTGTGTCTGGGGGGGAGTGTGTACGTGCACACGTGCGCGCCCTGCCCTGAGCCGCAGCCGGGCCGAGCAGGGCGAGCGCCGCATCCACCCCCCGCCCCCGCCCCCGCGCCCCGCCCCGCCCCCGGCAGCCGAGGGTCCCCGCGCCGCTGCCCTGGGCTCCGCCACTGACGTCAGCGCGCCCCCCCCCCGCCCTGCCCAGCCTCGCGCCGGCTGCCGGCTCCGCGCACACGGGCTCCGGCACGCGCCGCCGCCCGCCCCGCTCCGCTCCGCTCCGCGCCGCAGCCCCGGGCGGCCGGCACCGGACAGCGGCGGCGGCGGCGGACTGTCAGCACCGCGGACAGGGGCTCCGCATCTCAACCCGCGCTTTTCCCGCCACTTCAGCCGGGCCATGGAGGGCAATGCGTCGGCGGACGGCAGCGCGGTGCCCCTGCCCTGGCGGGCGGGCGACGGCCCCAACGCATCGCTGGAGCTGGCGTCCCACCTGGCTTGGGGACCGGGTGGCGCCATCAGCCCGTGGGACATCATGCTGTGCGTGTCAGGCACCGCCATCGCAGCAGAGAACGCGCTGGTCGTGGCCATCCTCGCCTACAGCCCGGCACTGCGCACGCCCATGTTCGTGCTGGTGGGCAGCCTGGCCATGGCCGACCTGCTGGCGGGTTGTGGCCTCATCCTGCACTTCGTCTTCCGCTATGCTGTGCGCTCCGACATCGGCATCCTGCTCACCGTGGGCTTCCTGGTGGCCGCCTTCGCCGCCTCAGTCAGCAGCCTGCTGGCCATCACGGTGGACCGGTATTTGTCGCTGCACCGCGCGCTCACCTATGGCTCAGAGCGCACAGCGCTGCGCTTGCACGCCCTGCTGGGCGCCACCTGGGGCGCATCTGCCTGCCTGGGGCTACTGCCAGTGCTGGGCTGGAACTGCCTGGGCGAGCATGCCGCGGCCTGCAGCGTGGTGCGCCCACTGACCCGCAGCCACGTGCGCCTGCTCGCTGCCGCCTTCTTCGCTATCTTCGCGCTCATGCTGCACCTCTACGTGCGGATCTGCAAGGTGGTGTGCCGTCACGCGCACCAGATCGCCCTGCAGCAGCACTTCCTGGCCGCTTCGCACTTGGTGGCCACCAAGAAGGGCGTGTCCACGCTGGCCATCATCCTGGGGACTTTTGGGGCCAGCTGGCTGCCCTTCGCCATCTACTGTGTGGTGGGCGAGCCAGGCTACCCCTCCGTCTACACCTATGCCACCCTGCTTCCCGCCACCTACAACTCCATGATCAACCCCATTATCTACGCCTTCAGGAACCAGGAGATCCAGCGGTCACTCTGGGTCCTCTTCTGTGGCTGCTTTCACTCCAAAGTGGCCTTCTGCTCCAGGTCCCCCAGTGACGTGTGAGGGGCTCTTTGGCCAGCCCCACGCAGCCTCTGGGGCCCAAGACTGGACTCGCCCCATGGTGGCAAGGTGCTGGCCACATGCTTCAACACTGGCACTTTATACATAGGGACAGAGAGGAAGTGAACTCTGTTTGTTAACCAAGGGGCGGTCAGTTCTGTGGGATGTTTGGGGACACGTCTGGCAAGCTATGTCACGTGTCAAGCGAAGACATAAGGAAGTGAACATGCTGCATAGGAACTGCCATTGACTGGGGCAGACCCTAGGGGCATGTAGCCCAGCCTCCTGTCACAGTGGCAGAGACCCAAGGCTGACACAGAGGGAACTGGGCCTGACCAGGGGGTTTTGTCCCCACTGTTTCTCATTTGCAGCCTCCAGCATTTCATATAGTCATAGGGAAGCAGGGCTGGAAGGGACCAGCTTAAGCCGGGATCAGCCCTATCCAAACCATAATCAAAACTCTACATTTAAGGTCTACAAAGTTCTCCTTCAGAGGCTGTGCTCCCTAACTCCCGCTTCATGATAGCACTTTATTTCTAGCTGCTGAACTGCCAAAAACAGTGTTGCCCTTGTTCCAGGGCAGGGAGAAAAGTGACCATGTTTTGTTGTTTTGTGTGTGTGTGTGTGTGAGCGTGCATGTGTGCGTGTGTCTAAGTATCTTTTGCTGCACCCCATTGATAAGTTATCACATTTTGTATGCAAAAAAATTAATAATAAACCTACTGAACATATATTGTTATTCTGTGTGTTCTAGTGATTCCAGGGGTGTGAGCCTTGAGAATTGACCAGATGAATAAGCACTCCCTGCTTTTCTTTTAAAAATGTGACTGTTTCTTTATACCCAAAGACACTGTGGTTTGCCTCCACACAGGAACTCTCTCATAAAGGAAATAGTTGTGTTAGTTTTGTTTTGTTGCTTTCCCTATATTTAATTTTTAGCAAGAAAATACTTCAATAAACATGGATTATTTGGTTCTAGTTCTCACAAACTCCTGCCTTTTATTTAAAGGTTACTTCCAAATTAAAATGATACGTCAAAAAAAGTCTTATGAGAAAGAAAAAATGCACAATGCCAGCTTAAGTCTAAGATAGCAAAAAATAAATTAATTAATCAATCACAATGTATTCCTGAAAGCCTGTACATAATACATTGGCTACCTTTGCCATTCACAATTCTGAATTTAACTGTATCCCATTTTCTACCCTGCTTGATTGAACCCTAATGTAACACTCAAATGGGAGCAATCACTTAAATGCAGTTTTGATGTCTGCTTCGAGGAATTTAACAGTTTGGTGGCAACACACTGATTTTTTTCCAGGACCCTACCAGGGTGAATACTCCTCATCAGCTTGTAAGGATTTGTTCACCAGAGTTCAAATTTCAGACAACTAATTTACTGTTCATGGAAAAATACCCCTGGGTGCTTAACTGATCTCATGCACATTTCATTTTTATTTAAATACTGCAAATTAATTAATGAGCATGAGGCTAAATATTAATACCAAAGATACTAGTATAAAAACAGTAATACAAATGCATAAAAACAAAAAAGCTTTAAATCCCAAACTTATACCAAGGCCATCAAATGCTCACATCCTGAAATGAGTAGGGTTGTAAGAACAGAGAAAGCCATAAAAAGATTGTGGATCAGTTTTATTTCATATATGTATGAAAGTAAACATATCCTTAGTATTAACATACATGATAATAATTAATGTGGTGCAGTTACTAGGAGAGCTAGTAATCCTGATTGTAAATACTATGTTAAAAACTAGATTCCACACTCTGTTTGCCTCATGTTTGTATTGTTATTTATTGTATCAGTTGCAGTCTTTTGAAACCAAAGTCTGGAAGTTCCCACAAGAAATGTGGGGCATATGACTGCAATAATCAGTCATTAAAAAGACAGCACCATTAATTAATATCTTCCTGAGCTTAGTTGATCAGGGTCTTAATGTGCTGATGTTTCAAAGATGCCAAAGAGGATATAAAGGCAGACTTGTGATATGCTAAAATACTTACCAAATGTGAAGTTGGAAGGTGTTAGTGAACCCAGAGCCAAATCCATCCTTTGAAATACAGTGTTCCCCAGATGTCTCATATTCTACCACACTGTTAGCAAAATGAATTGCCAAGAGTGGTAATCAACAGGTGTCCAGGACCCTTCAGTTACTATCTTTCCTGCTTTTGGTTCCATAGTTCTTTATTATCCCAGTCTGAACTTCAGCAAAACTATAGGACAAGACTGCAATACATTTTCTGATTTAGACAGGGAATGTTACTCTAGCCATTGGAGTTGCTTAACAAAGAAGTGGAAAGGATTCATAGTTTTTTATGTTCATACAATCTCCAGCTGTGTTTTATTTACATCTTTACGCCAACATAGGAAATAGTGATTCACTTCATCTGCATTTATTCTATGTAATAAAAACATACTTTTAGTTTAGCACTGCTACCAAATATTTACAATATTGATCAAACTGAAAATAACCCCTCCTTTAAAAAAAACCCCACAGCCCTTCTAAATGTAAGGTATTTTAATAAACATTCTTCCACTGTAATGAGAGGGGAGAAGCAAATTTGTTTTGTAATGGTGAGAGCCAGGTATGTGACTCCCTTAAAACAAATTATTTTTGCATATACCATGTTCAGAATCTTCTTGATGGCATAATAATTCTCAGGAAGGAATAACCCAAAATGTGGGAACGTATTTTGATTTGGGGTTATCCTATGGACTGCAATTAACATCAATCTAGTTACAGTAAAATATGGCTTTTCATTTCCTAACCTAGTCCTGATCTGCAGGGATACCTGAGCAGAATAACATTAACACAGGTTACATAATCTCTGCCTCTCCATGTCAGATCTCATGCTACAAAAAGAAAAGCTATGATCCCTGGTTATATTTACAAATGCTGAGCATACCTGGAAAAATAAATCAAATACTTTTATATGAAATACATTTTTTCTTGCCTTGTTTTTTAAATACAGAATCCTAATCCGAAATAGGCTGATATTTCATTTGTAGCTTCTGTATACATGGACACACACAAACCTCTTACGCTGTCAGCCTCCTAGCACTTCTAACAGAATGATTTTTTTATGGCAAAAAAGCCTATTCTGGAATCCTCATTACCACGTGGCTATGAAAGGTAACCTAACTATCCATGTAAAACCTCTGCTTTGAGGGCCAGGTACAACAAACATCTCTGCCAACTGTGCTACTATATGGAGTTCCACTGAAGTCAGTCGCATATGAATTCTAACCCTGAAACTCACACTAACATCAATGGAGCAATTTTCACTGTTAAGGGATTGAAATAATTAGGATGGCAATTGCATGTAATAAAATTAGCCACTTTACAGTCCATTACATTTCTCAAGCCTACTTCCAGAAATAAACAGCAGCCCTTGTTTGCAAGTATAGACCCCATAGTTGTTATTTCTATTTAAAAAAATTGCTCATCTCATTCCTGCAGGCCTTAATTGGGCAAAATTCCAATTAAATTGAATGAACCTGATGCAATAGGCCTCATGTGTAATCATGGGATATTATATGTAACTATAAAGTTTATGTTTGTATGTCTCCCTTACAGTTACTTACCCTTTTCATAGCAAAGAAGTTAATGTAACATCAAAGGAGACACAGGTGAAGAGGAACTCTGTTCCTCTGAAGTCAACATGTGTTTTTGCTACTGACTTAAAAAAAACAAGAAATCCACATATATAAAGGTAGTGATTATGCCACATTAAACACGTTTAAACTTGATTCAGGAACTCTTCAGTGTCAGATCTAATTTTCTTCCGCAACTAACAGCTTGCTAATAGCCTTGAAAGTCATGAGAGAAATGCAATATTTGCAAGGGCCAGATCTGGCCAGCTTTCCACCCACAGAGAAGCATGTTTCTCTCTAATTAGCTCCAGCAAATCAGCAATAACAGAGCAGGGTGCTACTCCAGTGGCAGAGTGGCAGAATCTGACCCTAAAGTATCATACCAAGCTTAATTCATTTTTGACATATGGTAGGAGCTTCAATGAGATCAACAGAGGTACACAAGTGAAAACGAAAGGAGTCAGGTTGGGGGCCTCATTCTGTGAATCACTGTGTATTGAAAACTCAGCTGGATTAAAAAATCGCAGGTCAAACAAAAATCCATATTGAGTTAAACCACACAAAACAAAAAGAGTTTCCATGCTTTAAATGCAGTGAAAAATAATCTATATTTTAATTATCCCCTTGTACCAAATCACAGCGAAACAAAAAGAGGCTAAAATCTCCTTTCTGTAGCCACAGTTTTAAAGGGATACAGTCCATTTACAACAATCAGGTAAAAGTAATTTCTGATAGTACAACTTCTCCTAAATTACCTTGTCATCCTCTCTGGTTTTCCCATTTTAAAGAGATTTCTCTTTCTTGCTATTATATGAAAGGCCCATGCAATCAGAGGGGAAAACTGACTGACCAAGGAGGATGCAGTTCACTTCTCTATGAAAAACCAACACATTCAGGTCTTACTTATATCTCTTAGGTCTTGCTCATAGGTGGCCAGACTGGTGACATTGGATGTGGGAGGCAGGCCTGCACTTGTAGTATCTGTTATTCTTCTGCTCTCTCAAAATTGGCTGGTGTCCTTCACGTGGTTAATGCTACTGATGAGGTCTCTCAAGATAGTCATTTTCAATAGGAACTGTTACAGTTCTGGCCACTAGGTGGCTGGGGAGGTGGTTTGCACAGAGCAAAAGGCTTCTTTGAGATTAAATTAAACTAGAGGAACAGACACATGACAGTGTATAAGCAACAACATTCCCAGGTGGCAAAATTACCACACATTTTTCAATAGATAACCACCCTCGATTTTAATGATTTACCCTTTAGTAGAGGCATGTGTCATGTGTCTTCCACACTTTCACTGCAGCAAAACTGACAAAAATCTTGTTTTCCCATGTAATCTCATCAGATTACAGTAATTCCTGGAGATTACTTGCTTCTGATCAGGCAGTCCTAATGAGTGCATCCCACTCACCAGGAATGACTGTTTTTCTATCTCCTGCCCCTCGTCCTACAGAGAGCAATTTCTGCAGCTCAGGTCTCATCTCTAATTAGAATACAGGTACAGAAAAACGTATCTGTTATTAGCCAGTGCTCTCAAAGAACCAGCACTTTAACTAGAAAACCACTCAGATACACAGCTCATCCCCCAGAAGATCAAACATGACTATCAGGCTTGAAATGTAAAGACCGGATAAACGCATGCACTTGTGTCAGAAACCACTCATAAATTAATAAATAAATCAATATCCTCTAAGGCTAAATTATATAATCTATAATATGCAACCAAAATCCCGAAGTCCTTATTCATGGTTTATTCGTTCTTTATTCAAAAGGAAGTTTGCCATAATAAGGGACTGAAAGTTAAATTCGCCCCTGTTCAGAGCATCAACATAAGGTTTATAAACTGCTTGGGTCAGATTTATAGAAGTATTTAGGTGCCAAAAAATGCACAAGATTGAATTTCACCCTGACTGAATATTGATATAAGGACTTTTAGATTTGTTCTGCTTAAATCCATAAATGATTGTTGATTCTGTATTTTACCTATTACTACTTAATAATGCATGATGTGATTTCTAACAAAGGATAATGAAAGCCAAGGGTTCAAGGGTTATACAGATGAATTTCTGCCAATTCATAGTTAGCTGCTTGAAAAGAGAAACCATCACAAATGCCTTAAGGAAGTAGTTTTCACAGACAATATTCTCTTGTAGGGCTAGAATATGCCTTGAATTTTAAAAAAAAGCCTTTTGATGTTCAATTTATTTATTAATTTAACCTAATTTTTCAAGGAGTCTAACAAGCAGAAAAAACAGCAAATTCTGTTTTAAGCCATAATGTTTTTAAATAAAGAGTAGATCTGTAACAAATTTGAAATTATTATATTATATTATATTATTCCACATTTTTCCAGATGAAACTATGAAACCCATTGTTTACTTCAAGAGTATATAAAGATTACATTTGTGGTTCCAGTAGAAGTAGTAGTTTCAATGATGTTTTTTATTATGTCTATTTAAAAAATGTATATATGAAAAAGATCAACATTTCACATAGAAATGAAAATTAACAGAATTTCCATTATCTTCCTCAAGATACCAAAGGGCTCACTGAAAAAATTCATAACTCTGCAGAAGGCTAGAACAAGGTATATTTTTGGAACATCTCCATTCCACTGAGGGAGGTAAAGTAAGACTTTAAAGTAGCACAGGCTTTGTGACGGCCCTCCATGCAAGGTGAATGCAGTCAATTGATGGATCTTGGATGCTCAGTAAAATTTGGTAAAATGGATCATTATTGTATCATTATTTTGCAGCCTAACATTCTTAAGCTAGATACCCATTAACATTTTAGTACTTTCATTCTCTGTTTCTGGAGGCAAGAATCTTTTCTCCATGTACAGAGTTATCCTCTATTGTTTCTACTGAATTCAGAAACAAGGACAGTTTTATTTGATGTGGCTGGTGATGTAGCATCAAAATAATCAAACTGTTCCTGGAACTCTGGGGCAGCTGTAAGGATTGATCCGGCAGTGATGTTAAATATGATAACAGGTTATCTGTTTGATGGCCTGGCTCTTATGCAATGACAGCAAAAGTCATAAACCCTGCATGCTAAGTCCATGTGACACGGTAAGACTATCTTGTGAACAATCTTTTCAAAGAAGTTGCACCTCCAGGTGTTTATCTGCGCTGTGGTGGCATGATAATATGCACACAGTCACACATGCACACAAAGAAAAAGAAAAGAAAAACAGATTAGAGCCTGCATTAGACGGGGGGCAGTGATTAGAAGTATTACATAATAAGAAAAACAATTCCTAAATTAAGTTGCCTGGGATGCATCAGCTAAATATAAAGCTAATTAAAGAGCTTCAGAAACATAAATATTATTTACAGCTAACGGATGAGTAAGACACAAAACCCAGCCTGGAAAGAACCCAAATGATCACAGCAGCTAGAAGAGAAATGGAAGTTCTAGTCCCAGCTGCCAGATGTTGCTCCCATCAGGAAGATTTTTCTGGGAGGCAGACAATAGGTTGAAGTGGAATATTTTCCTACACACACAAGTACTGATGACTAGCACCACCATTTTCAGGCTGTCTAGTAAAGCTTTCACCTTGTTGAAATGAAGAGGCCTATGTAAATTCCCTGTCCTTGCCAGCATCACAATAATCTGTTGAAGGAGGTGTGGTTTTTCTGACAGCGACTAGAGGAGGACGGAAAGGTTTTTTCCTTGAATTTTCAGACTCATCTCCACTAGGATGGCAGGGTGACACAGAAACAAAAGGAAAGTCTGCCAGCTTTCCTGACAGTCTTTTTGTGCTCTCTGTTGTGAAATGGTGTGCTTAGTGCTGTCTAAGAGGTAAAAGCAGAAAGCTTCCCTATCCCAAGCATAATGTAATTCTATCCCAGCTCCTGGGAGTGGATCCTTGCATGCAGACTCCCTGCACCTGCAAAAAAAGTCTAATTCGAGATTATGGCCTTATCCTATAAATGAAAAAAAAATACATACTGGAAATTCATTGTGGACCTTAGATTTGTATACAGCCAAACTAGTCATTGAAATAGTAATTTAGTAATCAGCTGTGCCAAGCAGACAGTTAGCATAGCATGATTCCCTCAGATCCATTGCCTTAACTTGTCCCCAGTACGTAGTAGGAAAGTGAGTGGTATTGAACCAACTGTGCTAGCTTTACACAACCTGAGGATTCCTAAGGAGCTGTGTCTTGGGAGGGAGTGGGGAGCGGTGGATTTCCTGTCTGCTGTAAGCAATAGAAGCTGAACCCAAGTGTTTTACTGTGGTTCACCAAAGAAGTAGGAGAGAAGGCTGTGAGAAAAAGCAAAGGCAACAATAACAGCCAGGATAGGAATCTGAGCTAAGTGTTCTTCAAGGTTCTTTTCAAGTGAGTTTAACAACCATACTGATTTTTTTTATTATCTTGTGGGCAAGGGCCTTCATTATTCTATTTGTTAGTCTATGCTGCTCTCCTTAAGTATATGCATGATATAGGATGTAACACAAAATACAAATTCTGATTTGATATGTTCAAGTGAAATTTGAAATGCTACAGATGTACTCTGAGTTTGACAAAAATGTGCCATGGCCACGCAGCAATTGTTCTTATCACCTTGAAAAGAAAAGCTACCAAGAAAAATCATATTGATCGATTGATCTCTATAGATATATAGAATATACATATATAGTTCAATCTATCATAGTACTCCAAAAAGCAGTAGTACGTTTATGGAATTTTTTTTTACAATGGAACATTTCTCACTTATTTTCTTACTCTGAGATACTATATAATGTGGGATTAGTACACATATTCATAGATGACTTCTGATTAGAGCAGGATAAATATCTTGGAATAAAATATTGAAAATACTTTTATCAGAAACCCAGAGTCACTATAGTTCACACTCCTATAGTTCAGTGCTTTCAGAAACTATTTTAGTGAAAGAATTCATTAGCAGAGATATTTCTGAGAATGGCAAATTTAAGTGAATGTTAAGGAGTGTATATGGAATACTGATTTTGAACTCAGGCCTCTGATCAGTTGCACTAAAAGCTATTCATTTCAAGTGCCATCCAAGCAGGAAAAAGAAACAATACTATATGGTTTAAGACTGTGATCCTACATTCAGTTATACATGTGCTTAACTTTACTTGCATGAGTACTCTCACAGTAGGAAATGATATTACTCATTTTCTCAATGTTAAGTATGAATCTCAATCTGCAGCACTAGAGTGTACGAGCTGGCTTTTTAAAGGTATTTAAGGATTTATAGATTCAGGCTAAATTCAATGAGCTTTAGTTAAAGTTCCCCCACTGCCATTTTTCAGCACGAAGACACTGATACATGTGATGCTCTGGGTGCTTTTAATTAGAGCGGCTCTCAGAGTTGCTCTAATTAAAGCAAGCCTTGCTCCCGTCCACAATCCTAGAGCATGTATAAATTCCTCTAAGTTGTGCCCCCGTGCAGGGATTGTTTCTGTATTTTATCTGTGACGGGCTAGCTGGTAGTGATTTGGCCCACAGGTTTTGAAAGGGTAAAAAATGATTGGAGGGCTTGGGATTCCCTTTCCTCACCAGTCAAGGCCCAGAGACTCACCCTCCATATCCCCTGACTGGCCCCTCGGGTCATCTGGAGGGGGATAAAAGGAGCAGCGTAGCTGACTTGGGGAGACCAGCAAGGGATGACAAGGAAGGAGTTCCAAAGAGCTGGCAAGCGCTGGGCCAGTGGGGCAGGAACAGTTGCCCCAGAAGAGCCCAAAGGAGTGGGACCTGCAGGCAGCAGTTGAACTCTCAGCAGTGCAGCGTGCGGCTGCCAGGAAAGGCTCTCTGCTGGGCTCCAGTATCCCCAAAAAGAGGCTGCAGCCTGCAGGGGAGATTCTCCATCCGGCACCAGCAAGAAGCTGTGCAAGTGACCTGAAAGGCTCCCAGCTCTGCTTCTGGTTTCTCCAGCAAGAGGCAAGGCAACTTGACATGAGGAAGGGGCTCCCAGAAGGTCAAAATTGCTAGCAGCCTATAGCAACCCCAGTAGTGATAGCTAACAATGACCTGGTTCTGAACAATTAGTAGACTAAATATTATGCATGAAAATGATCTGTAGATAACGGTGAATCATGAATACATGCAAGAAAATCTGTAAATGGTCCATGGACTATTCACAAACAGTAAAAGGATCTCTGTTCATGAAGAAGATTTTTTCATAATTATTTGCTTAATTCTTTCTTTAATATTTTTGGGTCATTGAGCACTGCCATTTAAGTACAGAGAAGATCCAGGGTTATTTTTATATGTGGACAATATTTGCTGTTATTTTGCCAGTAATATGTAGTTTCACTGGAATAATGCTGGTACGAATATGAAGTATTGCTGCCACATATTAAAATTTTTAGTTAACACATTTTGGTTAAATTCTCTGTTTTGAATCTGGTCTCACGTTAATTTTAAAAGTCAAGGGGGTTTGTCAGGAAACTCTAGAAAGCAACCCTTTCCTGCCTTGTTTTTTTATTATATGAAACCCGGGTATACCCACAGGTGTGCCCTGTTCTCAATAGAATGGGATGGGTAGGCAGGAGGGGTGCTGTGAGCGGGATGCCAGAATTTCAAGCACATCCCTCTTTCCTCTATAGAGTTAGTCCAAACCCAAAGTTCTCAACTATATACAATATATTGAGTTATAATATAAATAAACATAAAACTAAATATCATATACATATATTTACACAGTGAACATTAACCAATAACCAAGGTCAAACCCTAAATAACATTATTTACCCACAATAAAACAATTTCAGCAGAATCAACATGATACAACATCACAATACAACATTTCAATTACAAAATATAAAGCACAAACATGAAGAATCTTAATATTATCTATTTCGTATAGTCCCTGACCCACAGCAAGAGATAGTCCTTCTTCCAATGGGGTCCCGGTGGGGGGAAGTGTCCAGGAAGCACCAGGGGCCCCTCCCCTTGACTGGGAGTAACCCCACCTTGAATGGCTCCTTGACTGGGGGGGCTGCTTACCCAGCCCCTTCTCTGGGGTTGCCCACCCCAAATGTCTTTCCCCTGTGGGACCCAAGGGCCCAATGATTCACGCTTCCTCAGGGGGTGGTGGTCAGGGTGCAGCTCAGTGGGGTCTGGATCTCCTCTGCTGAAGCATCTCGCCAGGCCTTTTCCGCGCCGCTCGGTTCCTCTCTACCCTGTGACTTGTTCTGGGTACCGAGGGCTTAGCTCCTCTCAGTTGCTGCACCACCACTGCTGGCTTCTGGGTGCTGGGCTTCATGTTACAGCACTACTATTTCCCCATGTCCTGGCTTTGGCATCGAGGGCTCTTTTAGCACAGGCCAGGCCCTTCAGGCTCTGACCATTCATCTTCACACCAGGTGACTAACTCAAGCAGCTTCCACTGCTCCCTGGCTCCCAAGGCTTGGGCCTGTGCGCTGCCCTGCACATCATGGGACCTAGCTGCATGCCAAGAGATAGGGCCTGAGCCACCTCACTGCGGCCTCCAAGGCCCTTCCCCTGTGTGCTACTCTACTGGCCCTGCTGGGGTTGCAGGCTCGAGCCGCTGCTTGCAGCTCCCAAAGCCTGGGTTCCACATGCACCAAACTGTGCACCATGATGGGCCTAAGTAGTCTCACACCGCTCCCAGGGCCAGGTCTCCATGCACCGTCCCTGTGTGCCATCAATAGCCTGAGCGGTCTCGTGCTGCTGACAAGGCTGTTTCTCCAATGGCAGCTTCAGGAACCTTGGGCCTACTACCCGCTGGGGAAGAGCTCCCCAGCTTTTTTGGCTCTGCTCTTCTTGAGTCCCTCACCACATCTTCCTAGCCTGCTGAACACGCTTCCCTTTTACACTTTGCAGGGGCTCCACCTCTGAAGTCCTCCGGACCTGGCTGGTGCAGTTCCAATTCAGGTCCAGCTGCTCCTTGCCCCCTGCCTTTGGAAAGGGGCAGGACATTGCTTCCCTTATGCTGCCTCCAGATTGGTGGGTGGGCTCCACCAATCAAACAGCAGACCCTTGATCCTGGGACTCAATCCAAGCTCTGAAAAGGTAAGCCTGCTACATATAATATCTATAGTTTCAGTTGTTTAGGGAATTTCAGGTAAGGATCTGGGTCAATCTGAAAACACCTGTATTAACAGGCTAGTGATGTGCTAATAGCAACATGGGCTCACACAGGTGTTCTAAGAACAGGAAGAGAGAGTTGCATGTAAATTTGTGGACATGGGTAAGAAAACCTACTTGTGGGGCATACTTTGATGTTTACTCACTGTTTCTCTGTTGTTAAGCAGTAAAATTTCACTGGAACTTTATTGCCTGTGACCTTTCCTGGTTTTTATTGTTGTATTCCTTCATGAGCTTACAGCCTCATTAAGAGAAATAACCATCTTGTGCTGAAGAAAAAACAAGTTTGAAATGAACTAAACTATTATTGTGTATTTGGACTTTTTACTGATCATATGATGGCATGTAGATTTACAATAGATTGAAAGTAAAGAGATGAGCAAAAAAAGAAGAAAAAAAAAACATTCTCCAGTATGTGGAATTAACTTGGCTATAAATTGTTATTATATTCATGACACATTTTGGATGACTAAATATTCTTTTGATAATCACAGTAGTGGAATGTTATTCCTATGCATCACAGTAAGATAATAATGCAATCATGTATCTTCAGGAGGATATAATTTGTCACTCTAGTTATCATTTTTTTCTTAGAAAAATCAAGCATCCAGTTATCATTAGGGGATAACCAAAAGATGTCTCTTTAATAAGGAATTAGTCATAAGAAAATTGGGAATGTGGGCACTCACAAATCTTTGACGTTTCAGATGCCATATTAAAGTTCAATTAGTTAAGACAGGAGATAGCCTTCATAGAAACCATTTTTTTCAAACATTGTTTCCCTTTAAACTACGTTATTTCATGGTGAAGGAGAAATAAGAGAGCCATGTAATGACTTTAGATCCTTGTTGAAATAAAATGTCAATAGATAACTAAAGCTGACTAAATTATACTGATAGTATAATACATAATGCTGTCTTCTACATAAAAGCCTATGCTCATGTACGATTTTGCCAGGATGTGATGTGATCTCTGTTATTAGGCTTCACCCTAAGAATTTGAATAGATCCTCAACTTTGTACCATTCCTGGTGTGGGAAGAAGAAAAATATTGTAGCCCCAGAAGAAAGTATACAATAATAGTTTAGTATTCAGAAGAAAGTGTACAATAAAAATTTGAGAGCTCCTGGCTTGAAGCTTCTTCTGGTTTGAGAGAGAATTCTTCTGGTGTGAGAGGCCAATTGCTCCAACTTTGAAGACAAATGTGTACATTTAATGGCACCCCATGACAACACTGCTTATACATTATGAGATGGATACTTGGTTGCAGGCTGCTTATTTAGCTTTCCACTTAGAATCATAGAGTCAGAGAGAAGTAGAGCTGGAAGTTACCTGGTCCAGCCCCCTTCCTGAAGCAGGATTATCCCTATCCTAATCATCTATACCAGTCCATTGTCTAACGTCCTAGCAGAACTACACAGTCGACCCGGACACAACCAAAGGTATACCTCCCTAACATGCCACAAGTAAAGCAAGAAGACCTAAGCAGCCAAGGTCCTCCTGCTGCAAAAGTTGTTATGATACTCTCAGGAGATCTAAGGAGGAGGGATCATGCCTCCTGTGATGGTGGAAGGTGAAAATCTCCACAGTCCATGCCAGTGTGACCATAGGGCAAAATGTCTCCCTGACCCCAAATTTGGCAACTAGTCTGATCCTGAGAAAAGGGCAAGACCCTCTAGCTAAGAACTTTCATGTTTAAGTCCCAGCAGGATCACTAGTACTCTCCAGTCAAAATACCCAGCCTTGGCTGCAGCCAACACCCAATGCTTTTGCAGAAGGCTTAAAAAAAACGCCTGACATATAAAAGTGGGAGGGAAAAAAATTCCTTCCCAGTCCCATGTGGCATACAGAAAAGCCCAGAAACATGGGAAATACCCTTAGTAGAACATAGGCATTGCTACGCTTAGATCATCCCTAATGAAATTTTATCTAACTTCTTTGTGAACACCTCCAGAGATGAAGAGTCCATAAATTCCTAGGCAGTCTGTTCTGTTGTTTCACTGTTATAACTGATATCCAATCTAAACCTACTTTGCTGCAACTTCAAGCCATTAGTCTTTGTCCTACTCTCTGCAGAAAGAGAGAAAAGAGTTTTCCTTGTTCATTATAGCAGGCCTTCAGGTATTTGAAGACTGCCCTCATGTCCCCTCTTAAACTGAACATGCCTAGCTCCTTCAGCCTCTTCTCATATGACTTGCCTTCCAAGCCACTTACCATTTTTGTCTCATACCTCCGGATCCTCTCTAACTTCTCTAGGTCCTTTTTAAAATGTGGGTCCCAAAACTGCACACAGTGCTCTAGAGGAGGCCTAGCTATGCCAAATAGAGGCACTATCACACCCCATGTCTTGAATCTAATGCTTCTACGGATGCATCCCAAAACAGCATTAACCATTTGTGCTGCTGCATCACACTGCAGACTCATATTGAGTCTGTGATTTACTAAGCTCATCAAATCCTTTTCTTTAGTGAGCCAGGTGTCATCCATTGTGCATGTGTATTTTTGATTATGCTTCCCAAGGTGTAGCATCTTGCATTTGTCAGGACTGAGCTTCATCCTGTTAGCTCCAACCCAGCTGTCCAATCTGTCAAAATCTTTGGACTCCTATACATGTGCAGGGAGCTTGTTTCAACACACTGTAATTCCAGTGCATTGGAGCAGACTCAATTAATCAAGTTTGCTGGAGCATGGATATTACCGCACTCCAGCAGCCTCCAGTGCCATGTGTATTAGTATCCCCATGCTGAAAAATGGTGGCGGGATGCTTTAATTTAAAACTCATTTGATGAGCTTTATTTTAAAGCACCCTGCCACCATTTTCAGCACAGGGATGCTGATACACATGATGCTCCAGTGCTTTTAATTAGTGTGACTGTCAGAGCTGCACTAATTAAAGTGCCACCCCCCCCCACCTCCTGGAGCACATGTATAAATGCCCTTTCTAAATTGTACTCCCGCTCACTGAGGTACTCCCATCCTCTAACATGTTCACAATCCTTCCCAGTTTTGTCATCTGCAGACTTGCTCCTAAAGCTCTCAAATCCTGTGTTTAAATAATAATTAGCATGCTGAAAAGCACTGTGTCCAAGACAGACCCCTGTGGGCCGCCACTTGAAACCTCCTGCCATCCAAACATGCCTGTAGTGGAGCTATTCAATAGATACTTCGAACATATCCTGAAGACATCCATTTGCAGACCTCTGCAGGCTGTAGAACTAGGTTAGGCAACCCCTGCTTGGTTACTTTAACACAGTGGGCATCCTCTGGTAGAGAACAGTCAGCATAGAGGCTTCTGTGCTACCCACACTGATGTAGGTGGGATATGGGATGTGCTGAAAGACAAAAGATTGTAACCAGGACACCACTCGTTTCTGAGAGCTCCTAGGGAGGTATGAGCCCTTTATAGGTCTGAGTAGCTTTATGCTATTCAAAGATAAACTGTATATCCCTTTGTTCCCCATGTTCTAAGCAGGAGGCGTTTATACTGTGATCCAGAAACTAATCTCAGATTATCACCTTAATGGCGAAACACAAGGATATTCAGTTACTGTACATAAATTAAATAGAGCAACTAGTTGTATTGTTCTCATTTTGAAATAATATTAAACATTCAGCTATTGTTATGATAAAGTCACTCTTTTGTCAATATTATGAATTCCATGTGCTTACTCTCCTGAGAGATTTGTTCTTGAGGAATAAATGAGCTCCCTACAAAGCATCACAATTTTATCAACCGTAAGTATTCAAATGCCTCATCTGACACCTCACGCTCTGAAACCCACTGCTAAATTAACACTGGGAGAGAATTATTGTGTGATCAACAGCGTTTCTACTTTTCTTGCTTTGAAGCTATTGTTCATGTTTAGGAAAGGGCATCGAGTACACAGCTATTAAAACAGGTCATCTGTTTAGGCAGATGACCAGTAGCAACAGTGCAAGCTTCTCACCGCTGACCTTCCGATGTGCCACCAACTTGACCTGAAGGGACCACAAGTCTCATTTGTTCTAGAAAGAGGCATGCTAAATATAACTACGTGTGTGATGGCTAGAGTTAGTACAGCTCATCATTCATGCCTCGGTATATTTTCCTGCCCAAGCCTTTATCTACCCTGTTGAGGTAGAACAACAAAGCAATATAAGGCTGTATGCATCTATCCCTACTGTTTTGGTGGCTGATACCAGGAGCAGAGGATTGTGTTTTTCAAGACACAGCCTCTTCCTCTCCAACAGTGTGTTAGTTTCGGAAGAGATGGCTTTTCCTTTCTCGGTAAATCAAAGAATCTATCAGTCCCACAGGGCAGGTCCCACAATGTGGGGGTCCTGCCTGGCAGTACAGAACACTGCATTCCAGCTGTACTGGTTTAATGCCTGACTAGTAAAAAGACAAATTTAATGGAAATGCTCTTGGGAAGGTGTCATAAGTTAAAGGGCCACATCCAGTAGGCCCCTTATATCCCAAGATGCAGAAGGCTGATTCAAGGAAAAAGAATTGGGCATGTAGATTCCCTATAAATTCAGTGGGGAGAACTAGATACTTCTGAAGGGTGCAGGGCAGGAAGCTGCCAAAAACAAGTCACAGGGCTTTGTCTGAACGGCCATCCTTTAGGTGCTTCCATCTGCTGGGATCCAGAGCACAGGGTCCTCTTTGGAGGATACTCATCTAACTGATGACATGGCGATGGCCATGGTGCCTACCTTTTGTGAGCTAGTTCAATGGTCAGAGCACTTGTCTACAACTCTGCACCTTTGTCAGATTGAAGGATTCAAGCCTGCTTCTCCCACCTGCCAGGAGAGTGACTGGCCTATGAAATAGTCTTCCTGTTGAAGCTGGGCTATAAGAGTTTTCAGACCAGAAGAGACAAAAAAGAGCTACCCGGGTTTCTTGTTCATTAGGGCACCAAGCTGAGGTGAGGAGGGACCGAGGTTCAAGTCCCTCCACTCAGGAGTGTTCACATATTTTATACCGGCAGTCATCGGCTAAACAGATATAGAAGTCTGTGTTCTTCTGCCTCAGCAAAGGGTGCCATGAACAGTGCAGACACTAGATCCTACCCTGTTCTACCCATGAATGGGATAGCACAGCATTTGTATGGACTGACAATAACTGGTTTACAAATCTTCAAGTGCCTGAGATACCCTTCAATTTTTTTCTTTGTGCAGGTTGCTTCCAAAAACCTATCCACTCATATAAACATCCATTTCTCTGGACACAAGCCTTATTGATCCTCTGTGGGTGCTGATTTCTACTAGTGCTGATTACTATCCCTGACTTGTGTGTTCAGTGTAGGCAATTTTGTGGTGGGTGCTGTGGCACTGGACACATGCCTAGCAGTTTGCTAAGTCATGCAGCATGATATGAGATCCATTTCGAATTCATCTGAATGTTTAAAGGTGGAGATCTAAACAATGCAGACAGAGGTCTGCTCATGCAAATATAACCATCCAGAGTAATCTGTGCATGCATCAATCCTGGACTAAAATTGAAGAAACAAAGGTAGTTCTGCCCCAGCAGCCTCTTGAAGGAGGTGTGCTTCCATGTGCACCAGCATTCAGCCAATTATCTAATAAGGGGAACCCCGGATCACTGTTTTGCCACCAGTTTGACAGATGGGGATGAGGCCAGGGACTGAACTGTCTGCAGTTCTCATTTTCTTGGCCTGCGTGTACCATTAATTATTATCATACAGCTGCTAACACAACAAATCACTTGGAGATTTTATATATAAATGATAGGCCTTATTGGAGCTGCTTATTATTTCTGAGGGAGGCTTTTCATTTTTTGCAATTAATGGCTTGTTTTCTCAAACAGTTGTTGTCATTTTTCCTTCTATTCTTTTATCAGTATAACTGTCATCAGCAGCTACCCTTTACCCCTTAAAGCTGCTTTTCTTTTAGTTTCTTAAAAGATGTCAGTACAATATCTGTGTATTCAAGGGGCCAGACTCCTTAGCAATCAAATCCCTAAGCAGCTACAGCAACAAACATAACAAGTGACCAGAAATTGCAAGGCAGGTTTGTCCTGGCAGTCTGTTGCCCCAGAAGAGCTCCAGACTGGAGCTGAAGGGTGACATGAAAGTGTGCATTTTGTCAGCCTGAGGCAGAAGCCAGCAAATAAGGCAATCCTGATGAATTCTGTCTGGATGCAGCGAAGAAACTGAAGAAGCCTTCAGTTTTGTTTTAGTGTACAAAGTCTTGACAGGTTAAAGGCAAGCATTGTGTATGTTTACTGGCTCCTTTCTTGAGAGTTGACATGGGCCTAATGCTTCAGTTTCTCTCCTTTCTTGGCTTCCCCATCTTACACTCCTCAGCCTCTCCTCAGCCTGTGCCTTCAATACTAGGGGAGGATTGTCCCCTCTTTTTCATTGAGCAGCATGGGGCAGGCTGTCATGCAGCATTTCCTCCCATGGTCCATCTCTCCTCAGAGTGTTTGATGTTACTTTCTCCAGAGCTTTCATGTTTGTGGCACTAGCTGGACACCAATCTTTTTGATACTGCTCCAAGTTTTCATTCTTCCCACTCATTGCTCCATATAAACAATGAGGATAAGAGGCAAAGGACACTGATGTTCCACGTTCAAAGAATATGTTTGCAAACAGATGTGTTGCAGTGCATTGATGCAAGCAAAATAATATGTTCAGCTATGTTACAAAGTATTTTTCCCATATATATTTTTTTAAATCCATGAAGTATACTTCATGGATATATATACTTTATACTTTGAAGGTATTTTCGTCCTGTCTCCTTGCAAAACAGCTATATTTGGTGGAGCCCAGACTCAATGGGAAATATATTTTTCATTTTAACATAGCATATCTTCCTATTTATAAAAGACTCAGTGTCATATAGGTGCTGTGCCAAAGCCAAGCATTGCATTTCATTAAACCAAGATAACTGAGCCATCAGTTGATACAGGCTGATCCACTGCAGATATCTCCATGCTGAATATGAGACCATTTGTATGGATACGAACTTTAAAAATAGATTTATTTGCTTTGGGACTATTGAAACTCATAACTTGGACCCATGGAGATGTAGATGTGTGGCAGGATTGCCAAGAAGCTAGAATGTGAGTGGGGGGTATCAACCTGGCCTCAGAGCAGGTACGTACCTGCAGCATCTTCATTTCGGCAAATCATTAGCACGAAGGTTTAGTTTTCCAGCTAAGGTGAGTACTAAGAACTATGTACAGTTCTAACAAGTTCTAGTGACTTTTACCAGCTCAACACTCTCTGGACAAAATCAGTTTGGCAAAGGAAAACAGAGGGATCTGACTAATTGAAAGATTTGCCTTCAGAGCAATCCTGGTGAGGTAACTCATGGTACAATGTGTTCTGGAATCTCTTTTCAGAGGGCTGAGGAGGGGGATGCACTGATAACCAACACCATTGTTGGTATATAGTAGAACAAATGTGCAGGAGCCAAAATACTTTCCCCTTACTATACTATGGGAACATGCATGGGGACATAAATTATACCAGGAGGTGCCTGTGCTTTGACATGTTTACAAACTTTTGTTTGTTGTGGGAGACTCCCTCCTGAGGGGGACTGAGGGGGCAATCTGCCACCCTGACCCCTTAGCTCGGGAAATCTACTGCTTCCCGGGGGCCCGCATCCAGGACATTGCGGAGAGGATCCCAAAGCTCCTCAAACCCACAGACTACTATCCCCTGCTCCTTATTCATGTGGGCACCAATGACACAGCTCAGAGCGCTCCCAGCCAGGTCATGAGGTGCTACAGGGATTTGGGAGCAGGGCTAAAGGGTCTGGGGGCACAGGTGGTGTTCTCATTGATCCTCCCAGTCTCAGGCTATGGGCTGAGGAGGG
>JAGPOW010003642.1:84575433-84587282 GCA_030014935.1 Caiman crocodilus
CTGGGGCTCTTTAGCCTGGAAAAGCGCAGGCTCAGGGGTGATCTGATGGCCACCTATAAGTTTATCAGGGGTGACCACCAGTATCTGGGGGAACGTTTGATCACCAGAATGCCCCAAGGGATGATGACTAGGTAGAACGGTCATAAACTACTACAAGACCGTTTCAGGCTGGACACATGGAAGAATTTCTTTACTGTCTGAGTCCCCAAGGTCTGGAACAGCCTGCCACTGGAGGTGGTTGAACACCTTCAAGAGCAACCCCTTCCAGCCCTAATGTCTATGAAATCTATGAAACTTGGTGAATAACACATAGTTTGAGAGAAGCAACCAGGGAATTTAGATCACAATCCTATTTTACAAAAGCCAGAGCAAAAAAGGAAAATAGGAGAAGGGAAGCTTAAATTGAACCATTTTCCAAAGTTCTGCTTTTGATGCCAGGATGTACCTGGTACGCAATAAATACATATCATGATATTCTGTGAGAGGCAACTGTCTTGGTGCTCCCAGACAAGTCATACCAATCCTAGTGTGACATACTGAAGAACATAACTGAAATGTCACTCTGAGCTCTCTGTGTTGGTAGAGAGTCTCTGTTGCAAGGCACGTTGTAAGGATCTGCCATTTTGTGTTTCAGAGGAATTAGAAAACAGGAATAGTGAGATACTCTAGGTTCACTTTCCCTGGGTCTTACAGGGACTTTATAGTTGTGTTCCATGTTTCCTCTATATGAAATAAAGCCATAAAGGTTGTCAAATTTATGCTCATCTCAACCTTTAATAAATCTCAGGCAGATTTTATATGGTTCTGCCTCATCTCAGCTCCCAAATACTTTTATGTGAAATGTTCAACTTTTGCTGTCCTCGTATCACCCTTATTTGTTTCATTCCTGAAACTTTCCTTTTGCCTTTCCTATTTCTTAAAATTATTCTCAGGTGGCCTCACTTTAAAATTTATGGCCGCACATAAATCCATAGCAACAATTTCTTGACTGTTCCATTACTTTGTTATATTGATTGGCTGCAAACTGCTCACAGCATTGTGGTTAAACAGGTCTGTTTCCCCAGTTCACCTCTACAAGACGAGACGAGAGGATCATTCCTCAGTGCAATTTCCTGTCAAGCAGCATTTCTCAAGAGTTGCTTGTATGCTTCATTCCTCAAATAAATTTTGTCTTACTTTCTTTAAGCTCCTCTCCACTGTGGTTCTGTAACGATTATCTAATGTTCCATTAAAAACTTCTGAAAGTATTTTGTGGTAGAAACTGTTCTGGTAATCTACACATGTGCACATTGTATATCCCTCTCTCTCTCTCCCTCTGATTTTAATTTAATGCAAAGGCATTATTTGTACCATAGTCTCAGTGGACGTATCCAAATGAGTGTACACTTGCAGTATGCAGCACCACAGACTCATCTGCATCACCACAAACTGCACATACAGGCATTCAACGTGGTGCTAACTTGCAGTGTGACAGGGGTTTTCTGACAATGGGAGATCCCAGTGTCAAAAAACCCATGGCTGAAAAAAGCAAGGCAATACATGTGGCGGTAGTTTTCACCTCTTGAAACTGGAACCTGGCTGGCCAGAGCCCTGCTCCAGCTGCCAGCCGGGCTTCATGCACTGGATCACCACTGCTGGAGCCCCAGGAGGCCCCTAGGACCCAAGGTAGGATGGCTGAGGCCAGCCCAGATACACCCCACCTGGGAGCATGTGCATGGGCATTTCCCAGGGACAAGTAGTCACGGCATGGCTATGTGCTGCTACTATTTGTCTCCAGAGAAATGCACATGCATGTTCTTCTGGATATGGTCAGCGGGCACATCTACATGTGAAATGAGTGTGCCTGAATAAATTCCAGTGCGGTTCATGCCAGAGTTTATTGCTCCTGGGTGCAGCATCTTCATATGCACTTGGGATTGCAGCACCTTAAGTCAGGGTAGTGCAACCCCAGCTGACAGACGGCTTGGGGGGTGAGCCTGCCAGCATGAAGCTGCTCCACTCCAGCTCAACCTACTACAGATGGGCTGGCTTGGGTACAAGAGTGTTTCAGTACAGGGCAAGCCAGGAGGCAGTCCCATACTATAGCACCCTCATGCCCCAGTAAGTTCTGCCCACCTGAGGAAGGTGGTTTAAAGCCCCCCTGAGGTGGGCCCTGAGATGGAGTGCTCCAATCCACCCTCCTCATCCTCCAGCTCCAGCTGGGCAACACCCAGAATGAGCTCCCTCTGCTCCCTTCCCCACTCCCATTCTGAAAACAGCACCAGGGCTGAGAAGGGTCAGAAGCATTGCTAAGGGAAAGCAGCTGCTGGCTCAAAGCCACTCTAAAGAGCAGGTGAATTCTGCAGCCCACGGGACCCAACAGTGAACATCTGCTGGGTCTGGGGGATCATTGTAATTCATGGCACTTCCTGCAAAGCACCGTGCATTACAACAGGGAGCTGCTCTTTTGTCTGTACCTGTAGTGTTTGTCATGCAGCAAGGCTCAAACTCACAACTCTTTGTGTAATGGAATACCTCCCTGCTCTGGCACCATGGACCTTGACATTTTAATTAGCAAGCAAATTATACCTGCTCATTAAAATAAAAATCACTGATTCTGATATTTATATAACACAAGCAACTGATGGCCCATTGTTTTCTATCCTATACTAAGAACAGGAAACAATAAAGGCAGCTTTATGTCTGTTGATAAATGATGATAACTTCTTTGCATCAAGACACTGGAACAGAATCTACACAAGCAAAATGGTTTATATTTAGAGAATATTTTCCAGATTTCCCATGAGATGTCAGCTGCTCTGTAATCAAGCCCTAGGCTTTGCACTTTGGTATGTATACATCTTAAGTCACGTGGATTTTTTCATTGAATTTCCTTGTGTGTAAACACATTGGCATTACTGAATACTACAAATCATTCCCCAGGGAAGAAGGTACTTTGTTACATTTCCTGTAATGATTACATCCAGCTGAACTTGAAGTTGTTTGAAATTAATCAAGTCATTTAAGGACTACTGTACAGCCATTATTGTCTGCAGGGTAAGAGTCCTGAACTCTAAATTTTCTCACAAGTTTCATGCAGTCAAGGTTAAGGCATGAGCCACTTTTCACTTTACCTAAATTATAGTTTGAAAAAACTCTTAAAGATAATGAAATAACATTCCCTTTAAAATATTCTAAGCTAAACAATATGCATTTGAGGTGCTGGGTTTTTTGCAAGTTAGTTCACAAGCTACTGGAAGGCAAGAGTGTTGGAATCACACTCTTGGGACCAAATTGCAAGTCCCTTGATCATACTGAGAGCAGTCACTCTTACCAACAAATCCACTGAAGATGGCAACAAACCATGTGAGTAACTTCTTATTACTCTGAGAAAGGGGCTCATAGGCAATCAGAGATGGCTGCTTGCAGAAGCAGGTAGTAAATAAAAGTAAATTGTGTTCTGTTTTGTTTTTTGAGGAGCTTAAGAATGGCAATCCTCAGTTTGAGTTGGGGAGGGAAAAACCCCAAGAGAATAAACTAAAAGAGTATCTGGATGATCAAACTGGATCTGATTCCACTTTCTTCCACCAGTGCTAACACATTACATTCAGTGGAATTGCACCAATACATGCAAGCAGATTTAAGCCCAATATATATCTAGGTATTAGAGGACAGACACTGATCTTTTCATAGAAATGGAAGGCTAAAAGCAACCTTAAGCAGAAGGATAACTAGGACAGACTGAGTGAAGTACCAGCTCTGGATGCTAACTATTGAGGGGATGCCAGAATCACTCTTTAAACCTAGAAATCTTGGCCACAGCATTCACAGCTCCATACTGCCCCTGCCCAGCCATAGGAGCCAGACAGAGCAGTGCTGTACTAAGCAGTGCTTTTGGGGGACAGCAGAATGGTGCTCCTCTCTGCTTCCAGGGAGTCTTTGCCACAGCAAATACAGCCCTCCTTCAAGTAAGATATCTGAGGAGTAAATGGGGGGGAATAAATGGAGCACCAAGAATGGCTCTCAGGGAGCCTGGTCATGAGGCTGCTGCCACCTGAGCCAGTGCTGCTATAGCAGCAGCCTCAGCAGTGCAAACAGCAATGCCAGGTAAAACTTTGCTCCTGTTCCCTTCCCTTCATCTCCCCCAACTCAGCTCTCCAGTAGTTAGCATACCCCCCCAGCCCCTATGACAGGTGCTGAAGGAGCTCAATACACCTCTGACTTTGAGACATCATCTAGTCTACTCCACTTCTCTGAAGCAGGGTCAGCTGTTAGTAGACCATCCAAGAGACCTAAGCTAACAAGCAGAAGTAATCACCAAGCTTCTTGCCATCGTTTCTTCCATACTACAAGAAAATTATAGAAAAAGCAAGAATATCTAGAAAGTGTGACCTAAAATATTACCAAACAATTCAACTAACTCCTGTACCAGGTAAGTATGAACCAAATAAGGAAGGAATCAATGTGTAATAATGCAGCAGAGAACAGGCTGACGAGTGAGAAGCAGCATGCGTTCATATGGGATCAATTGCATTGGGCAAAATCAATTGCCTTTCTCTGACAAAGGTATAGGTTTTGTGAAGAAAGGAGCTGTTTATCCAGAAGTATAGCTTTTAATATTGAACCATATAGAAAACCTAGAGGGAGATAAATGTGTTAAGGTCTCAATGCTCTCAAGTTTGAATTAGTCAAATTTTGTTTGTAGAAAAGCAAACTCTATGCATTCAGGGAAGCATTGCAGGGGAGTTAAAATGGAGCACTATGACTAAGAACAGGCTCTCAGTCTGACTTTGGCCAATCCAGCTGTGTGCAGTGTAAGGCAGGTCCTGAGGCTACTTCCATTCTATATCCCACATGAAAGCCAGGCAGGTCAGGTTTCCTGTAACATGTGGTATTATCAGAAGCATAACAAGCAGTGTTTGCACCCTGGGCAAACCCTGTGGAAAAGCTGGTCAGCTGGGAGGGGGTGTGGATTGGGGAAGTGAGGAGGTGCTGTTGAACACCAGAGAGGTGGAGGCTCTGAAACCATAGGGGGGGGGGGTGCAGGAGGTCTTATCTATGCCAGGGATTCAAATGCTGCTGCTACCGCCTTGGCTTGCCCAACCTGGCTGTTGCTCTTACAGTAGCAGATTGACGTCCACACACCCAGCTGCTGTTGCAAAAGCAATGACATGGGCTGCTTTTGCTGCTAAGGTGTGGACACCATAGTAGTGATGCCGGCACCCCTCCTAAGTTGGTGCCTGGGGCTAGTGCCCTGCTCACTCACCCCTAGTTGCACTACTGAGTATTGTACTCTCGGATATTTCAAAGATGTTTCATAATTTACTCATTAGCCATCACTAATGTGCAAGCATTCTGGATAAAACCTCTGATGAGGAATAATGAGTGTTAAAGATGCCATGCAGTAACTGCACTCCAAGAATCATGAATGGTATTGTGTGGGTTAAAGCACTTACCTCCATCTGGCATTTAAAGCTCTCCTTTGCAACACAGTTAAACAGAAAAAAGGTAGATGCTTAGGTTCATCTTTTGAGGACTTGTAATCTCCAGGACTGACCTTGAACTGAAGGTTTTTCCAGGCAAAAGTGCAGTCAGGGAAGAGGGGGGAAAACATTTAAGCAGGTAAAGTTGCATGAAGCTATGGGTAGAGAGGGCAGCACAAACAAGGAACAATGAAGAAGTACTGGTGTTTCTGTGATGTGGTTGTTCCTGGGTGGCCCTGGATGCCTCTTGCACAGTCCTATATTCCTGCTTTTATGCAAGAGTATTCCCATGTGCATGTAGTTTGTTACTATCATACATTTTTCTAAATATGCATGTTGCACAAAAAAAATCTTTGACTTCCTGTCATTGATTTCTGTTCCAAACAAGAAATTGATGTGCAAGAGTTCAGACTCCATGATTGTTCTGCAAGGAAAGTGCCTTTATACTAGAAAGTATCTACTCCTGCCTACTGGAAACACACTAGCCTAGAAGCCCTGTTGTTATTGCCTGTCCCTGTCTATGCAGCAGGACACACTGTCTCCAGATCCTGGAAGCAAACATCTAATACCCCTAATACTAGTGTAATCATTATGCAAGGGTCACAGCTGCTTCTACCTAAAAGGACTCCCTTTTTCCTCAATAGACAAACAACAATGGTCCTTTGCTATAACAGTAACTAATCTACTAAATCTAATTAGCCATATCCAGGGCCCTCATCATTACAGGTAAACGTAGCCTGTAGCTTTTGTCTGTGTTGCCTGATGTAAATGAGACTGTGGCTATATAACTTTACAATAGGTAACTTTACAAGACAACTATTACAATGTGTAATTTAGACTTACACATGCAGGCACATGTGACATGTGAAGCTGATTCTATATGGTATCAAATGTGCAGCGTGACAACATGACAACTGTTGATATTTCTCCCTAGCTATTTATTTCTGAACATTGAGTAAATAAAGACATTTAAAGCAATAATGTGCTTGGCAATGAGAGTAGGGTGGCTACTCTCTGCTACTCTGTCCTCTATTGATACAAAACCTGATGCCTTTATGTCCTCTATTTTTCTCTTGAAGAAAATGAGAATCAAGAGAAAAATAGAGGACGTAAAGGCAGTAGGTTTCATATCAACAGAGAACAGAGGACAACCAGACTGTCCTTTATGATGGCCACCCTAAATGAGAGTCAATATTACACTGTGCTTTTTATGTTAGTTTTTCCTAGAGGAGAAGGAGAAGAAGGATTCTTATAGGACTGCCTTTCAGTCCTATAAAACATGTCAAATGTTAGAAAAGGAATGTGATGTATTAATATGTGCAAAGTTATCAAAGAAGGCAAAAATCTAAGCCGAAGACAACCAGCCAAAAGAAAATTGGTCCTATAACAAACATAATCAGACTGTTTATTATAGTCATATAAAGGAAAATCTGTGCTTAAACAAGTTGATGAAATCATGAGAACTGATATCACAATATCCGCTCACTGATAAAAGTACAGCAACTATTGTTTACAATAAAGAGTCTGTAAGGAAGGAAGGAACTGCTTATTTAATTTAAAAGGGATCAGACGGTTATTTGTCTTGTCATCCACACTTATTTCTAAATGGTGATATCTTTTGTTCGAAACCAAGCCACCTCATACTGCAATCCTAACCCCAACTCACAAAGCAAGCAGTCTGGCCAGGTAAGTACCCAGGTTGGCCCCACTAATGAACACCTAAATGCTGCAGGAGGTTATGTTGACTCAAGACATGTGGAGCCGTATGTGTGAAACTCAGCAGAAGGGCAGTTTAAAGCCTATGTGCCACGTGAGTCCACAAAACAGGGCGATTAGACTTACATTCTGTCCTCTAACAGTCCTTGGGCTGGTTTGCTGCAATGGGGCGAACTTTGATCACTGTGGCAGCACTGACCCACTGTTCCCATGCAGTTTCAGTTGACTACAGTATTGTTCTTCAGTTCCTCTCCTCTACCCTTGCCTGGTGCAGGTTTCTATAGAAGCCATATTTTAGTCTCAGAAATGTTAGGGCTGTAAGAATGTGCTGTACAAAACTGTAGTAATTCAGCTTTATCAATATGATTAATCAAAATAGCAATAGTTCCTAAACACAAAGACTGCTGGTCTTTAATGGTGGCCAGTTGTGTTATTAAAGTGTCTTAATTATCTTAATTTTTATTCCATCCAGGAGGGTTTTTGAACCCAAAAGCTTGCTTAATAACTATTCTCCAACCATTTGGGTTGGTCTAATAAAAGATATCAAATTCACCCAAGGAACCTTGTCTGTCTTAATTATCTTAACTCATTTTTTCTGTCACTGGTTGTTAGCACTAGCAATGTCACAAGAAGCAGGGTGTGACTGTTTCCACACCAACTAAAATATTTGTTTATATAAACAGATTTTTGCTTTTCTTTGCCTCGATCCTGTTAGATGTTTTCATCAGTGACAGTGGTGGCAGTCCTTCAGTACAAGAATGACTGTTTTCCAGTAGATAGAGAAGTGATTGGTGAATCCTGAGAAGACTGAAGAGGCCAATCTGAGATCTGTGTGTTTGACTGCAGACGTGGTATATAGTACCAGAAAGAAACAGTGGATTCTGGTGATGTCAGGTCACTGCTCTTTCCTTTTGTCTCTCTTACCTATTCACCTCCATAGTGTGACAAGCTTGCTCAAAAAAGTTGATGCCTTACCATGCTTCATGGCATCATTGGGGATGATTCAGTGCTTGAGTCTCCCAGGTATTGACATTAATATTGTATTTCTTCAGATTGACCTTCAACATGTTCTTGAATCTCTTCTTTTTGCCCAACTCTGGAGTAGTGACTAGTAGTGAGTTGAGAGTATAGGACCTGTTTCAGGAGCCAGTTGTCAGGCATCTTTTTACATGTCCTGTCCAATGAAGCTAGTATCGGATAAACATGGTTTCAATGCTGGTAGTGTTTGCTTGAGTCAGAACCCCGGCATTCACTCTTTTGTCTTGCCAGTTGTCATGGAGGATTTTCCAAAGACAGCACTGATGGTAACATTCCAAGGGTTTCAGGTGGTTTTGATACTGTTGTCCAGGTTTCACACACATACAACAGGGTAGGGATGACAACAGCCTGGTAGATCAGAAGCTTTGTTTAAGACCTGACATCACGAACATTGCAGATACAATTTCAGAGACATCCAAAGGCAACTGGCAGTTTTTATATGGTGTCAAATATCATCATCTATGTTTACTTTTTGGGAAAGGTGACTACACAGGTAGGGCTAATATTTGGCATTCTACAAGTCTGCCCTTTAAATGTAATTTGTGGAGAAGCAGCTGATTGGTTTGGGAAAGGTTGGTAAAGGATCTTGATTTTTGTGCAGTTGACAGTGAGTCCAACTGTAGCAGGCCCTGCTATGCTCACTGCTTCAGGTGAGTTTGACCTGAAAATCCATATTCATATGGCTACCAAGCCAGACATGAAGCAGTTAAATTACATGATTCCCAACTCAGTAAGGGGGATACAAATTCCTAGAAGGCCCTGGGAGTTCTGGTCATCCTGGGAGATAATGGCAGGCACCTGGTTGGGGTTGTCCCCTAGAAAGGAGCAAAACAGTGAGTCTTACCCTGGCCTGTGTGGAAACATGGGTTGACCATTGGCGATTTTTTTTAAATCAGAGAAAACCAGGATCCATGCTGATTTGTCACTGTCTCTTGCTACACCAGCCATTTCACTTGCTTCACAAAAGCAGTCAAGAGTGATCTGGAGCTCTTCAATTGAATGGGCATATGACACAATCATCAGTATACTGAAGACCAGGAATGGAAGTGTTGGTTATCTTGGATCTGGAAGTAACCAGTTGATGTTAAACGAATTCCCATCCATGTGATACTGGATGCTGATTGCAAATGGAAGTTTATCAGCAATGAGATGCAGAATAGTTGTGATATAGATTTAAAAAGTGTTGGTGCAATCACACATTCTTGCTTGAGTCTTGTTCTAATGGCAAAGATCTAAACATCCATTACTTAGGATGATTGCTATCATGTCATGAAGAAGTCTGATGATAACAAATTTGTGTGGCCGTCCAAATCTCATCATGGTCTTCCATAGGGCCTCACTGTTGCTTGAATCAAAGTCCTTAGTCAGGTCAGTGAAGGCCATGTAAAGATCTCTGTGTTGCTCATAGCACTTCTCCTGCAGCAGTTTGTATTGTTGCTCTGTATATTGCATATGATGTGCATTGTACCTCTCAACAGTCTGAAACCACATTGGAGCTCAGGTAGAAGCTGCTTAGCAAAGGGGAATGAGTCTACTAAGAAGAATGCAAGCGAAGATCCTCCAGCTATCGACAGGAGTGCAATGCTACAGTAATTGCTGCAATCCAGTTGATCTTTTTTGAACATGGTTACAATTTTGTCATCTTTCAAGCCACCCAGTTAGACTCTTTCTCTGTTTTTCTCACCTATCTTCCCCACAGTGTTGTGAATGCCTTTCTGTCTACATTGTCTGCTTCTACTAGGTGCTCAGACTCCAGTTGTAACTGGCTGTCTAATGGATAAAGGTCCAGTGGTTTCTTTTATGTGCTAATCTGTGTGTGTCACAATTGTGCTCATTATCAGAGGAAGAGTTGACAGTTCTGTGCCCTGGGTGGCAGTGATGATCATGGCAGCAGCAGTGATTGGGTCTCTACTGCTGGAGGCAGAGCTGGGCCAGCAGCAGTGGCAGCTGCTATTTTTGGGCCTTGCCTAAGATGACATCTGGGCCTGGTGCCTTGCTTGCTCCTCCCTTGGTTATGCTGCTGCTCATTATTTTAACTTGATTAATTTTCTTTAGAATTCGTGTTTGAGAATCAATGGATCATTACTCAAGGAGCAAATAAAGGTACATTTTCTTCCAAGGACTTATGAATATAAAGGATATTGATATTCAAAGTTCCTTCACCAGATTTCTTTAAATGAAAACATTTAAATAATAAATTGCTTTTTTCAGTAATTAATGCAAATTAAATCAAAATGTAAAATAGCCATGTGACCAACATTTCCAGAAATAGAAGTCTGCCTTCATGCTCCTGAATCCATATTTAAGCACATGGGGTAGGACTTTCAAAAGCTTTTTAACTCACTTAAGAGCAGAGCAGAATGGTGATTTTCCAGTGAAACAAGGAAAGGACATAAATACACCCCAGAAGAGCCAATAGTCCAGTGTTAAGAACATTTACCTGGGATGAGGAAGACTGGGTTCCAGCTCTGCTCAAGTCTGACCATGGACTTGAACCTCAGTTTCCTACATCCCAGCTAAGTGCCCTCTCTGCCTAGAGGTTTTGGGCTCACCCAGTCTTTCCATTCGGGAGCTGTTTCACCTTGTAAAGACAGGTGAATACGGAACAGATCAAGAGAGAGAGCCTAGAATGTGGGAAACCCAGGTTCAAGTCTGTATGTTATTTCCATGAATATTTTTATTCAGAATGAAATGAGTCCACCAAGCAAAACTGAGAAAAGACCCATATTTAAGTCCTTGGTCTAATTTGGATAGAGCAGGAGGAACCTGGACCAGATCTTCTGTCACTAGATGAGTGTCCTAGCCACAGAGATATTGATTTCTTTCTCTCAACACTTCGAAAGGTCTCAGTTTCCTCGTAATATAAAGCAGAATTCCCCCAAATCTTCATGATGTGAGAAGGAATTGAGAGGAGGCTTAACCTCCAGCTGGACAGGCCGGGGATAAAAGGGTTCAGGAACGTGGTCTCCTGTTTCTTATTCTTTTCCCATCCCACACAAGAGACTCCGAGCCGATATAGAAAAGAAATACTTTACTTACAAATTAAATAGGCCGTAGACAAGCTGTGTGAAATCACACCATGAGACACCTAAATGTCTTACTCCGCTGTGAGGTACTTCAGCACTGCGTACCTCACTTCGTGCCAGCAGTTCCCTTAAACTTCGCTGCCAACGCCACAACCAAAAAGACCGTGGGAACTCGAGAGCTCTTAAACCATTCTGCTTGCAGAATATCTGTAGGAAGTGCCCGGGAGAAAGGGGGAAAACCATGGGCGCAGGATCTCAGTGAGGGTGATCAGTCCTCCTGATGCTGTGTGTGGTCCCACCTTCCCTCTCCCGGGCTTTGCCCTTTATACTGCCCCAACAGCCAATCAGATTGGATCTTCATTCGCGCGCCTTCTAAGCAGCATGAGCCGGGGATTTTGCAGCATGCATGCTTCACGCGGCTGTTTGGGTTGCACTCACTGCTTCCCCTTGCAGTGAGCACAGTTCGCTGGTGTTTGGTCACTTTTTATCACTACTTATTTATACATGCCCCCTTGACCAAATGCCAGGATATGTCTGCAGGTTAAGAGCTTTCTTGTGGAACCTTTAGGTTTCAATGTTAACCAAACATATTAAACACAACATTATT
>JAGPOW010003642.1:84587382-84640391 GCA_030014935.1 Caiman crocodilus
TGTCCTCAGTTGGGCAGATGGACACAGCCCCTCATATTTCCACCTCACCCTCTCTGATGGTATGCCACATGACCCTGCAGGGTACTTGCATCTGTGGTCGGGGGCCGATGATGATTTCCCCATGGGCAGTGCCCAACCAATTCGTAAGGGTCTCCTTCGCTCCTCCTTTTCCCCGTGGGTCCTGTTCATGACACCATGTGAGAAGGAATTGAGAGGAGGCTTAACCTCCAACCGGACAGGCCGGGAATGAAAGGGTTCAGGAACGTGGTCTCCTGTTTCTTATTCTTTTCCCGTCCCACACAAGAGACTCCGAGCCGATATAGAAAAGAAATACTTTACTTACAAATTAAAAAGACCATAGACAAGCTGTGTGAAATCACACCACGAGACATTTAAATGCCTTGCTTTGCCATGAGGTACTTCAGCACTGCGTACCTCACTTCGTGCCGGCAGTTCCCTTAAACTTCGCAGCCAACGCCACAACCAAAAAGACTGTGGGAACTCGAGAGCTCTTAAACCGTTCTGCTTGCAGAATATCTGTAGGGAGCGCCTGGGGGGAAGAGGGAAACCGTGGGCGCAGGATCTCGGTGAGGGTGATCAGTCCTCCGGATGCTGTGTGTGGTCCCACCTTTCCTTTCCCAGGCTTTGCCCTTTATACTGCCCCAACAGCCAATCAGATCGGATCTTCATTTGCGCGCCTTCTAAGCAGCATGAGCCGGGGATTTTGCAGCATGCATGCTTCACGTGGCTGTTTGGGTTGCACTTGCTGCTTCCCCTTGCAGTGAGCACAGTTCGCTGGCGTTTGGTCACTTTTTATCACTATTTATTTATACACACGAGATGGAATAAATTGTTTCCTACCTGGCTTTGTTCTGGAACACAAGTTCTACAGAAGTCTGTGGCAGCTTCTTCTGTACCCAAAGGGAGACTTCATGCTCAGAAGTGAGGGAGAGATTTCAAGATCTCAGGTACTGAGCAACACATACCAGCATGTCCTGCACCTTGAATTGGAGGAATTTCTTGAACTATATTAATGGTAAGGCTAATAATCAATGTAGATGAGCAGTGCACACTAAATAATTGTCATTCCAGATTGTGAAAAAAGCAGAGATATACTTACACATTTGCCAATGCCATACATGGTAGAACTGAGGTGCTCATTATAGACTGGCCATACATTTAGCTGAAAGTTAACTTTAGAAATAGCTGATGGGTTGTTCTTCCCAGACAGAAGGATGCTTTTGCCACTAAATCAGTCAGAGGTTCAGTTTCTGCCTTGGCTACAGACTTTGACTAATTCAAATTGGCTCAACTATGTGACTTTGAAAAATTCATGTAAGCTGTCTCTGTCCAATTCCTTCCTGTATAAAGGGTTATCACAGGGTTTACAGACCATTTAGTTCATCAGAGCAGGGCATGAAAGTCTCATCTACATAAGAACATTCAGGAAAATTAATCTGGATTAATTTTTAAAGTAGCTTACCTAAACTTAATTAGCCCAATGGTGGGCTCTTCTATTCAGAATTAACGTGGCCTCTGTTTGATTTAACTTGTTACATTTCCATTCACTTCCAAAGTTAATTAATCTAAAGTGAAGCAAGGTCACCTTTAGTCTGAATAAGAGATTTTATACAATGATTTAATGCTGCTAAACTAATTTACTTTCAGTTCACACCTTTAGTTAATTTGGATTCCCTTTCCCAAGTTTCCCTACAAAGACAGTCTCAAGTGGTGTATATGTACTGGCCCTTTTTCAGGATGAATCTTCAGATGGGGATTATACTACATCTTTACCTGACAGGAGGACTGTTGGGACAAACATACTAACTCCTATGAAATGCTTAGGTGCTGTAGAGAAAAGAACTATCTAAGCAGACAGAAAGTATTTTTTTAAAATTCCTAAGTAAAAAATTACTGGAAAAAGTAATGTTGTGCTAAATACTTTGTTTTCAAGAACTCAGTTTTGTCTATGTTAAGAGCTCTGGCATTCTGCTTTCTTTGCTGTGCATAACTCCATGCTATTAAGGTTTTTAATATTCACCGTTGTCTCCATTTCGCTAGCAGAAAATATTAAGTCAAAATAATGACTGCAAGTGTAAGGGCCAAGAACAGTGGGTTTTTAGAAGTCAAAATATTCAGGGTTTGTGCTGACTTCCCATCTTCCACTGCATTAGCCAAACTCATTCTGAGTCAAAGCTGTGCAAAGCTTTCTGGGTAACTGTAAAGGACATGGTGACTGCATGGTGGCTGTTCTGGTTTGATCCTGGAAACCCTTTATTCACATAATGCTGCTTGTGTGAATGAGAACTGTTATGGGTCTGTAAAAGCTGACAAGCCACAGTACTAGTTGATTTGCATTTCTAGAGCTCAACACAAGTCATTTGCAGAGTCTTTCTGCACTGTACCTAGGAGCATCTTACCACACCTGTATTTTGTTTCAATGAGCACTAAAACTGGCAATAAAAACATTTCTGAAATCTTCAGAAGATAAAACAGGCTGCAGGTTGTCTTTACACTGAACATTGCCTCCCTGGCACCCTGAGTGGGTGAGAAATGGTATAGTACTAGGTAATTGGACCTGGCATATCTAGTTTCTTTGCATGCGTGGAGAGTTTTGAAATGCACACACAGTGTCTGTTTTAAGTTCTCATTATTAATAGGTACTGAAGGAAATAAGTTATGTACAATTTATGCAAATTATAAGACTTCATTTTAATGGTACTATCCCCTGAGATGACGTAATTTACATTAGATTGTTTTGTAAAAGCTTCTTGGAGATTGAATATTCAGAGGGGGAACAGCAGTACTCTCAGAAATGTGCAGCTGACGTGCATTGTGACAGTCATCTGAGAAGCAGTAGTAGTATGGTCAGTACTGGGAATGAAGCTGGGGGCCAAAACAGTGTAAGTGAAACATAGGGAAACTTTCCAAGGAGAGTCACCCTTCTTTAGATGCTGATTGAAACATTTAGGGATTGGTACACATGTGAGAGGCCAGACAGTCAAAAGCGCTGGTAGTGTCAGGTGGATACAGCTTTCTGAGGCTCTCAAGTACAAGATCTGCAGCTAACAAAGTTATTGCCATCCTTGACTTAATCAGAGAGGATTTGGGACGTATTACAAATCTGACTGGATGCTGTCACAGAGCCTTCTTATTAACCCAGTTGTCTTCAGTTGGGTAACTGCTTCCACATTGATTGCAAGATGGCAGAGGAGATGGTTTAGCTGTGCTGGTTGCATCTGCCTTCAAATTCAGGAGGTCACCAGCACTAAACCTGGACCTGACAGAGCATTTCTTTGAAGTGTGCTAGTCCTGGGGTGAAGCTAGAAAGGGGGTGGGGAGCAGGCAGGTTATGTCATTGCCTCTTGGAGTTCTGAGAACTGATCAAGTCTGATGCTTTGGCTGTGGCATTAGTGTGCCACACATTAGTGTCACACTAATGCCACTACCAACTGTTCCCTGACACTCAAGTGGCCATCTGGATGAATACTCATTGGGATTAGCTCAGGAACTCATGATGTGCATGCAATTCATGGGACTCTCCCAGGTGGTTACTAGCACAGCACACACCAAATATTGCTTTTGGCCTTGTTCTGATAGTAGGAGGGATGAACATTTTTCTCTGCCGTAAGCCAACCCTAACCCTTTCCATGTTAATACTAGTGTGAAGGACCAGAGAGAAAGTGAACACCAACAGAATCCCACTGGTTTTGCATGCTCAGAGAAATGTACTTTCCTGATGACAGGATGTTCCATCAGTGGCCTAGCAGAGCACTATAGCACACTCACTATGTTGGCAGACAGTCACCATCTTCCTTGCATTCTTTATCGCTTTAATAGGTAAATGGTCTGACAAAGATGATACAGGAGGGAAGACGGTAAATACAGAGTTGTGAAAGTTCTGGTTTGAACCCAAACAGCTGGTTCATATAGGGCTTTTGAAATCCTGTTCCATAGGGGTGTGGGAAACAAAGATATGTTTTCTTGCTTCCAGCAGTTCTCCAAAGAGCTTCATCTGAGAGCTACATAGTTTGATAAACCCTGTGCCTCAGAGTGACAGTAGATGCTTTTTGCAGGGAGACTGCCAATGCCTTTTGTAAGAAGGGCAGATTGGCAGCTTCTCCCAAGAGAAAGGAACCGGCAGAGCCAGATTAACCCTTTAGTGGGCCCAAGGCAAACAAACTTGTGGGCCTTGGGCCGGTTGAGACCCTTTCTCCCCACCGTGGTGCTGCTGCCCACAAGGAATGAGAATCGGAGCCACCACTAGCAAGCAGCCACCATGGTGGCAAGGAGGAAAGGAAGGGAAGGGAAGGAAGGTGGACAGGGTTATTTGCACTGCTGACGCAGAGGGAAGGATCAGGCCCCCCACAGAGCTCAGGGCCCTAGGCATGTGCCTAATTTGCCTATGTATTAAGCTGGCCCTGGAGCCTGCCCATTGTTTCCTGAAAAAGCCACCTCCAGACATTTACATTCTTGCTATCCAGCATATGAAACTAGCCCTCTTTTACAGAGAAGGATATAGGAAAGATGGTGTTGAGAATTTTGACAGTGTCTGAAGCCAGTCCTGATCGGTCCTATGTGGTTTGTGGGCTGTGCTGGTTTCACTGGTCAATAAATGTTTTGACAATGAGGTGAGCATCTATTTAAGTATTTGAGAACAGGCAGCTGCCTTTCTTGTCATTGACTGAACAGTTGCAGACGGAGTTGTTTTAAGTGTCTCTCCTCCTTTCTCTTTTGAGACGATGCACATGGTGGTGGTAGCTAACTACACATCTGCTCCAAGAGTGCTCTCTTGTGGTGGAACTACAGCAGTCTCCCTATCCCTGGCTCGTTTCCTCCTCAACATGTTCATAAGATCATTGAGGGGAAGAGGAGAAAGTAAAATGGGTTGTGATGGTCTCCATATTCTGATGGTTTCAGCATGGTATTTCATTTGAACTGGCTGCTGCAGGTGACTTCCTTAACCAGTGTTGTGGCAGGATCCAAAAGGACCTGTGGACAAGCTGAATGGTGCACTGTACTCCCAAGTAGATTTAGGACTGCAGTAATTGCCTGCAGGAAACAGCCAAGAAAAAGTGTGGCGTTGACCCTGAATCTGCAATTTCCCTTCCCTTTATCTAAGGATGTCCCAATAATAGTGAGAATCCCAGTTAACATGAATTGCATGAATGGATTGCTGAGCTAACTCTCTGGGCCTTGGTTGAGTAGGTCAAAAATGAAGATCTTTTAATTCAAGTCCTGACCTTTAAAGAAATAGATTTCAGTGTGTCTCAGTTCTCTGGGCAGTGTTCTTTCTCATATCCTCTGTGCACATGTTTGGCACCTATTCTGTCTTCTCCTTGCCTGGCATTGTTCCTGTAGGAAAAAGAAAACAGCTGAAACAAAGAGCCAAGAAGATGAAGGTGCTTGAGACCAAACTCAGGCACAAAAGAAGTTGTAGAAACTGCTCAGTAAGGGGAAAGCTTGTTTTTCCTGTGAGCATGAAGCAGCTGAGAAACTTTTTACAATTTGTGACATATTTCTGGTAAATTTGAAGACATGCTTCCAGGACCTGACTAGTGTGGCAGGCTTATAAGAAGCAGGGAAATGCTGCCACCTGTTGATGTATAATTTCACTTTAGCAAATGCTGCCTGGTCCTATTCAGACACCTGTCTCTTTTGCTTAAACCTGTGACAGATTTGTAAAAACCCATACAAAAAATAGGCTCATCCCAACTCAGGAAGTAAATTACTTTTAACACAAGCAAGCAGCCAGCTGAGAGACACTGTAACACCCCACCTGCTCTCTCAACAAGCCATCAGCAGAGTAGAATCTGAAACCTGTTACTCCATTGCCTCCTAACAACACTCAGATTGCCTGGTCAAACACTCACAAATAAAATACAACAGGAACCAGACAGATCATGAAACAGCCTTTGCACAGTAAGTAGTAAAATAAAAAGCAGCCATCTTTTGAAATTCATCATTTTTCTTTCCACTGAACATTCAGAATACAGACAAAATAAGATAGTAGAATAGACTAATTGGCAGATGTTTTCTATCAGTGCCAACACCATAATGAAAGGCACTGTGCTCGGCACTGTGGCAGGAAAGAGAAAGAGAGGTAGACACAAGAAGAGCTGGGGAACCAATATCAAGGACTGGATGGAGCTTCAACTGACAGAGTGCACAAAGCTAGTAAAACACAGGATGGAGTGGAGGAGGATTGTTAGAGCATCTAAGGGTGCCTATATTCAAACAGCAAGGCTGCTCTGACACACTGTAATTACAGCACATTGGAGCAAAGTTGATTAATTGAGTCCACTGGAGTGTGGTAATTACCACCCTCCAACGGACTCCAGCATCTTGTGTATCAATGTCCCCACGTATAAAAATGGCAGCAGTGTACTTTAAGTAAAGCTTGTTCGATGAGCTTTCATTAAAGCACCTCTGCTGCTAATTTTAAGTGTAGGGACACTGATGCGCAAGATGGTCCAGGTGCTTTAGTTAGAGCAACTCTTGGAGCCACTCAAATTAAAGTGCCCCACTCTCCTCCCTCCACTCCTGGAGCACATGTATAAATGCTCTAATGGTCACAGTGGCCTTGGGACTGACTGATTTGAGTTGACTTTCTATCCATGCTACTATTGGATATAGATCTACTGTCCTCTGCTGGCTTTTATTCCCTGCACATGGAGAAGGAAAGGTTCAATAGGCATTTCCCATCTGAAACAGCAGTAAATTCATCTGCTGTTAAAAGTTCTTGGGAAGTTAATGGAGTTAAGGCAGGGAAGAGTGTTGTACGTATAGCTAGTCTGGATTGGAGATCACAGGTCACTTGGGGTGTGAACCTACAAATGTTTCTGTGTGTGAGGGAAGACGTTCCTGCCATTAAAGGGCAGGGCAGTACACTGGGGGGGCTTGGGTTTCACTTTGGTTTTGCCATAGACTTCTCTCATGACACTAGGCAGGTCATTCATTCTGGTGGTCCATTTCCCAGTTCCCTGTCTGCAAAATGGGAATGTTAAACATCTTTACCTCTGAGTGTGCAAGGAAATATTCACCAGACTTTAGAAGGTCTGCTCACAGAGATAGCGGTCAGGACAATACTGAGGGGTTAGCAGTCATGCTGGTGAGTAAAGAAATGAAAAAGAAAGGGTGCAACATCAGGCTTGAAGGTCTCCCGTATCACTCAAACACAGGAAAGGATCCAGTTTCAGTCTGGACAGGAAGAACGCTATGAGGCACTGGAATTACAGAGGAGGCACGCAGCAGAGCTAGTGGAGTAAGCATTGGTCTGAGACCAGGAGACTCTTCTCCTGGCTCTGCCACTGGTCCACTGGATGACCTTGGGCAAGCCACTTTTTCACCCATAACTTAGTTTCCCCATTTTCAAAAGGGAAATAATGATACTGACCTTCCACACTGCACTTGAAGATGTACTAATGCACTACCTAAGAGCCAGGTTGGGTGTTATCACTTCTATGTCCAGTTATAGTCTGCTCTAGAGAAGTAAAACATAAAGAGTTAAACTGTTTAAACTGTACAGGTGAGGTCAAGTTCTGGTCCTGCGTTAGTGATGCAACCCTTGCTTGCTTTAATGGGAGAAGACCTTGAGCATTAGCATTGTCAGGCTAATGTATGTACTGAGCTTCAGAGGTGGAATAGCCAGGGCCTGGGCCCTAGCTGGTGGTAGCAGCAAGCCTGGGCTGGCAGTGGTATCTGTGGCTGCTGCTTTTCATATGCCCCTTCTAAGTGGGCATGTGGGGTTGGTACCCCAATTGCCCGCTGCACATTATGCTACAGCTGAGACCAGTTCCTTTATTAATCTCAGATCTGTGTTTCCAGCAATGAGGGCGACTTCACCAGCAGAAATAGATTTGAACCAGGGGGTTTTAGGACATCACCAAAATTTGCCAGCTTTGTTTGTGTGGATGGGTGAGAAAGGAGGAAATAGATTTCAGTTTGGACCTAGTTCAGGACTCAAGTTTGAGAGTTTGGACTTGACCTTCCCCAGAATTCAGCCATGGGGTACCGGCCTGAGCTCAGCTCTCATTCAGAGTGCTTTACCCATGAGATTGTTGTCATGCTGGCCTATTGCTCTAAGGCTGAAAGATGCTATGACACAGATTCAACTTGGGGGGTCTAGACCAGTGTTTCTCAACAGGGTGCATGGCACCCTGGGATGCTGGAGATCCTTTTCAAGGTGCTGTGGGGTGCTGTGGGGTGCTGTGCAATATTGGCATTGTTAAGCAAGCCAACCCCTATACATGACTCATGAGGGAAACCTAGAGATTTCCAATATGAATCCATAGTGTCAAGAACATTCTGCTCTGCTGTAGCCTTTAGTTTTTTGCAGCAAAAGAACTGATCTATTATTTTTCTGTAGTTAAGAAATGAGTGAAAGCAAAGAGCTGGCATTTTCCCAGGGTTGCCTGAGTCTAGAAGGTTGAGAACCACTGGTCTCGACAGTCTCTGCCCTGCTGTGCTCCCCAGGCAATGCAGGAAGAGAGAGCAGCCTTAGGCACTTTCCTCAGGATTGTCTAGGCTTGGAAGAAGTTCCAGGTGGAAACTTTGAGAGCCTTACCATGGGATGTGGGGACAGTAACCTTCCTGCTGCTGGAAATGGCCAGAGCAGCTAAGAAATTGCATGGCTGGGGCAGGGAAGGCAGCATAAACTGGGCAGCTGGGAGGATGCACTGATCCATTGTCTCCTTTCAGTAGCCTTTGCCTACAACTAAAAACTGCTTCAGCCCTCCAAGCAAAAAAACCCTGAGGGAGAACAGACCATAGGCCCCTGATTCCTCACCCAGCTGCTTGGGGCTGTGCTCCCTGAGGGGCACAGGCAGCCAGGCTGATGTTGTGGAAAAAGGAAGGAATTTATATGGATAATTGTAAAGCTTCATCACCATTCCTCCAATATATAAAATGCTTGTTGCCAGGATATAATAGCAAGCATGTATCAGAGCTACGTACGATATACTGATTGAATCTTTACATTTGCAAGCCATGAGCTCTTGGCAGTGCTTCTAATAGGAAGTCTTCCTGTGTATGCCTTATGGGCTTGTTAAAAAGATATTTTTCAGCCCCCAAACAAAAATGCTGAATAGAAAAATAAATATATAGAATCTCTTGGGCAAACCAAGAGTGTGCTGGAAAGTGTGCGTGACAGGAAGGGGTAGCCTACATTTACTGATTGCCTGACAGAAGAACTTAATTCTGAAAGAAAACTGGTTTTGTGAGCAAGACAAACAGTAGAGGGCCTTTCTTCTGCCTGTACTGCATGGGTCACCCAGATTAAGATTATGTTTACACTTGGGGATGAAATGCAAAGGCTATCAGCAGAATAGCCTTCTCTGAACTGCATGTATATGCATACACTAAAAACATGGAACAGATTTACAGCTCGACTGCTACAGAAGAGATCTGGCAAGTACCAGCTCAGAAGGGCAGGAGGAGAGAACCTGAATATTTTGCTGGTATTGTTAGGTATGGGCAAATTCACATGCTTCCTCTGTGACCCTCACTTTGCTATTGTAGGATGATTTCACTCTAATACTTGTGTTTATGATAAGGGGGTTTAGGAGAGAGAAAGAAGAATTGTGAAATGGGGAAGAGAAGAGAAGGTACATAGAGGATACATCTACATGTTGCCCTACAGTGACATAGCAACATGCTACATCACCTTACAGCATGCTATGGCAACATAGCAATCACACAGGTCTACACAGGATCACCAGCTATGTTGCCATAGCGGCATGCTCCCTGGATATAGTGTGCCACTATGGCGATGTAGCAGTGAAATCTACCACACAGCACAGTAACCACACATACTGTGCCATGCTTTAGTACTTCCAAAAGTACTAAAGCACAGTGCCATGGCAACATGTAGACTCACCCAGAGAGAGATGCTCAGCTCCCCAGGTGGAGGAGGCAGATCACACACAGGAGCTGACCTAACCAAATGAGTAGGATTGGAAGAGGAAGGGACTGTACAAAGAACCCCAAGTTGTGGCTGCCTTCCTGCAGGCAGGCGTTCACCTATCCCCAGTAGAGCGTTGGTGTCTTTGTAGAGAGCCATTGTGTATACTTGTGCGAGGGATTTGGTTTAAAATCCATCTCTCTTGGGGTGGGAGAGTCTGGGGTAGGGGGTGGGGGGAATGAGGGTTAAATTAGAGGAAGTTAAATCAGTCAGACTCTACAGATTCCTTTCCTATCTCTGTGTGAGATGACTGTGGACAGCTCTAGTGTGGAAGTGTGGAACTCATCGACACCAGATGTTGGGGAAGCTGACAGTTTAGCCAGATTCAAAAAGGGATTGGACAACTTCTTAGAGGAAAAGCAAATCAGTAGCTATTGAGCATGGGAGTTAGGGATACAGAGTCTGAATTAGAACTTCCTAGACCTTAAATGGTTAGAGTCTGCAAGCAAAAGAGAAACAGTGGGAAAACCCTGCCCTGGTCATTCCTAGTTCACTCTCCCCTTCAGCATCTATTTTCTGCCACTGTGTGACACAGGACACTGGGCAAGATGGACCTATGTTTTGACCCAGGAATTGGCAGTTTGTCTGTTCTTATGGTCTTACTATGTTCTGAAGCTCTGACAAAAATGTTTGTATTCCTCTTGCACTTAGAGTGAGTAACTTTGGGGCATTTCATCAAGCCTGATTTGTGGCTTGGCCCTTCAATATTCTGGGTTCTTACACATGCCACTGAGCTCATGGAGTGGTCAAGATACCTGTGACCTTTCAGGACTGAAGTCTTAAAATCTAAAGGTGTGCCAATTATAGAACTAGTTATACAATTTATATGGTCTCTCTGTCTTGAGAGCCTGAGCGCTTCATGATCTCATACTTAATGTTTTTAGATTAGAAAGTGTGGCCCAAGCTGGAAAGTTCAGACTCATATTCAGCTATAAACCTCCCACAGAGAGATCCATGTGTTGGCTGCACAGAGTTTCTCAAAATTTTGATACCAAGGGCACACTTTTGTCTGGATTAAAATTGGCAGCACATTCCACTCATACCCAGAAAGGGTGAAACTTACATCATGCAAGACTTGCACAGTGGTGCCCAACATTTTGACCTCATGAGACAGATGGGCAGCACTGGGTTGGTTTGGAGGGCAGATCCAGTCTGTGGCCCCAACCCCATTGCATGGGGCTGGAGCCCCATCCTGCCTCACAGGGCCTAGAAATTTGGCAGGGGGAGAGCAGTGGCAGTGTTAAACACCTTCACCTCCACAGCAAATTTCCAGGTCTGTGGGGAGCCCCATGGACCATATCTGTTACTACCTAAGTATAATTTTTCACTGCACACATCTGCAGGTCTTGTGGTACACTAGTGCGCTGCAGCACATCATTTAGAAATCAATATCTTGGCCTATCTCTGCTTTTGGATGCACAAAAGCATGTATTCCCCAATGTGCAATCTGTTTCTGTTTAAATTAACATCCAAGTTGAGATGTATGGGATTTGATTTTCAGTAGTTCTGAGTACTGGCACTACTACAGTCATACCAGAAATAGCAAGGAAGTGTGGAAGAGAAAGGATTAAGAGAGGCAGAAAAGGAGAGAAAAGAAATAAAGAAGGGATACGGGTGCATGGGTGTGGAAGGCAGGAAAAGAAGGCATGGGAAATTTTGTGGGATCAGATCTGCTTTTATGGCCTACAGCTACTGGAATAGCCATAGGGCTGGAGAGGATGCTTAAGTGACAGAGATAGACTAAGTAAATATATGGTATCATCAGGGACCAGTGCATAATGAACATCTCATGCTGAAAGGGAGAAATACAGTATGGGAGCAGTACTGTCTTAATTCTCTGCTCACCTCCCCTCAACCAGAGCCCAATAACCCAGAAGGAGGAAAAAAATTCATATCTTTTAAAAGTCCTCTGTTACAGAGAGAGAAGCGGCTGAAATCTCATTCCAACAGTACTGAGGCTGACATACATGATCAAAAGGCCTCACGCATCTCTGGGGATTGTGAGGCTGCTGAAACTTTGTTGGAAAAAATAGAGTAAGAAGAGAGAAGCCATTTTGGAAATTCTGGAATGGATGAGAAATTGTACAAAGTCTCGCTCTCTTTGGATTATGGTCTCAGAGTCAAATTTCTGTTAAAAGCACTTCTAGTTCAAGAACCCTTTTCTAATGTTCAAAAATCTATTTCTGGATCAAATGCTAAGCATAGGAGTTTGCAAGAGTTTCTGACTAGATTTAATTAGAGGCTGTGATCTCCAGGGATATTTTACATAAAAAATGAATGGAAATGTACAAATGGAATCCAAGGAATTTCTACTAACCAAGTGAAATACACCTAAGCCTTTCCCTTCTGCCCTTTTTTATAATGAAACAAGCACCTGAAGGCAGAGAGGAGGAGGATGGCAGTGTTTTCCTGCCATCCTCCTCCTGCTTTTCACTTTAAAAAATATGAGGAAGTTCGAATTCAGTTTTCCCTGGTGCATTTAAATTGAGTGTTGACAAAAGTGAGAGAATTGTAGAAAGGTTGTGTGGAGAAAAAAGCCCTTCCCCTTTCACTTAATCAAGTTTCACTTACACTTACACACCATGCTCATTGCACTGGAATTCTCCAGGCTTCTGTTCCAGAAAAAGGAGATAGATGAGAGCCAAATAATTTAGAATCTAACAAATGGAGGAAAAAAAGTGCTCTTTTTTCCTACCATGGTACACCCAACAATGCAGCGATATGTGGTAAAAATCCCCTTTCTTTTTCTCCTCTACATTTACATTTATGTAAAATCCATTCCTCTGTCAAAGATTGTATGCTGTGTAAGTGGGACTTGCACAGTACATTCTACGAGGCCTCTGGACAATGGGGTATTCCATCCCTTAAAAATACTATAAGCTAGATTGTCCTGCATGGGCAATCATGACTCTGCATGTTGGTCTAAGGACATAGGCAGACAAGGTTCCTTGGGTGAATCTGATATCTTTTATTAGACCAACCCAAATAGTTGGAAAATAATTATTAAGCAAGCTTGTGGGTTCAAAAACCCTTCTTCAGGCTAAGGAAGTTACAGCAGTTGGTGTGTGCTTTTCCTGGATGGAATATAGTTAAATTCAACTCAGCCCACATCCCATTCTTGTATCCTGTAATTTACTGTATAAACAAGATGTTCATGCATTCACTTCTTTTCTTTTTTAGAAGTTTACCAAGCAAACAGTGTGAGACCAAACAATTAAAATCCTAAATTAATCTGCATACAATCAGGCATTATCATGACTAAAAGCCTCTTTCAGTTCAGCTGGTTATTCTTCTTTATGCTGACAAACCACTTGGGGATGCTCATTTTCACTGGAATGCAAATTATTTCCCGTTGTGAATACAATATTGCATCAAACAAGTTAATGGCCACATACATCCATTTAATGAAATTCCTATAAAATAGAGGTTTTAAAGACAGTAACTGCTAGAAGAATACAAAGTAAGTGATGGTTTGTATATATGTATGTGTGTGTATATCTCAAATATAATATATTTTACTATTTATCTTTTAACATATTCCTTTCTACACTTAGGCCAGATGCTAAATAAACCACTCAGTCTGCAGTTGGTTGTACTGGAAAATTAATACAAGTAGGCTATGGACATAAAATGTAAAAGCTAATCCCAAATAACCGTAAGTATGGATATTCAACTATTTTCATTCAATCTAAATACTGTAGTGACATGCATACATGAATACAGACACAAGAAAACAAGAAAAGGAAGATACTTTTGAGGTTAAAGCATGGGATTGGAAAGCCTGAGCTCCATCTCTCACTGTTCCACAGACTTCATGTGTGACCTTGGGCAAGTCATTTCATCTCTACATCTGTTCTCCATCTGTAAAATGGGAAGTGCAGCACTGAACTCTTTCATTGCTGCAGGCCCTAATTTTTTGTCACTAAAAGCATTTGGTCTCTTCAGAGGGAAGGTCCTGAGAGTATTATAGACATAGATATAGCACATAGAAGAGAAAGTGAAACATAGTAGCTAATTGCCAAAGTCAGCCTGCTTACTTCGGGGTCCAGAATTATTCCCCAATGCAGTGGTCACCAGAATGACACCACCACACAAGATGACACTGACTTATTGACTCCAAAATCAGCCGCCAGTCATAGGCTGATTTGAATCCACCTGTCAGAGGGACAGAGAGGACCAATAATTTCCCAGAAAGAAATTGCTATCATCCCCCTTTGCTTTCTCCATATTCTTTCTCTTGGTTGTAGGATCTTCTGGATAGAGAACATTGCTTATTCTCTGTTTGGTTAGTGCCTGGCACAATGGGACTCTGATCTTGGTTGGGGCCTGTAGGCAATACCCATAAAATGAATAATTAACAACAGACACTTCAGACTAGGTTTGAAAGAAGTAAAATCACAGTTCACTGCAGTTGAGGATGCTTAGCACCTTGGGCATATGAGTCCACGTATACACAAGCAGCACAAATAATTTGTATCACTATATCATATACGGATACATACACGCCTTGTGGATGGAAAAGTCAATCACAATGACTAACATTTTCAAGGGCTCCATATAATCTCAGTACTCAGCTTAAAGGCACTGAGCCCAGGTAACTTTCACTGAATTTTATAGGTACCTGGCATCTTAAAAATGAAGACACTAGTTTTATGAATATGCATTCAGGACCCTAACCTTAGAGCCTCTATAAAAATGTTGAACTGTATTTACTACCATGTATTTTATTCAGATAGAAATTATTTCTTTTTTATTTGTCAGTTGACAACCCAGTTTACCAGTCATATTTGATCTATTTATTCTCTTAGCTCCAAATCCATGTTGAAGTATAATCAATTTATGATTCAGTCACTGTTTGGTCCATGTCAGCCTCTTCCCTAACTCAAGAACAAATTGGATCTACCTGAGGTTTGCAATGAACTTTTGTGAAACTGTAATAGCTCTGCCTCAGCCAGTTTGGCTTCACCTGCTTCTGACAACATTTTGGTTTATGTTTTAATAGGACAGTGGAACTAGATGATCTTGTGCTGACTGTTTAAACTTGCATTCTGCTAAACATTCGGCAGGAGTACAGGGGTTTTTTTTGCGGAGGGAGGTTGTACTGAGTGAGAAAAAAGAATACATTTAGCTTTGTTATGCTGGAACTGGCTGCTGAAATATGCATATTATATTAATAGGTACTTGAAGTCCATCTTTCAAAGAACTTCAAAAATATGACACAGTGGGAATTATCATCTCCATTTTACTGAGGTAATGGGGAAGATTTTCGAAGGTACCACAGGGATCTCAGTGCCCCCAAATGCCTAATGCAAGTCAGTAGGAATTAACTTCAAGCTTCCCATTGTGCCTTTAAACCAGTGGTTCTCAATTTTTTTAGATTCAAGGCACCCTTTAGATTTGAGGCACCCCTTGAAAAATGCCAGCTCTTTTTTTTTTTTGCCCATTTTTTTGATGGAAAAATAATAGAGCAATTTTTTCTGTTGCAAAGAACTCGGACTACACCAGAACGCTTTTGACACTAGGAATTCCTGTTTGAAATCTCTGGGTTTACCTTGGGAATCATGTTTGCACGCTTAATAGTGCTCACACTGCATAGCGCCCTGCAGCACCCCAGAAAGGCGCTCAAAGCACCCCAGGGTGTTGCAGCACCATGCTTGAGAATCACTGTTTTAAATCAATTGGGCACCTATACATATGCCTGACACCTGCTCCAACGCGCTCTAATTAAAACACATCAGAGCAGACAAGATTGAGTCTGCTGGAGCATGCTAGTTAGCATGTTGTAGCAGCCTCAGCATCACATGTATTCCGTGTCCCAGTGCTTCAAAATGGCAGCATGAGTGCTTTAACTAAAGGTTGTCTGACAAGATTTAAAGTGGACCCACTACCATTTTGAAGTGTAGGGATGCTGAATACATGAGATGCTGTGGGCACTTTAGGTGCTCAGGAGCTGCTATAAGTAAAGCACGCTCCCACCTCAGAGCACATGTAAAGGCACCCTTACAGACTAACAAGAAATGACTCACCTAAAGTCATAGAGAAAGCTAGTGCTAGAGTGAGCAACAGAAATCAGTCCAATCTGATGGTACTTAAGGAGAAGAATTGTGCATAGACAAAATATTTAAATCAGTTTCTTGGCCAACAACCAACTGCTAAGTCCAAACTGGAGCAGACAAAATATAATTTCTAACATTAATTTTCACTATTGTTACACAAATGGTAAGTCTTTATGTACAATAGGAGTTGAAAGCTATTCTTGTATTCACTTCTAACAATGTTATTCTGGTTAAGGTGCCTTGCTGTGGCTCCTGAAACATGAGGTTGAGCCCTGGATTTGTGCTAAAGGTGCCAGTCAACCTAACTATGAATTGAAATCTAATTGTTTGGGCTGGGGAACCAGAGGCAGTCTGACATGATTCTAGCCACATCACTCTCCTGTGTGCCATTGGCAAGATCTAGCCTCCTTAACCATGCTAGCCAATATGTTGCTAAGACTCAGGAGGACATTTGATCTCATTTTTGAGATAATGCCCATAATGGCTGTAGAAAGCATAATGGCTATCAGTAGCTTCACTGTCAGTAGCGATTCCCTTCTACAGATGATAAGAGTAATTCAGAAGTGCTCCAGCTTTTTTTTTTTTGGGGTGGGGAAGGGAGGAGGGAGAGTGGTATGCCTTTCCTTTCTGAAATTAAAAGTTGCATGGCATGGTTGTGCATATATAAATATATATTTGTATAATATCATCATACATCATGATATGCTATTTGATATAATATGATAAGATATATGTGTTATATACTAGATTACTTTAGGAAAGGCATTAAAACATTAAAAAAAATATTTAGGGCAATTGTTCGAAGCCAGGCATAAAGAAGCAAAGTGAAGTCTTGACCTATCTCATTTATTCTGTCAGCGTGATTTGTCATTACAGAAGTTTTCCACAGCATGCATTGGGTTGAATGGTTACACCAATAATGAAATAAACTGAAGTACAAGTGAGCATTAATATATTTTTTTAAATTAACCACATAATAAATTGGAGTCAGCTTGGTTGGTCAGCACAGTTATCAGGCTGATTCATATTGAGTATCTGCCCCTCTCAGGATCCCATGAGTTCCACCTTATCAGAGCTGAGGGATCCCAAGTGCATAATTTCATCGACAAAGGAACTTATCAAATTGCAGAATACCTTGAGAAAGAGCTGATTCTAGTTTGGTAGGTCTGAGATTTAAGAACCAGAGATAGGAATGCTTAAAAAAAGATGGTTTGACAGACTCAGAAGCCATCAAAACATTTGCATATTGTTTGGGTATGCAGTTCATTGAATTACTGTGATATTTTTTGATTATTAGGGAGAAATTTTACATCAAGGACAATCCTGATTTGAATCCTATGTGTCACTAATTTAGCTTGGCTACGTTGTTAAAGATGGCAATTTGTATTGCATTACCCTGGAACTATTTGTTTCTGGAATTTGCAAGTGCTGAGCTGCTGTATTTATTCTAAGTACTCTCCCTTGAGATGGCTACTCTCAAAAGTGACTGACAAAAGTGATACGACAATTCGCACTTACTGTCTCTCTGCATCATGAAATTAATTCTCTGAACTGCTCAGGCCATAATACAACTCTTGTACTTAAACTTGCTGGTACTAGAGATGGAGAACTGGCCTCCCCTCTTGGGCAGTACTGATGCAACATGAAGTTTTAATGGGGATGTACAGATGTAACAGAGTTGAACTTAGTGAGCAGCTCTTGCCAGGAGACTAGAAGTAGGAGTGGCCACTCCATTGGTCTTTAGCACTGGAGGACTACTTCAGATAACTAGAGGGGAAACTTGCTTTTCCCATTAAAGCAAACCCATGATGGCTGAATATGGGAAGTAGGTCTACTGAGTAAGAGGATGCTATTTGGAGATAGTCCCTTTCAAAGGGGATAAAAGGGGAAGAGAGCAAGAAAAGAATTATCTGTTTGTATTATGAGAGCATCTGAAGGCATTGATCCAGACCCAGTGTCCACTGTGAGTCATATCACACCAGAGAGACAGTAAGCACTGCAAGGCAAGGAGTATCTAAATGGACAAAACTATGAATGGGAAGGGAAATGCCACAAAAATGTAATTGAGAGGTCATGCATGACTTAAGTCAAGGTCATGCAAAAAATCACGGCATAACCAGGAATAGAAGTTAGGTCTCCAAGTTCCATCTTAGGGCTCTGTCAACCAGACTAAGATGTTGTGTAGCAGACAAGTGAGGGGCTCCTGGTGAAACCACAAAAAAGGACAGTTTCATTTCATAGTGGAACATCAGCACAAAAATGTAATGTGATTTTGAATGGTATCTCCTCATTGTAAGACTGCCAGCTTGTTCCTCTGACTACTGAACAAAGCCTAATATGCCCCTACATTTCACTTTTCATGTAAAAGCTCATGCATGTCAAGAATTCACATAGCACAGCTGAAGGCTGAGACTGTCAACCCTTCTTATGCAGAATAAGGGAGTCATTCATATGCCTGCTTAATGTACTTGCTATCCGGGATGCAAAGAACTTGTGGGGATTAATGCACTGAAATATTTACATGGGTTTTTTTTAGCAATCTTTATACAAGCCACAAGGAAAAATAATTCAAAAGAGACTCCTTACATTGTAAGAAAAATATACATAAGATTTGGTTGGGTGGAAAAGGGAAATAAGCATATTTATAGAAGAAACAGTAAGAACCTTGTACCTGTAAATAAACAAATGAAAGGAGGAGGAAAATGTATACATATCTTGGACAAGAGATTTGAAATATTTGCTGAAATCAATACCCAGTTGGATTAAATAGTCTTGCCATCAAGAAGGTAGTTGGAGCATCTGGCCAGAAATTAATGTGAGAAAAACATTTTGAAGAAATAGGGTAGCTGCAATTTTTCTTTTAGGGCTGATAATCATTCTCCTTTCAAAGCAGTCTTGCTCATTCAGGAATGCAACAGAGATTACTAATGCAGCAAAACCGATTCTGCAGCCAAATCAGTTAGAACAGAGTAAACAAATCCATTCTCAGTACAGCTAGAAAGAAAAAGCAGACTGTGTTTGAGTTCTAGCCGAAGCCCATTCAAATCAGTGGAAATCTTTCTAATGCAGAAGAGGCGTTGGATTAGACACCATGGTCCAGATTCTCAGAGGTCAAACTCTTTCGTTACTCTGCTGCTGAGATGGTTTAGGAAGGTGTCCATAGAATCCAGATGACTAGAAAGTTATCTGTACTAGCCAAGAGTGAAATGCAGTGGAGAAAAACAGCACACAGGTGCCTAAGTATTCATCTGGCCAAAGATGGGCACCCATCTTATTGCCCAAGTTCAATGTTTAGACATGTCTGCAAAAAAAGAGCCAAAGAGCTGGTATAGCCTGCTGCAGACTACCCAAGAACCTAGTGGTTAGATCGTAAACTTCAAACTAAATGGACCTGGGTTCAAACCTCTCCTCTGGTTGATTAAGACCAGGCACCCACACACATTCCTAGTAAGCATACAGTCTGCCTGGTCATCTGGCATTCTGCTGCATCTCTTTCAAACTTTCTTGTTGGTACTGTTCTACTCTGCATAAATTAATATGTTAGAGCAGGGAATTGAAACTCAGCCTCTCCCATGCAAAGTGTGTGCCCCAACTGCTATGACAGAGGGAGCTTTTCCTCTTTCTCAGTGTTTAATTCTGTATACAACATAGAAACGTTCCACCAGGAAAGACTGATGTATCCATCCTAGAATAGCTAATAGCCTAGTGGTTAACAAACTCCACTAGAACGTGGTAGCCTAATAGCCTGCTGCTATTAGGCTATTCCACAGTGGGATTTGGACTCATGAATATCTCAGGTTATTAATAAGATGGACAAGAGATTGTTCCAAGATTTGTGGGCTTCAGAATGAGTCAGGGCTCTAAGTTATGATGGCAACATCAGTTCTTGGGTAGCTTTGCATTTGCCTACAGTAAAAAGCACCTACAGCAGTGGGGTTTTTGGGGGGTCAACCTTTTGGGCAGGTATGCCACAAATTAGCCCCGCACCCTCCCTAACTGCCAATCCAATCCCTTTCCCTTATTCAAGCAGCTGCTCTGCTTCCTACACTACCTACCACTGTGCTGCCAGCCCCCTTGTCTGTTGCGTGTCACACAGACTGCCTGTGACATTTGTGGCACTTGTCCACTGCAGGTTGGCTACCCTGACCTAGGGAATTTACACATTTTCAGGATTGAACAGCAGGTTTGAGGATGTTACGGACAGTTATATAGTGGACTGAGGTGCCTGAGTACCTTTTGAGATCTAAGCACAGATACTCTTGTTTCATATTTGATAGAAAACCTTGTTTGAGTTTCCCAAAACTTTTCAGAACATGTGTACATGGATATGGAGAAGAATTTTTTTTTTTAACTTACTAAAGAGTTTTCTAAAGTGTAATGTTACCCTTTTTTTGATCATACTCTGGTTAGTTTGGGTTAATGCCCTGGTTATCTAATGATGACCTACCTTTAAATATTAAGTTCTTTTGTCATTCCTAGTGGAAAAACATTCAACACTAACTGTAAAACCATGGTCTCCAACTCTTACCCTCCTTTTTCATTTTTCTACCTTTTCCCTCCCTCACATCCTTAGTTCTCCTCTTTACATCTACCTATTGTTTATTTCTTTGTCCACTAAAGCTGCTTTACTCCTTTACTTTTTAATTGCAAAAAAATCTCACTTGACCACTTTTCCTTTGTCTCTTGTTCCTTTGATCTGTTTCTGCCTTCTTTTTTGATTGTTTCCTTTGATAACTTCGGGTGTTTTAGTTCCTTTCTCTTGCATCTTTCCAATATGGAAGAAATATCAATTTATAGTTCAGCAAGGTACCTGCACTCTGAAGTTTAACAAAGGCTCCTTTTACTGGATATTGCAACCATAAATTGACACATTCTTTTCCATCACAGAAGCTGACCGGTCTTTGTTTTTAACAAACTGTCGTAAATGTACCGGGGTTAACAGTAGCATCCAGAAACAGTTCAGTACAGAAAATCAGCTTTGTACTTTACAATGCAAAACAAGCAATCAGCTATTATGTATCTAATCACCAGCATAAACAGCTGATCAGTGCTTCAAACAGAATTATAAAAAAAAAAATATGAGGCAGCTAGAAACAGCAATAATGAAAAGAAAATTGGTAAGATTAAAAATAGTTGTGTATGAGTAGATACATGAATGCAAAGTTTTAAATTCAATAATCACCTCTAATTGTTAGGGAGAAATTAATGTTGCAGATATCTGCAGCCTAGTTGCCATGGTAGAGAGCTCTAGCTATGGCAGAAAGCCAGGTACACTATCTTAGAAATCTTAGCTGAATTTAACTCTTGACTTTATTCAGTCAAGGTTCATTACTTGGTGTGATTGTGTCAAGTTAAATTAATACTTAGATTGCCTTAGGCGCCAGTTTGGAAGTAATAGTATTAATCACTGGGACATTGTGGCAGGTGGATAATGGACGCTGGACCTGGGGGAACAGAAAAAAACCTTCTTGACCAATCTCATTTAATATCTGTGGTCACATGAAGTCTTGCCCAAGTCCAGCCTTGCTTCTCAGGTAACCACTCCAGGGAAATCAGGATTTTTGCTTCTCAGAAATCATTGAAATCTCCTGTTCTTAAAGCTCAAGAACATCTGAGACAGTGGATATGTATCATTCTTTCACCAGAGAACAGTTTTCAGGATCTCATTATGCAAACTGTTAAGGTTCTTCTCTCTCTTGGCCAGACTTGTTATATAAATCTGATGCATAGCAGTTTTTGCCTCTGGAACTTACTTTAATTTTCCCTACTGACTTCTTTAAGCCTACCTATGTGGGTTTTTTAACCTAGAGTCTGTAGTTGAAACTCATCCTTGAACCAGTGTTCCATGAGTGCTGTCACACAGCTTTGTGGAGTTATTTTACAAAAATAAAAGGGGGGGAAGAGTGGAGGGATGGACTCAGTCTCATCATGTTAATCAGAGTAAATTGGTTGGTATTGCAGAAACCTTTTCAGCATTGAGACCCAAGTCTTTTAACCCTAGCAATATAATTCATTTACTGACATTTTTGCGCTGAGTTGGCTACTCTGTAGAGAAACTTGGTACTGAGAGATGTTGAAAATAGATGTGTACTTTCTGGGACCAAGATGCCATCGTCTGTTTCACAGGTGACTGCTGAGGATGTATAATCATTGTGTTTTGCTTTGTCCATCTGCCAATATGTTGTTTTGTTCAATGCCAGTATCCCCCCAGAACTCTCCTGCTCTCAAATTCTGTATGTCCAGCATGCCTATATCCATTTGACTCCTAGACATTTTTTATAATACCAAGAATGCAAGAAGTGCATACAGGACTGGTCTCATCTCCAGAATATCTGCATGAATTTTAGCTTCTCCAGGAACCTCAGGGGTCCTGTACACAAGCACAGAGACTGCTCTAATGCACTGCAATTCCAGCAGGTTTGATTAATTACTGTACTTCAAGAGCCTCCTACATCTTGTGCATAAGTGTCTCTGTGCATTAAAATGGCAGTGGGGGCAAGTAAACTAAAGCTCATTAATACTATGTTGTATTAACAAGAGTGTCACTTGCAAATCAGGAGAAGCAATTCTTTCACTCTACTCAGCACTGGTGAGGCCTCACTTGTAATATGTTGTTTTAGGCCTGCTACTTCAAGAAGGATGTGGACAATTTGGAAAGAGTGCAGTGCAGAGCAGCAAAACTAGTTAGGAGCCTGGGAAGGAAGACTTATGAGGAAAGGCTGAAAGATCTAGGGTTATTTAGTCTGGAGAAGAGAAGACTGAGGAGGGATTTGATAACAGTCTTCAAATACCTGAAGAGTAATTATACAGAGGATAGAGATGGGCTTTTCTCTGTGGCAGCATGGGACAAGGACTAGGAGCAATGGATTCAAATTGCAGCAGAGAAAATTAGGGTTGGAGATGCAGAGGAACTTTCCAACTGTGAGGATGGTCAAGCTTTCAAACACGCTACCTAGAAAACATGGAATCTCCATCCTTAAAAGATTTCAAGAGCTGGTTAAACAGATACTTGGCTAGGACATCTTATTGAGGGATGATCCTGCTTTGAGCAGGGAGCTGGATTAGATGAACCTGTGAAGTCTCTACCAGCCCTACTTTCCTATGATTCAGTATGCAAAGCTAGCATAGCACATCTCAGTCTGACTTCCTCATACCATGTAGACTTACTGGAGGCACGTCTGAAAACTCTTACCCTTACACTCCCAACAGAGAAAAAGGGACTTTACTGAAAGAGCAACAACCAAGAACACTTAAAATGAACCATTTATTAAATCAAACTGTTATCTGTAACAGTTACATAAGTTACACAGCATGTTTAAGTCAGAAGATTTCACAAGGAAAAGAATTTTAAACTCTTTTATGCAGGCAAAATAGTACCACACAATATGTACCTGGGAGGGAAACCTCTAAACATTCAAATAAGGCATAATCATTTTAAAACAACAATAAAACAATAATAAAATTCCCAAAGATCCTTTCTTCTTTCCTGTGTTCAGTGCTGCTAACCATATGTACCTTCTTAGTGTATAGATGCCATTGAGGCAGTGATAGCTTGATAACTAGATTTAATGTTTTTAAAAACATTATCAAAAATGGAATAAGGCTCATTAGTACATACAGCTGCCCTTGGAATTTCAATCTCAGTTGCCTTCATTAACTTAAAATTCACAAAGTGCACAGTTAAGATATGCCAAAAAATTGAAACTGCTACTCTACCAACAGCTGCCCATGCTCAATACTTAGTGGTCTATTGGAACAAAATGTGTTCTTTCAAAAAAAGAGGTGTAAGAAAAGCCACTGTAAAACATTTAGTCTCAAAGATGCACTAGGAGTGTTCTTGTAAACTGAAAAGTAGAAAAACATGGATTATTTATGTAGTGTAAAGAAAAAATACAAAAACCACTAGAAATGACCATCAAACGTTTTCAAGGAACAAGCACCACAATGGACAGTAGCATTCGGCTTTGTAGTGTATACCGAAGTATTCATGTTACTCCAACCAATCCACTTCATCAAACTCTGAATCATCTTCTGAATCACTGTATTCCACAGCAATACGACGAGATAATATAGTGGCAACATCGTTCTCAATGCGCTCATGTTTAGCTTCTTGCTCCCGTTGCTCTTCAACTTTGCGTAGCTGAATACCTGAAGTGTATTAAGTCACAAATATAATATTTAGTTTTTCTCATGTAGTTGCATTCGATTTGCATGCTCAGTTCTTAAAATGCACTATAAACAAAAACAAACTAAGACTGAGAATACTACCTGTCAGATAGGTAGAGTATATTTTACTTATTTCAAGACAGGATTTGTCATACAAGCTTAGATCTAACATCCATATAATACATTGTAATATCCTGTCTCTAACAGTAACATATGCTTTAAAAAACCCTCTTAATTCTGCCATACAAGAATGGTGTGATTTTGATGAAAGAATTTTAGTGCTCGTCATCAAAATAGGTAAATTTGGTTTTTAAATGCATGTTTCCTGCTTACTTCCCCCCTGTGGTTTTATATACAGGGCAGACCTGTGATTGGTTGAATTGTTTAACTTTTTATTTCTGTACCTAAATGGTTTGGGATTCCTTGTGGGGTCAGTACTGTTCCCCTACTTCCATTTGATAGCTCAAGATAAGGTCCTTGCTGCTTTAAGCCTTTTTAAAATGATTGTTGAGTGTTAAGCTTACAATGTTATTTTATTGCAGTGCATTGCAGTAGCATGCGAGAGAGAAGCCTACGTAAAACCAGGATCAAAATTCATACACCAATCAATCCATTCTGCTCTTATCTAATTCTTTCTGAAAAATATTCCCAACATTTTTGTTTTTTACATAATTTGGTGGAAAGGTATCAAAACTAGGTAAGTTCACATATATAATGTAAAAATGAAGAGATAATTACCAGAAATCATCCACAAGCATATATACATTCTTAAAATAACTTTTATAAAGAATCACTTTTCTAACTTACACGCCTGGTAAGCACAATTATGAGCTGGAAAATATTTGTTGGCAATCTGCATATGATACAGAATACATAGCAGCCTCAGTTTCAAGATTTCCCTTCAGAAATCATTTTTCACGTACCATCTGTTAAGATAACATTAGCTTTACTAAATATCCATGGCCATTTTCTATTTTTCTTTTAATAGCCAAGCATTACCTTTTCGTATTGCTTCCAGCAGAACGCTTCTAGCATCGCTGATAACAGGGAGGGTTGATGGGTGGCGCTTGGGTTCAGGAGCAGGAATTACTTGGGATGGTGGAGATGGAGGCATTAGTGGGGCATGGGAGCCAGGGACAATGGTTGTGGGCTGAGGGTGCAGAACAGGGGGAGGGTGAGAGAGAGCTGCAACTGTGCCAGGTGATGAGGGCCGAATGCCAGGGGGAGGCAATGGAGGGGGTGGTGGAGGTGGAGGCAGTCCTTGCACTTCAGCCTGGGGAATTGGATGAACAGGTACAGCTTCACATACTTGGGCAGCTCTGGTGACTGGTGGAGAAGGTTGTGCTAGAGGAGGTGCAATTGGAGGAGGAGCTGGATGAAGGACTCCAGGAGCAATCTGGAGAGGAGCTGGTGGAGGTGGCACTGCTGGGGCTTGCAAAGCAGCTGTGGGAGGTGGTGGTGGTGGTGGTGGCACAGGTGGGGGAGGGGTGGAAGTCATTGCAGCTCTTAATGAAGAAGTTGACAAAGCAGATGGAAGAGGGGGGGGAGGAGGAGGCGGGGGAGTAGGGCTCACAAATACTGGTGTTCTGCCTGTTGCTGGTGACTGAGGACGATTTTCTATCAAACTTGTGGTGGAGCTGAAATACATAACGGAAGTACAAGTTATTAAAGCCAGAAAGTGAAAAAAGCATGAAAAAACATAGACTTATTTCTACGTATCAGTACTTAGGATTATATAAAAGTTTTATGCGCTGACTGTGGCATGTTCAAGACCCTTACAGTTATATAAAACCATATTACCTATCTAAACGGTCAGTCTAGTACTTACTGACATTTGTGAAACATACATAAACTTTGTGCCTTCATGTATCAGACTAATAACAGAGTTTGTCTTATTTTAAATCTTCATTTTTGCCTGAGTTTTCATACTCAGAGTGAGATTTCCCTACACCAAAGTGTAATTCCAATTCCAGAATATTTATTCAATGTATAGAACAAGATGTTAGTTTTGACCAACTGCCCTTTGTCTAAAGGGTTTTTTTTTTTTTACAGAATGAATTATAAAAGCCAATGTTGAAAATGATATGGATTTATGGTCCTCTGGTACAATGTCATTGATGTGTATTTTACAGAGGGTAATAGCTACATAGTGACAGTCCTGTTTAGTGCAGTGAGCTTTTCAATCCTAATGATGATGAGACAACTGTGTTATTTTTTAAAAGTTTTGAAAGGAATTAATCAGACAATACACTCAAGTATACAAATTTAACAATCAATTAACACATGAAAAAATGAACCATATAAGAAGTTTATTTCAGTACATGTCCCTTGCACAAAATAAATATATTCTCTTGCATAGCAACTAACCTATTTTGCTGCGGTAACAATACTATTGAATATACTCTCTTGTATTCTAGATAAAAAAGGATCCTTGTAAAAATTTAATCCAGAAAGTCTGACTCTGACCTGAAGTTAAAGGAAAAATATTGTCACAGTGCACGATGGCACCAAAAATTCCACTTGGAGTTTAGAGGCCATTAAGCAGCAGAAAAACAAACTAAAAGAGAAACAGCAGCTGTGTAATTTAACAAACATGACATTTATTTTTGTGTTTTGCTCTAAAGTCCCTCTTTCTTCCTCCAGACAGGCTGAAACCAAGTATAACAATAATTCTCCAAAGCGAAGTCCTGAGACCTATACCTTTTTGAAGGAGAAGATCCATTTACTGTGATGAAGTTACTGCCTAAACTGTTACTTGAAACTTTCTTACCTAACACAAGGAGGTACAGGTTTCACATCTCCTGCTCCATGCATTGGTGGAGGTGGAGGTGGCTCATGTGGTCTGACTAATACACGCTCCTCAGCTCTGTTCAATAGTTCAGACATCTGACTATAGGGTAATGCAGAAAGAGAATAGGTTCCCTCCATATGTTCCACGTAGGCTTGAGGTCTGAAAAAAACATATGCATTTTTCCCTTTAAAATGTTCTGATTATCAGACATAAGCATTAGTAGGAATAAACTATCCATTACTAAACTCACCAAATATTCTGTACTACAGGTTGATCTCTGAATTAAAATTCCCTTTGCACAAGAGTTGCTAACTGACCCAGGGTTTCAATTCTTTTTGTTGTTGTTTTCCTGTTCTGTTCTACTGCTTTTAGCTACTTAGAGGTTAAATAGTTTTTGACTGATAAGCCAAATGATTTTTAAAACACGATCTATTAATGTTTATGTTTGTTTAACTCCGTTAAGCCTAAATAATAAGGTAATTAAAAACTCCAGCACACTAAGTAACAGCTACATGCTGGTAATGGCTTGTGTTTTGCCAGTGTTGCATATTTTCCCAAATTTTATAGAATTCCTAATTTTAATAGTTTTACAAAAATTCTAACAAGAGATCAGTGTTTTTAAACATTCTATGGACACACTATTTTCAATTATTTTAAGTGATTAATTAGCGTGCTGCAAATGGGTATACTTTAAATTCAAGAACAAGGCAGTCTAAAGTTTACTATAATACAGCAGAAGTAAAACAAAGGTGCCTATAATGCTTAACTTACTTTAGTGTGCTATTGATGTTAACTCCTGGTATGAACTCTGATGGACCTGATTCAACACCAATTAAAATATAATTAATTATATTTTTAAATTAATGAAATTGAATTAAAGTATTAGTAAAGATCTAGGTCCCTTTAATAGAGAAAAAATATTTGCAGAACACTTTTTGGCTTCATCTTCTAGGGCTGTTTTAGCTTTCTGTAGAATCTATGCACATTATAACCAGTTTGTTCAGACCTCTTGTTCTAGGTTTCTGCAGCATCTAGTAAAGAGAGGTCCTGGTCTGTGACTAGGCTCTCTGGCACCAGGATGATGATGATGATGATAGTCACTGTTGATATGTAGGGGGTAGCGAGGGGGACAGCAAGGGGGCACCTACTCTAGGTGCAGATTTAGGCTGCATACATGCATTCAAGGCATCCAGGTCAACTCTCCCAGGTTTATTTTTCTGAGAAAAATTGGCCTGTACAGGCATTCAAATAAAGAAGCAAAGAGCCTCAGATGCTGGGCTGCCAGTGATCCCTAGTGTGTGCGACCCAGAGAGCTTTTTGAAGTGAATATGGGCAAAGATTGTTAGGGTCAGGAAAGATGGGAAAGGAATCTGTGCTATGCACAGTCTTCCAGCCTTTCACTTCTATATGCTGTTGTCTCAGCCGGCCAACCGGTCAGAGCTGACTGAGGGGAATGGCGTTTAATTAAGCAGACGTCAGGCAGGCTGGCAGATGGAGAGGAGAGATACAGCATATTGGTTGCAAAAATAACTTTTACTTAAGCTTTACTTACGCCGCCGGTGGCCGTGACACAGGCGGTAAAGTTGCTTGAGTAGTTACAGAATGAAGATAACGCAACAAGTTAACAAGATGAACCTGTAGACTCAACGGGCATGCAGGACAAGGGATACGTCAGGAACAGACGGGGAGATGTTGGTGGGTGATCAGTCCAGCAGCTTTTCTCTGCCGCGTGGCAAGGTCCTCTGTACCTTACCACATGTTCAGAGCTCTCCAACTTGGGTGGAAACAACGCAAACTTTTATACCTTTAGAATAGCCAATGAAAATTTGCCAAGTAGGAATACTTAATTAAGCGGAACATACTAAATGTAGAACAATGCCAATCATTTGGAGGGGCGGTCTATTGTGTCAGGGACACTCACTTAATTTGGTTATGACAGCTGTGTTCAAGCCCAGCTGCAGCTGGGCAGGAAGTATGCTTTTATGCTTCCCGAAACCTAATGCTGCAGTGCGATCCAGGCAGAGAACAAGCCAGGAACAGAACACATTCCCTAAATGCTTCAATGCTGGGTTTTCCTAAAACACACAGGGGATATGTTCTGCTCCCTGCTTAGCTGGGACTAATATAAGCTTTCCCTGCAGGAGGGGGAGAGAAGCAGCAAAGCACAGTGTCAGCCTGTATGGGAGTTCTATCTCCTGAGAGATATTCTCCAGGGATCTATGTCACTTGGGTTGTTCCCCCATGATTTTTCTCCCAGTGACTGCTTACTCTGTGAGAAAAACTATGAACTTCTGTATATTTGTGGTTTCTCCTGAGTGAGCAGGGACTCTCCTTGGAGAAACTGAATATCTGTCCAAGCCTTTAGGTCTCATACAGACATTCATTTTCTTCTGGGAGTATCAGTGCTCTCCCAGGAGAAACCATGGGCATAAAGCCATTAAGGCTTTTTCTCCTACAGTAAAAGTGGCCACTCCAGGAGAAAAATAACTTGAGGACAACCAGGGTTAAATCAATCCCAGGAGAGTTTTTCATGGGAAAGTGAATGTCTGTACATGTCTTGGCTTGTCTCAGAAGAGAACACAGTCCTTCAGCATTTCCCCCCTCCCTCCCAGGGATCAGTTGTTGCTCACTAGACTCTGCTACTCCAGCAGGAAGCAGAACATGGTCCCTTCACAATGCCCACATTGTGCTACAGGGAAACGCAGGTCGAGCATAGGCAGTCTGGATCAGCAAGAGCTGCTCTATGTACTACTGCCACCTATTGCCATGTAGACTAAGGAAGACTGCAAACCATGCTGAGATGCACCCTGGGGCTACACAGTGTCAGCACTGCAAGCTCTTTACTCTTCAGGGCCTCAGCATTTGAATGTCTATACATGTGGCTCTGGGTAATTTCTCTACCAGGAGAACAAATCTCAAAGAATTCTCCCAGGTTATCTGAATGTGGGTACACAGCCTTAGAAAGGGATTAAGAGTGGTCCCCAGAGAGCCTGTGCAATGTAGGCTGCTGAAGCTCTTGTGTCCAAAGCCCCTGCTGTTGCCTAAGCTAAGAACCACAACAGCAGCAGCCATGAACCCTCACTGTCTTGGCTGCTGCAGACAGGGTGCAGTGACCCCACACCACAGTAGCAGCAGCCAGAGTCTGAGATGTAGAATGAGGTAAGACTTGCTTGAATCCCCTCCTTCTCCAAGCTCTTTCTTATTACTGTTTTCTATGTCCTTGAATTTGCACAAACACTGCAGAGAGCAACATGGCAGGTACATCACTCAAAATGTTACTGCCAGCTAACTGCAAATATATTCTATGAAAGTAGAATACAGCATCTTGTGGCTTGCAGCTGGCTATCATCCAGCTACTGTACTTCAAACAAAGCTTAGATTCATTCGTGAGCAAATTCAGTGGTCTTACTTGACCTCAAAGTAGATATTGTTCACATCTGAACTGTCAAATACTAGTGGCAGTTTCTGCTCAAGGAAATTAGAAGTCTATAATAAAAGGGTTTTTTCTTGTTGCACAAGTGAAGTGCAAAAACAGGTCTGTGTATAAGTTTGTACAGATGATATTAGATTTTTCATGAGCAGCAATGACACACACCTCCGCATCTCCAATGACTTAATGAATTCCAGCAATATAAATTACTTTTTAAAGCGACAAGGTAATCATAAACCATTAAAAAACACATGGGCAAAGAACTTTAAAATTATCTTCTGGGTGAGGTAATTCTTTCACCACCATCACTTTCTGAGTACTGTGGCACATAAAACAGTCATCTACCCATTTCTAAGCATACTTGTAGTGTAAGAATAAGACATATTTAATAAAGGATGGACCTATTTAATAATAAGACATATTTAATAAAAGCAACCTTGTTTCAAAATGTGGAGCAGGGCCATTAGCGATTTCAATGTGCTTATGTAATAAATTAGCATCATCCTCAGCAAGCTCGGGACCTTGGGCTAACTTCTGCCACTCTCTCCGTCTGTCATGGGGTGCCCTTGGCACTTTTTCTGGTTCATGAGGACGATCTAGATTCTTCTGCTGTAAGAGTCATGCAAACAAAACTGACAATTAAGACAGGCTTTCTAAATAAGTCAGGATTTTAAAATAGAGTTGCAAAACAAAGAGAAGTATCTTGGTTATATGAAAATGAAAAAAAAACAACTTAAATCCAAATACAGTATGAAGTCAAAGCCTTGTAGAGGGAGAAGCTTAACTCTGTCCAATATTTAGTAGAAAATACAACAAACAACAACCTAGTGATGATCCTAAATTAATTCAAAACATGCTTGAAATGTACATTTATATTACATAAGGGTATTACTATGTTTGTACTATATTTGTCAGACAATACCAGCAAAACATGTAGCAATGACTCTCCTTAGTTTTTTATACTTTTAATTTTTTTAATTAAAATTGATCCCTTTTTACCATAATAATCTTAAATTAAACTAAACATTTCTAAAAATAAACCCCACAACCATTTTGCCATACGATTGTTAGGAGTTTGGATTTTAAAGGAATGCCAGAGAGATTGCTATATTTTTCATCAGAGTTTTATTAATTTTAAGTTATTATTATAAAGTTCAGAACATTTAGAGAACCCACTGTTAACTACAGTGAGACAGCAGGACAGCTCTATGCCCTTTTAATGGTGTTTTATTACAAAACAAGGTTGATTGGATTGAATGAATTCTGCCAGTTTCAGTAGGCTGAAAAGATTATAAATGTCTATCTAAAGGAATGAACTTTTAAAAATCACAGAACCACGGAAGTACCATATGCACAAGCAAATGCTTTCCAGGAAAAAAATAACCCAAGCTATTTAAGCCCAGAACATCATACCTTCTGCTTTCTTTTTTCTTTTCTCTTGTCTTCAGTGTCCTGCAACATCTTTTCTTTCCATAGATCAAAGAAATATGAGGGATTAGTGTAAAACTTCAAACCTTCTTTTCCATCATCCCTGCAAAAAAATGATCAAGACAGAATATAATATTTATTTTGCAACATATGGGACTAAATGCTGAGGCAACAGATAAGCATCTTAATGAGTGCAGTCTGGGCCCTTAAATGGTTTGCTAGATAATAGCGGTTAATTTGATTCACCCAAGCCTCAGGAGGTATTGTCCTTATAGTGCAAGGCTGTTCAGTCTGGCACAATGCTATATTAATGCAGCCTTACTGGTTTTGGTTCTGAGGTTAGTGCACAGAGAGCTGGTTCAGGGTGTCTCTCCATGGCACTGCCTTGTGCTGTACAGACATACCATTGGAACCTAAAGGCGTTTCCATGATATCTAGGGATAGAAAGGAAGTGGGTGAGGTGTAAATTGGAAAAGGAGGCTATAATCTAGACTAACACCCAGATAAACATAGTGTTCACCAGTGAAAGGCAGGGTAGTCTCCATCCCCATAATACTCCTGCATGATAGGAGCCCTCAGAAATAATATGCAGAACCACAATCTAGCATGCGGCCTCAATAATAAAAAAGAGCCTAAATCTCACCCTAAAACTGTGTGTGCAACCATCATGGATTTGATTACTTTGCATAGGTTATCCAAACTAGGTTCAGGAACAGAACCAAAGGAAAAGGATTAATCCTTTCCAATTATTTTTTCTTTTATCAGGTCATAGGATTCAATATGTTTGAGTGTGCCATGCCAGAAACTACTGTCAATGTTGCTCATGCTTTTCTTCCCTATTCTTGTGAAGTTTCTCTCAAACTAAGATCCAAATCAAAGGAGAAATATGCTTTACAGTCCTCCCTCATAGCAACATAATTTGATTTAAAAATGTATGTTTTAATTGGCTTTTTATCATTCAAGGAACTACAAGGTTTGACAGGTATGGAACTTGAGAATAACTTTTCTGTGTGTTACCTGGCAGAAAATTTAAGGTAACTTATAGGTCAGATTCTGCTACCTTTTAAAACTAAAGGACTGAAGGTCAGTGACACCAAGGCCCCCGCTGCGCTGGAACTTTGCAATAGGTATGAATTTCTTTCAGCCCCAGCAGAGTCTGCTACACTGATAGCTGCTGCAGTCAACACAGGCTCAACTGTAGCTACTGCCCCTTATCTCCCCAAGACAAAACATGAAGTGTCTGTCATGAGAGACTCCATCCTGAGGAGGACTGAGGGGACACTCTGCCACCCCGACCCCTTAGTTTGGGAAGTCTGATGCTTCTTGGGAGCCCAAATCCGAGACATTGAAGAGAAGATCCCTGAGCTCCTCCGGCCCACTGACCCCTACCCTATGCTCCTTATCCATGTGGGCACAAATGAGCCGTGTTCCCAAGCAGGTCATGAAGTGCTACAGGGATTTGGGAGCGGGGCTTAAGGGGCTGGGGGTACAGGTGATGTTTTCATCAATCCTCCCAGTTTCGGGCTACAGGCTGAGGATGGAGAGGAGAATCGAGGTAGTGAACCAAAGACTGTGGAGCTGGGGTCATCGGGAAGGCTTGGCTTCCATGACCACAGTCCATTCTTTCATGAGAGAGGCAATCAGCTGCTGGGAAGGGATGGCCTCTACCTCTCTTGGATGGGGAAGAGGCTCTTCTTAGCCAGACTGGTTGACCTGCTCCACCAGGTTTTAAAGTAAGCCTGCCGGGGGATGGTGGGGGATGGAGCAACCACGGCCGGCTCAGTGAGCAACTCTTGCAAAACCAGCAGGCCAAGGCACTTAAGGGAGCCCACCCCTGCCCCAGCCCTGGAGTGAGCTGTAGGCAATGCAAGGGCCCCCAAGGGGACACTTGTGTGCCTGTAAACAAATGCCAGGAGCTTGGGGAATAAACAGGAAGAACTTGCCCTCCTGCTTAACACAAATAATTATGATGTCATAGGAATAACGGAGACCTGGTGGGACTCCACCCATGACTGGGCCACAGGTATAGATGGCTATCCCCTGTACAGGAGAGACAGAGTGGACAAAAGGGATGGGGTTGTAGCTCTCTATGTCAAGGAATGCTATGCATCCCTGCAAGCTGACACTGGCACCCAGGGTGGACGACTGGAGACCCTCTGGGTTAAAATCTGTGGGGAACATGGCACAGGGGACACAATGGCGGGAGTCTACTATAGACTTCCTAGCCAGGATGAAGAGCCTGACCAGGAGGTCACCAGGGAACTGGCTGAGGTCACACGCTCCCAGTGCATGGATGTCATGGGAGACTTCAACTACCCAGACATATCATGCGAAGAGCGCTTGGCCAAATCTGAGCGGTCGCAAAGTTTTCTCTTGTACATGGATGAACTCTATCTGACACAAGAAGTCTGTGGGTCAGTGAGAGGTAAAGCACTGCTTGACTTGGTTCTGGAAATGGGGGACAACCTAATCAGTGACCTAACGATCAAAAGGAAGCTGGGTGACAGTGACCACGAGATGATCACCTTCACCATCCACCGTAAAGCTGGCAAGTCAGTCAGTAATACAGAAGTCCTCAACTTCAGGAAAGCTGACTTTGACAAACTCAGGAGGCTTGTCAGTGAGGCCCTAAAGGGCCACAGACCAAAGGAGAGGGGAGTTCAGGATGAGTGGTTGCTCCTCAAAGGAGTGATTCTGGATGCACGAGCAAAGTCTATTCCATCTCGGAGGAAAGGCAGCAAAAGGGCACAGCAGTCCCCTTGGATCTCCAGGGATCTAGCAGATCTCCTGTGTCTAAAAATACAGACCTTCAAAGGATGGAGGACTGGATCCACCTCCAAGGAGGAATATTGTGCACTGGTCCAGACCTGCAGGGAGTGAACCAGAAAAGCCAAGGCTGCAACAGAACTCCAACTAGCTACAAGTATCAAAGACAATAAAATGTCCTTTTTTAGATATGTGGGAAATTGGAGGAAAAGCAAGGGCAACATTGGACCCCTGCTGAACCAGATGGGACAGTTGACAACCGATGCCCAGGAAAAAGCCAACCTGCTAAATGGGTATTTTGTGTCAGTCTTTCACCAGTCTCACAGGACGCCCCTGCCCATTACAGGACAAGAAGGCCCAGGTGAGGGAGATTCCTTACCCTTCATCAGTGCTGAACACTTTGAGAGGCTGGATACCTTCAAGTCAGCCGACCCTCACGGTTTACACACTAGGGTACTCAAGGTGCTGGCTAGCATCATAGCTTAGCCCCTGGCATGGATCTTCAAGAACTCATGGCACTCAAGTGATGTGCTCAAAGATTGGAAGGTGGCCAATGTGGTGCCTATTTTCAAGAAAGTGAGGAAAGTGGATCCAGAAAACTACAGGCCCATCAGCCTGACCTCTACCCCCAGGAAAGATCTTAAAAAAGATTATCAAAGAGGCCATTCTTAACAGACTGGCCAATGGCAACATCCTGAGGGATAGCCAGCACAAGTTTGTTGCGGGTAGGTCTTGCTTGACCAATCTTATTTCCGTTTATGACCAGGTGACCTGGACAAGGGAGAAGAGATTGATGTCATATATCTTGACTTTAAAAAAAGCCTTCGATCTGGTATCCCGTGATCACCTCTTAGCAAAACTGGCTAGTTGCAGCCTTGGCCGTGGCCTCACCACGATTGCTGGCTGGGGAATTGGCCCTGTGGTAGGACCCAGAGGGTGGTGGTTGATGGAAGTCGATTGTCGTGGTGCCCTGTGACCAGTGGGGTCCCTCAAGTCTCTGTCCTTGGGCCTACACTATTCAACATCTTCATTAATGACGTGGACATTGGTATCAGAAGTGGACTGGCTAAGTTTGCCAACAAGGCCAAACTCTGCGGCAAGGCATCCACACCAGAGGACAGGAGGGTGATCCAGGCAGACCTTGACAGGCTCATGAAATGGGCGGACAAGAATCTGATGGTGTTTAACACTGAAAAATGCAAGGTTCTCCACCTTGGGAAGAAAAACCTGCAGCATCTTTATAGGCTTCGCAGTGCTATGCTGGCTAGCACTATGGGTAAAAGAGGCTTGGGGGTCATGATTGAGCACAAGATGAACATCAGCCTTCAATATGATGCTGCAGCTAATAAAGTGAGCAAAACCCTGGCTTACATCCATAGATGCTTCTCAAGAAAATCGCAGGACATCATTCTCCCCTTGTACTCGGCCTTGATGAGGCCGCAGCTAGAGTACTGCATCTAGTTTTGGGCTCCACAATTCAAAAAGGATATGGAGAAGCTTGAGAGAGGTCAGAGAAGAGCCACGTGCATGATCAGAGGTCAGGAAAACAGACTTTATAATGAGTGGCTGAGAGTTATGGGAGTCTTCTGTCTGGAAAAGCGCAGGCTCAGGGGTGATCTGGTGGCCACCTACAAGTTTATCAGGGATGCTCACCAGGATCTGGGGGAACATCTGTTCACAGACCCCGCCAAAGGATGACAAGGTCAATCAGTCACAAACTACCTCCATGACCGTTTCAGGCTGGACATAAGGAAGAACTTCTTTACTGTCCAAGCCCCCAAGATTTGGAATAGACTGCTGCTGAAGGTGGTTCAAGCACCTACTTTGAACGCCTTCAAGAGACATTTGGATGTTTGTCTTGCTGGGATCCTATGATCCCTGCTGACTTCCTGCCACTGAGGCAGGGGGCTGGACTCGATGATCTTCCGAGGTCCCTTCCAGCCCTAATGTCTATGAAATCTATAAAGGGGCCTCATACCCATTCCCCTGTGTTCAGAGGCAATCATTAAGCAAAAGAATCTCCCAAATCACTACTTTAAACAGTCATACATACACTGCAAGGTACAATGTCCAAAACACCAAGAACAAACTACAACAGCTAAAAGCAGGGGAAACAAGACAACAATGGACTACTACTTTCTTCTCAAGTAGCCTCACTGTTTTTAACAGCACTAGTTGAGGATCAAGAGTACTACTCAAGCTGAGAAAAAGGCATCCACAGCCCTACGTAACTAATGATGAATTAGGGACAGGTTCTGCTTAGTTTTGATACTGACCTGTAAGGCGTAAGTATGTTAAGTGGGGGAGGCTGTTCACAAATGTCATAAGTCTCTTGTAAAGGAATAGGTAGAGTCTTGCGGTCAAACAGCTGTTGATCTTGAATTGTGGAACTCCTGAAAGCTTTTCTCATTGTAATGTCTTGCAATGACACTGAAAGGAGACATGAAAATAAAATGAAATCAAATCAACCAATCAACTAACCAGGGATCAAGCATATTTGATTTGGTTTAATTTATCTGATGTAAAATGTTTTACAACTGCTAAACATTCTTTTTGCTAATAATTTCTCAGAGTAGCATGTACATTTTACAGAGGTATATTATTAAACTATTACTACCCTAAAAAGTGCAGTTAGATAATGAGAAAAACATAATATGTATGTTAGCACATTGTCAATTACTTCTAATCAAAGGAAACGTGTTTTTTTTAACTAGACTCATGATGGTAACAGAATTCTGTTTTCCATAAAAGGCATCCCTCAGTCAAGGTTAATGTGTCAAAAGAAGGGTCCTGTAGACACACAAATGAGATTCTGTATCTTTAAAGTACCAAATAAAATTAACCTATTCTTAATATCCATGTGGTGGCTTGTGTCTGTAGCTTTCATTGACATTAATATGTACTAATTTGCATTCCTTGCACATGCAGCTGTCCAACTGAGATGCCAAATCAGCAAGGCACAAAAGCCTATCCCAAACAGTCAAAGAGTTAGTGGCAGGTGGTGTTTAATCATTCATTCCTGCATTCCTTGAAACAATTAAAACGTTCTTCTAAGCATCTTGCTAAATCAAGATGCAATTCTTACATTTAATATAAAGAATTTTTGTAACATGGAATTATAAGCAATTAATGACCAGTATACAAGATTAAAATTAAATGAATGAGCAAGAGCCCAGTGTCAGAGCAATACATTAAAATGCCATTTCCAAAAATTACAAAATGTCAACTAATAAGTTCTTAGATAACAACAATTAAGGCCAGCAACTCATTTTCAACTGTTTTAAAAACCATCATGATTAAAAAAAATAGGTTGAGTTGGAAGCATTCTTATTAAGATTCTAAGGTTAATTGAAAAATGACTAACAGACGAAGTTTGCATTACACATTCATGAAACTGTGCATCTGTTCAATATTTTTTCTTTCCTATACGCTTAAACATTTCTCCCATGAAGCCCAGTTGTCTCCTAAACTTAGTCGTTACAACTAAATATTGGCTTTCCAGCTCTGATAAAGGAGAAACCCTATATTTGTAAGCTAAGGTATTTATTTCATTTCAAAATAAGTCAATGCTGAAAGAATAAAACATTAATCCACCATAAATTTTCAACAGAAAATACTATTTATAAAGTTAAATTGTGTTAATCTTCAAAGGAAACAAAGATTGAGGGTGGCCATTTTAAAAAGCATCTAGTGCTTTAAAAATATTTAGCCTTTTAAAAGAACTGATTAATCATATGTGCTTTTGTCAGATTTTAAGCTTTATTCCATCTGATTTTTGTAGTATGTTAACATATAAAACCTAAGCTACTTAGGGTGCTATCTGCTGCCCTATTTTCTGTCACAGCAGCTGAGAGTGGTGGTAGAAGAGCTGCCAGATCTCCTGCATAAAACACAAGCAAGCAAAAGGCAGGTCTTTCTCCACAGAGCACGGGTGTCAAAGATACAGGTCACTGGGTTCCTTTATCTGGCCCCTAGGTCTCAGAACTGACCCACATACAGCACATGACCTGTGCTGCATGCAGCACCCACCCTGGGTGGTCCAGACGGCATCACATGTAGTGCTCTGTCCAGGACTTCATGCAGCATGGATCCTTGACCAGATGGAGTGGGTGCATGCACAGGTGCTGTGTTCAGTGAGATCCTGAACAGCTTAAGTGGACTCTGTGTATGCTGGGTCTATCATGCAGGCATTTGGGGAGGGTGGGGGAGGCGGAAGGGGTACAGTGGACCCAATCTAGCTCATGGACTGGCTCTGCACCATTAATTTGACCAAGTGGGTCAGATAAGTTCGACACCCCTGTTCAAGAGGGCCTGCAACTGTGAATGTTCCTCTTCCCTAGGCACACCAGTGACTCCTCTTTGTGAGGCTATTTTCTTTGCTATTCAGTTTGGCTTTTGAGATTGTATTTACTGGCTTCTCAGGTAGTATGTTCTTGGGGCATGTTTTTTCTCCCAAGTTTTGGATCAAAGTTTTTGGAGGGAATTTTCTCTTTTGAAAAATCTTTCACTAAGTACTCAGAAACCTTTCCATCAAGGCTTTTCAATTCTTTTATAGATTAACTGTTTTGCTTCTAAGTGAGGCACAATATGTAAGCAACAGATATACTTATTCAGTACTGCTCATTACTCCTTTATAACATTGATTTTCAAGCACTTTCTAATAACAATATTAATAAATGTCTGTTGGAGCATGACAACTCTGGAAATAGTTAAAGGGAACATTCTTTCAATAAGTATATACAAAACATTTCTTGGCTTTTGATATTTAAGGTGCTTATAAAAATATGAAACATATTGGTCTTCTGAATAAATTAAAATTACTGAGATGTGCATTATTCTGTATGTTCTCTCATGTTCCATCATTAGTGGGCCCATAAAGTCTCTAGAGTAAGCAGGTGCAGCATTTCTAAAACATAAGTTTCCCACCCTTCTAGTAAAAATAACAACTAAGTGCAGCTTTGCAGAGGGGAAAAGATCAGTCTCTACAGCAATCAGTTCCCAATGACTAACATCATCTATCTAAAGTTATACAAACGGCCAGAGAAAATATTTTGTAGAATTCACCACTGCCACTAACATTTTGTCCTTCAATATTTTGAATCTTTTCATGAAAAATATAAACAGCCTTTTATATGAAACAGCTGAATATATCGCAACAACTTAATTAAAAAAAAACCCATCAGAAGAATCCAAACAAAATATTTAAAAATATAGTACTGTGATGCTGGGCTCCAGAAAATAGTAACTTAAGTCTGTAAACTCAATAGAGACAAATACCAAAAATGTTTCATAGATAATCTCAGGATTTGCAAACTCATTATACACGTGCAAATCTCAGGGCGCTATCTTTAACTGCGGTATACAACGAGCCCATAAGTACTGTTCTGTGAAAGCTTAAGTTGACTCTGTCATTTTAACACACACACGTAATACACATACAATCTCCCCCTCTCTCATTTGAGAATCTGTATTAACCGTAGAAGTGTATGTGTATCCCGCCTTCCATCTCTGCATCATGAAATTTGTAAAATGACTTATTATAGCAACCAGTCTAACTCTCTGCCAATACAGGATTTTCCAAGTAATTGGAAATAATGCCTGTCAGAAAGTAGAGCTATCAAATGTACTGAACATGATGTTCTGAAACAGATCTCTGTTCATTTCTCTCCAACTCAAAATGAAAAATGAGAAAAAGCAGGTATTTAAATAGCAATACTACAACAGATATTAATTGGGTTTCTTTTGAAGCTGAAATAAAAAACATATCTGTACCATAAATTGGTATTAATATTTTACCACCTGGTAAGCTGCCGCTTCAATTTCTTTCCCTTTAGTCATTAAAGTATGACCTACAATTTGTAGAAAAAAAATCAGCTATGGAGTAAAAAAAAAAAAAAAATGTTAGGCAATAGGTTTTACAGTCCTTCCAATGTACAGCCAACAAAAGTTCTACACCTTCCAGAAATTGTTGCTTGACTCCTCTGTGAACACGTAACTTTTTAAAATCAGCACCATTTAAAATGACAAACATAACTGTTTGTCAGTTCAAATGTTTTGTTAGAATTTGTCAGAAGCCGTGGATCCAAATGTCATAGATTCCCTTCAAGTATTCAAAATCCTATCCAAAGCCTTATAAGTAGGAAAGAAAGAACACATGATACTATTTAGAAAGTTCCAGTTATGAGTAACTAACCTTATTTTCTTTACTGAAAATTCTCTCCCCAGCAATAACCTTCTTACTCAACCCTCAAGCTGAGAGTGTAATATTGAGCACTGAGTTCCATGAACCATTTTCACAGATTTTAGAAGTGGCATTATTCTTAAGAATGTCAAAAATACTTTGCGTTTAGTAGAATGACTCTTCTGCTATCAAAATTATCCTTTCTAACTACTGGAGTTATGATAATTACTGAAAAGAAATTACTTCTCCTTTGGAAAAGAAATTGCTTCCCCTTGTTTATTGTCCTCAGGGGCAAGTCCAATCTCACATTTTCTAAAATGATCTGTCCTAGTGAAAATAAGAGCACAGATGCAGCTTGGACTTTGAATTTATGTAGCTTAACTTCCGTATGTAAGTAAAGGGACTCAGAGAAGCCCAGGAAGCTAATATGTTTGAGAGACAATTCATAAATAGATGTTGAAATATAATGTATGCTAGAAAGCATCCTTCTCATCCAGGCATTGCAAACGGCAAACATCTCAATGGGCCCATCACAAACATGGGTGCATTCTCTTGTTCAAGAAAGTACACCAATTAAAACCTGTCATTTCATCCAGATTTCCTTTTTCATAAATAGCAAACTACATAGAAGCATAGCCCTGTCACTGAATCATCTAACTTCATGAAACTAGTTCTCAAGCTGGGCATTCCTAACTTAAACTGATTAATTACTAAGCATATAGTAGACTACACTAAGTGTAAGAGAACTGGAGGAAACACACTCAAGGTGTTGGGGCTAAAGCACGTAACACAAATGTGCAGATTTGTGTAGACAGAAATGTACTGTTCCCCTATATTTACTGATTTAAATAATTTTAGGATTTACCACACATGCAGGTCTAAGTGTTCAAAACAAACACAGATCTACTGAGGCAATCCTTTATGAAAAAATTACTGTGGCTGTGTACGAGCATTACATTTTTACTAGAAGAATTGCTGTTCTCCCAGTAGAAATAAGATGTATACAAACACTCACTGAATTCTCCCTAGGCAAAACATGCCCCTTCCAGGAGAAGATCTTCTGGGTCTCAATCTAAAAGAGCTCCCTTATGAGAGTTTCTCCCATAAGGGTGAACACCTATATCCAATCTGCTCCAGGAGTGAAAGGAAAGTCAGAAAAATAAATAAATAAATAAATTGAGCTATCTGCAAAACACTAAGCAATCAGAGCTTGATTGAAGCTCCATGGTAACTTGGGCCTGACAAGAGTTATATTTACATTATGTAAAACATACACCAGTGAGAGTTTGGTTGTCAGTAAAATGTTTGCAGATTGTCAATGAAAAAAAAATTCTCAGGTTGTTGTTTAGGATGCATTTGTTCCTCATTCTAAAACTCTTTAAACCATTATGCTTAAAATATGTAATTCCATATTGTGACACCGTGGACAATAAGTAATTTGCCTCTTGGGTTTCCTATCTTTTCCCCTGAGCTTCATAATGTGTTAGGTATGCTGATTTTAAGGTGAAATGTTTCTACCTTGTATACAAGTCCCAACTGACTCAGAGAGAACTAGCACTTTAGGGGCAGAAAAAGATGTTGTCTTTTATCACCTTTGTGCCACCATAAAATGGACATCTATGCCCCTGTTGTGTCACAAATGCCTTGAATTTGTGGCTACAACAAAGCTGTTACTAACTTATGCTGCTATTTAGTGGCAGACAGCTATTTGTTTTGTGATGGGAAAGTATGGGCAGCTTAAAACTGTTCACACTCCAGCTAACCTAGGGAGGTGCTCTAGGGTTTTGGGGACCCAATTCTACACAGGTAATTTCCACATAGAGTTGGGCCCCTCCATCCCCCAGAAATACCTTCCCAGCTTTCCCTGCATACAGAGAGGCACTCTGTGGAATCCTGGGACATGCCTACATGAGAATGAAAAATAGGGGTTCCCTGCTTACAGGGATATGTGCCCAAGATCCTATTTGTTCATCTCTAAGCAGGAAACCCAAACATTCCCTGTTTACAGATCTGTTTCTAGATTCCCTGGGGTGCCTCTCTGTAAGTGGGGGAAGCTGGAGAGGTGCTCATAGAGCTTCAGGGGCCTGATTCTGCATGGGAATTCCTGGGGCATGCATAATCAGTCCCCTCAAGCCCCGAAAGAAAACACTGCCTATTGTCCCACAGCATCAATGGGCAGTAGAATGGGAGAGTGTATGTTTTGCCCAATGAAGTGGATCAGCTATGCTAGGACACATCCCAGCAAAACTAACCCACTTCATTTAATAACATCTATTTCTAGCCTAGGTTTGTACCATTTTCACTCATGGTACCATGGCCCATACTGCTTTGTGGTACTGAAATTTCCCAGCTACTAATCTGCTTTGTGTGGTAACTAAATGCTTTGACAAAGTGATGTTTCTACAGCCCTATAAAAGCAGGCACATTTATTCCAGAGCAGCAGATTTTGAGTTAAAATTTCATTATAGTAACATTTTTGTAATCCGACATTTAAGTAACCAAAAATTCTATTAACTGGAATTTCCAGCCAGCTGAAGAGAGAGGGAGTTTGCACTTGGCAGCTGCTGCTGCCACCCACCACCCTGTGCTGTTGCCACTCTGAGTGTGGCTGCAGCCAACCCTCCACCTCCCTGCTCACAGCCACCACCCTTCCCACCCTGTGTCATCTGAAAACCCCTACTGGGTTATTTCAGATAACCAGAATTTTTACATAACCGGAATTCCCCTTACCTTGGGGATGCTGGAAAGCAAAGATTTTACTGTATATATTAAAAGAACAAAAACCATTAATTCAATAACATGTCTTCATTAAAAAAAAATTACATTAATTTTTTCTGCTGCCATGGGATTTTAATTTGCAACAGCATTTAGTATAGGCTCACTATAGAGAACAAAACACCTTATCTTACTGCATTAAGTTCTTTGTTTGTTAAGATCACAAATACAATTATAACACTTTTTCTAGTCTGTAGAATCAATAATGTAGTTTCAAAATAGGCAGATTCTTTCTTAGTTTCTGAATCCCCTCCTTTTCAGAATATTACATATTTTTAGGGAGTAAAACAATTGTCATTTATAAATGATTTGTTACACATGACATCAGTGCTGCACTGTGTATTAGTATTTCAAAAGAGAGACATGAAAGCTGAGTATTCTTAACAAAAGTGCTATAAGAGTTCTGCCTACACAGATCTAAAGTATTTACTTATATTAGCACTTATAACTGCAAGATTAATGGCTCTAAGAAATTCACAAAGCTACGAGAACTGACAAAAATTTTCTTTAGAAGCACAATACTAAAAAGGGAAGACATCTTTTATTATATAACTCAGGCAGTATTAGTTTTATGACTGACCAACAACTACCAACTCTAACGTTTCAAGTCCTTTAGTATGTGTATGTATGAATCTCTTATACACATATGTAATTACACACACAAGTGCATGTGCTCACATACAAATCCTAGGTAATGTATGTATGTTAAATATATAAATGACTTAAACATGGCTGCAAAGAGACCCATACATTTACAATGGATTTTCACTCTCTCTCTCTCTCATTTTTTAACCAAAGAAGGGATTTATTATGTATCACACTAAATGTGTATTTTAAAAAATAAATGTTTAAAATAATACATTTCAGGAGGCTAAGTAGGCATTTCTTCAAAATAACATTATTTTTCAGAGATGATTTCTCATTAAAAGAGCCCCTATATCCAGAATGTACTACTATGCAACCATACCATGAATGTTTCTATTTTTATTTTTTAGCTAAAAAGATAATTTCCTTTTTTCTTATCAAAAATGAATTTTATTAATTTATTACCATTATTCTCTCTGTAAAAACAAACTTTATATATTTACCCCCTAGAGAGGAAATAAAGTTATTTATCCTCTGTATATAAGAATAGCATTGTTGCTAAGGGAAAAATGAAAAAAAATTAAAATCTATGATTAGTAGAAAGTGGGGTACAGACATTATTTCAAAATCTGTATGGACACTTCCTTCTTAATATCCCCCCCTTTTTTTTTTCCTTAAATGTTCATTTGTTGATTCTACAAAAATGTATTTCAGTGTTGAAAACTAATTTGATTTCCTGTTTACAGAACATTAAATACATAAAGACACAATTCAAATGAGAGTTCTGGTAATATTAAAAACACGTTTGATATTTACATGGAATTGTTATTTTTTTACACTTAATAATTTTAACTAACTTAATAAAACCACCTCAAAGGATTCAAATTAATATCAAAAGAAGCTTTTAAAGTAATGCATCCAATATCCCAATTCATTTTATTAAACATATACATAAATGCTTGTCATAATACCATGTGGTTTTCCTCCCCTCATTTTTTATATTTCTTCAATGGTAATTTCTATTCTTGGTTTCCTCCTGAATCACTTCTTCCTGAGCTCCTGTGGAGCCCTGTGTTTTTACAGTACAAGGTAGCAACTGTTAGGCACAATCCAGTACTCTGTCTCTTCCATAATTTGATTTTTATATTTTTGCAATGGAAAATGTAAATAATACAAAAAGTAGGATGGAAATTCAGAAGTCCTTGGAAAACTTCAGTTTCTTCAGGAGACTTTAAACAAGTTTTTGTCAAAGATCTCTATTTTGCTCAGATGTATCTGGTTCTTGTTGTTTGTGTATGCTTTGAACTCTAAAATAAAGTTCCTCTCTCTCCCTGATAGCAACATGGACATAAAGAAGTACATTAAAGATAACTTCTGCTTTGTCTACTAAGAAAGAACACCAGTAACATCAAGAGAGACTCATTTTGTGTATCGTGGCATAAATAACCTTCTCTCCATTCAGGTTAAGACTAACAAAAATACGAAATCAGTGTTTTTAAAGAGCTTGTTCTTTTGTATGATTAAACCTCTAATGCAAGAAAAAGATCATGATGTTGAAAATGCCTGAGCTCCCTGGTGCATAGAAATAGGCTGTCCCTCCAACACCCTTTCCATGGGTGCAGCATAGGGTCTCCAATATAGATTGCCAGACCTGTTAGTTAGTACACAGACTGGTACTTCTGAACACATGCAGTTAGGTGCGTGCAAGGACAGATCTGCTTTAATGTTGTAAAGAGGTTTAAAAGGAAATGCTCCAGGATCCAGATTTACTCCTTAATGCCCCAGTTGGTTAGGAACTAATTTTCCAAAGTTTTCTGAAACTTACCACTTAAATCCTAAGCCATACCCCCAATATTTTCTTCTATTATAATTCTCCTTTTTTTTTAGCCCAGACCAAAGTTAGAGCTCTTTGCAAGAAACCCTTTAAAATTCAAATCCAGAGAAGAAAACAAACGATTCATTGTCCCCAGTTCTGGAGTGGGATATTATGTCAAGATCACCATTTTCCTGTTCTTTCTTTCAAAAAACTCACTCTGGGCAAACTGATTTTTCTAAACACAAGGTACTGGATACAGCTTCCTCAAGGAACTGGTTAACAGTTCTTGGACTACTTACAAATGGAAAAAAAAAAAATACTCCTGGAACTGTAAAGAGTAGTAGCTTTTTGGCATGATCAGTCACTGAAAGCCTAGAGCAGTGATTCTCAACCTGGATCCTGCAAGATCTTTCTAAGAGTATGGCAGGGTGCTAGGCAATATTAGTTATATTAAGCGTACAAGCACATACATGATTCACAAGATAAGCCAAGAGATTTCTAATAGAATTCTATAGTGTCAAAAACATGTTGACCTGTTATGGCCCGAGTTCTCTGCAACAGAATTATTAAAGGTATTTTTTTTTCTTTAGACAAAAATCAAATGAAATTAGTTTTGGAAATTGGGTGCCATCCTAAGTTCAGGACTTTTTACTTGTCCTTATTGAACCTCATGACATTTCTTTTTGACTAATTGGAGGATTGAACCAAGTCTCTCTGAATCCTAGCTCTACCCTCCAGAGTATGAGTACAGCCTTACTGCCAACAGCACGATACCATCTGCCAACTTGGTAAGAATGCAATCTATCCCACATTCCAAATCATTGAAGAAGATATTTGAACAAAACTGGCCCCAGGACTGAACGCTGAGGCACTCCACTTGATACTGGCTGCCATCTAGACAGAGCCATTGACTACTATTCACTGATCCTGATCCAGCCAGTTTTCTATCCACCTATAGGAGAGCACCTCTCAATGTCCTGAAGAAGATGGGACAGGGGAGACTGAAGGAACAGTACTAAACCTCGAAAGGAGAGCAGTGGGCCCAGGAAGGACCATAAGAGTCTCCTACCTCTCAGAGGGAGATGCAGCAGCACCAGAGGTGCCTCCATCAACCCTGACGCTACCCCAGCTATGCTTTAGAAGTGTGTGCTGGGTGTGTCTGGGCAAGTGCTTGGCAGTTTCTGGTGTAACTGGAAGTCTTGCATCAGCCCTGAAGAAAAGCCAACACAGTCCAGGGGAAGACAGGCACAGCGCCAGAGAAAGCCAGCACAGTGCAGGTGAAGACTGGCACACTGCTGGAGAAAGCCAGCATAGTCCCAGAGAAAGCCAGAATGCCAGGGAAAGCTGGCACAGTGCCATAGAAAGCCAGAACACTGGGGACAGCTGAGGTACGCCCAGGGAAAGCCAGAGCACTGAGGAGAGCTGGCACAGCTTAGAAAACTAGCATGTGGAAGAGAGCTGGTCTGTTGAGGAGCACAGGCAAGACAGGGAGAGCCAGCAAGGGTGAGAGAGCCGGCCTACTGGGGAAAGCTGTTTGTACAGGAAGAATCAGCCGTATCACAAGATCTATAGGAGATCGCTGGAAGCCCAGACACCCAGAGGAGTGTCTGGAAAACAGGGGCCTGCGGACGAGACACTCAGATGGAGAGCAAGAGGAGGATCCTTAAGTGTACATGCAGGAACTTTTGAAGTTTTGAATACTTTATGTTGTACAATTGAGTTTATTGAATTGTCAAAGGACTGATTCTAACAGGTACCGCCCTGACCATAAGGCCAGCTGTAAATGACTTACTGTGACTTTGTTCATGACCTTTTATTTTCGTTTTGCTTGGAACACCTGGTTGGTGTAAGAATGGGGCAAGGGGAGGCAAGAGCCCCAAGAAGATGACCACCAGTCTCGTCAGTGCAATTAGTTCCATCAGGAGCCTTCTGAGTAACTAATTAGAACAAGCTGTGGCAAGTGAGACCAGAAAGGGGCTGCGCTGACATTAAGAAAAGGAAAATGGGTATTATTTACAATCAGTAGACCCCAACTGACCAGGAATAAGACCCAGGCACTTTTAAGTAATGAAACACTCAGAGCATTGTGTACACTTCCTTACACTCCATTCATCCAACCCAGACTTCCTTGGCTTGCCTGCGAGAATGTTGTGGGAGACCATATCAAAAACCTAAACGCTAAAGTCAAAGTATATCACATCTGCTGCTCTCCCTGCATCCACAAAGCTCATCATCTCATCATATAAGACAATCAAGATGGTTAGGCATGACTTGCCCTTAGTGAATCCATGCTGATTGTTCCTAATCATCTTCTCCTCCAAGTGCTTAGAAATGGATCCTTGAGGATCTGCTTCGTGATTTTTCCAGGGACTGAGGTGATGCATATCGGTCTGTAGGTTGCTGAATCCTCTTTCTTCCCTTTCTTAAAAATGAGCACTATATATTTGCCCATTTCTAATCATCTGGGACCCCTCTTGATTGCCACAAATTTTCAAAGATAATGGCCAGCAGGTCTGCAATCATATTGACCAACTCTGTCAACACTCTTGGGCACATGGCTTCACCAAAGGCAGGTCCTGCCAGACCAACCTGATTTGCCTTTTACAACCAAGTAACTAAATCCTTGGATGATGGTGTCGCTGTGGACAGAGTCTTTCTAGACTTTAAGAAGGCCTTTGACACTGTCTCTTACCCCAACCTCATCAATAAATTAAGCGACTGAGGCATTGATGCCTGCACAGTTGGATGGATAAAAAATTGGCTGATGGGGTGCACCCAGAGAGTAGTGGTGGACGGGTTGTACTCAACCTCGTGAGATGTGAGCAGCAGGGTACCCCGGGGCTTGGTCCTTGGGCCTGCACTGTTTAACATCTTCATCAGTGACTTGGATGAGGGGGTGGAAAGCACGTCGTCCAAATTTGCTGATGACATTAAAATGTGAGGCGAGGTGGACACACTTGAAGGGAGAGAGAGGCTGCAACTACATTAAGACAGACTACAAAAGTGGGCAGATGAGAATAGAATGGGGTTCAGCATAGACAAATGCAGGGTGCTGCACCTTTGGGGAAGGAATCCACAGCATGCATACATGCTAGGGAGTTCCCTTCTTGAAAGCACAAAGGCAGAAAGGGATCTTGGAGTCATTATTGAACATGAGCCATCAATGCCAGACTGCAGCCAGCAAGGCCAGCCATGCCTTGTCGTGCATCCAAAGGTGCATCTCAAGCCGGTCCAGAGAGGTGATACTCCCCCTCTATGTGACTTAGGTCAGGCCGCAGTTGGAGTACTGCATCCAGTACTGGGCACCGCACTTCAAAAGGGATGTGGCCAACCTGGAGAGGGTTCAGAGGAGGGCCACCCGCTTGGTGAGAGGGCAGTAGGACAGGCCCTACAAGGAGAGTCTGAAGGACCTGAACCTGTTCAGCCTCAGCAAGAGAAGGCTGAGGGGGGGACCTGGTGACTGCCTACAAGCTCATCAAGCGGGGTCAACAGCTAATAGGCAGAGCTCTTTTCTCCCCAGCACCATCTGGGGTGACGAGGGACAATGGTCATAAGCTGATAGAGAATAGGGTTAGGTTGGAGATCAGAAGGCAGCATTTTATAGTTAGGGTGGCCAAAATCTGGAACCAACTTCCCACAGAAGTGGTCCTCGCCCCTACCTTGGGTATATTGAAGAGGAGGTTGGATGGTCACCTGTCTGGGGTCTTGTGAACCCAGCATTCATTCCTGCCTGTGGCAGGGGGTCAGGCTAGATGATCTGTTTGGGTCCCTCCTGACCCTTGCTACTATGAAACTATGAGAGTTCCCTGCTAAGCCAAAGTGGTCTTCTGCCATACTTGCTAGCCTTCATGCATGTTGGGAGGGTTTGTTCCTGCATCCTCCGTAAGGTTTCTTTAAAGTACAGCCAGCTCTCCTGGACTCCCCTCTCCCTCAGACTGGTCTCCCAGGGGACCCTGCCCAGGAGTTCCTCAAGTGAAGTCTGTGTTTCTGAAGGCCAAGATCCTTACTGTGCTGCTCTTCTTCTGCCTTTCCTCAGGACTCAATCATCTTGTGGTTGCTGTTGCCCAAGTTGCCATCCACTACTAGATTCCTCACCAGTTCCATCCTGTTTGTGAGCAGCAGGTCAAGAGCAGCACGGCCCCTAGTTGGCCTCTCCAGCACGTGCATCAGGAAGTTGTCCCCAACACTCTCCAAAACCTTCCTGGATTGCCTGTGTACTGCTGTATGGCAGGGTGACTGAAATACCCCATGAGAACCAGGGCCTATGATCGAGTAACTTCCGCTAGCTGTTTGAAGAGAGCCTTACTCACCATATCCACCTGATCTGGGGTCTATAGCAGACCCCCACCACAACATCACCCTTGTTGCTATCCCCTCAGACCCTAACCCAGAGACTTTCAACAGGCCTATCTCCAGTTTCATATTGGAGCTCTGAGCAATCATATAGCTATTTAACATATAATACATATGCATTACCATGAAAAAATTATTTTAGTATATTTGGGACTAAATACTATTTTTACAGTCTCCCTGGTGATTCTCTGAAAAGCAACAGCCATTAATGCTTAGTATGGAAACATATAACATAATTGTCAAAGGCCATTTGCACAAGACAGTAGGAGTGCCTATCTCATCACCCTATAACATCTTTAAAAGCCTTAACTCCATTGAGCAAAACAGTCCCTGTACAGTTTTCTGAAATTTGTATATTTGTTAAATCAGCACATAGACATAAATCCCCCAAATACTTAGATTTAAACCAGGGTTACTCTCTAACGGTAAACCCAAAAATGATGTTAAAAATCCTGAAATATTGCATTTGTTGTAAGATTACTACTGCTAACAAATTGTTACTGTATCCAAAACCATTATCCCATTGCCCAGTCATGACAAACAAAATTCTTCTCTTGAAAAAAAGATGTTTATGAATTATTCTCAATTGCCAAGAGACTTGGATAATCCCACTGAAGTGAGACTTCCCTTATGCAAGTTATGAGTTTGTGGAAACCAGTAATATTGTGAGCAAATGTCTTTCAAAATCTGGTCTCAAACAAATTCCAGATATAATGTGCAGTGCAATTTTGCTCTTCCTGATCTTAGCTTTATTAATAATGCAATTCGCTGTGATAGAACATAATATTCAGCTCAGACTTGTTCATTTGCTCCTAGGATTCTTGAGTCAGGGCTGCTCAGCCCTCGCTGTAGATCAGTGATTCCCAATCTTTTTAGAATCAATGCATGCCCCTGAAAGTTTTCAGAATTTAGTGGCACCCCATTTTAAAAAACCTAATAGAGTTTGAATATTATAATATAAACAGAATACTAATTAATGTGTTATTATTTAAATGTGTTACTACATTACAATATAAATGTAATGTAAGTAAAATAGTCACCCCTTCAGGCCATTATCCCTGGCTCTATCTGGCCCTGCGCATGTCTGCTCTCATGTATAGTACACCCCCCTACTAGGCCTCTGCAAAATAGTATGTATTCTATTCAGATTCGGCCAATTCGAGGGACAGTGACTTGATTTGGTGATTTGAATCACTGTCCCGATTTGATTCGACAAATTCATATTCAGAGATTTGGCTGCTGAATCAGCTATCAAAGCGTCGGAAAGCCATAACAGAGAGGGATATGTTCCCAGGTAGGGAGGGAGAGAGGGAGTGAGGCTGGAACTAGGGAAAGGGGCAGAGGGAGGGGTGCCATTCTTGGTGCTGCACCATGTTCTGCCTGCAGGCTGGGGCTGGCAGTGGCACCAGGCTAACTCTTTCCGGCACTTGGTGCACCCACCCCAAACACCGGGAACAGCCCAGTACTGCCACCAGTCCCAGCCTGCAGCAGCATCCTGCGGTCATCCCGTGTCCAGATCCAGGAGCACTGGGCTGTTGCCTGTGCTTGGCATGCCAGTCCTGGAAGACTCAGCCTGGTGCCACCACCAGCCCCAGACTACAGTGGCAACCTGCTGTCATCCTACGCACAGATTCAGGTGCATGTGCCCCCGGGAAGAGCTCAACACAGTCCCACAGCCCTCCGGGGGGTGGGGACAAAGCAGCAAGAGATGCCCCCCCCTGCACCCACTGACAGTTCCTGTTGCAGCTGGTGTCAGCTATTCCTGGAGCTGCTGCAGCAGGGGTTGGGGGGAGTGGCAGCAAGTGGAGCCCTGGGCAGCATGCGACATGGTGCAGCTTCTCTGCACTCACCATAACCCCTGTTGCGATGGCCCTGGGAGCAACCAGTGCTAGCTGTAATGGGAACTGTCAGTGGGTGCAGGGGGGACGGGGCTCTGCTTGCTGCCACTCCCCCCAGCCCCTGCTGCAGCAGCCCTGGGAGCAGCTGACACCAGCTGCCTGTATCATGGCATGGCACAGCCCAGGAGCTGGGGTGAGTGAGGACATGCAGCGCCCACATATGGGGGGACAGGCAGAGCAGGTGTAACCCTGGGAACAGCACCCCTCCCCCCCACCCTTTCCCTAAGACCAGCCTCCCTCCCTCCCTCCTTGGGAACCTATCTCTATTTACATTATAAAGTGGGTTCACTTTACGAGAGAAACATGTGTAGTCTATGGCTGAATCTCTGAATCAACCCCCAATCTCTCCAAATAGATTTGGAGGCTTCCAATCAATTTGGACCTCTTAATGGGTCTCCTCATTTGATTTGGATATTCAGCTGCTGAATCAAGCCAAATCTCCTCTGAATCGAATCACCTACCAAAGCTTTGCACAGCCCTACCCCTTACACATGGGTCCAGGTCAGTGCTGGGCTGATTTATACCCTTAGTTATCCTAGGGCAATTACCCCTGAACTCTGACTCAGGGGTCGAAAGAGACAAAGCCCAGGGACACCTGGTCAGTGTGGCGGGCCAGTAGGGGGCGCTCCCGTTTTGAGCCGCCCACCTCCCTGCGCCCGACCACCTTCCAGGCTCCAAGTGCCTTCCTTGGGGTGCCTCGCGTCCGGCCCACCCCTTCCCTGGAGCACACCCGCTAGCCTGGGGTTTCCGCTGCCACCATCCAAGGCTCTGGACTTATTTCTGGCCCTGTGCACCTTGGAAAA